>OZ030394.1:42971958-43571958 GCA_964023965.1 Melinopterus prodromus
AGACACAGTTGAACGGGACTATAATGTCGTACGTAGCGCGTTGCAGAATGTCCTGGAACTGCTAAACAAAGAAATATAAATAAATGTTTTACATTCTTTTCTAATATTTTTTTATAAAAGATTACCCTTACCCCCATATTATCATTCCACTTCCATCCTAAGAACGAAACCTTACAAATTTAGTGATATGAAGTTTTTTACACATAAACTCGCATTGCCAGTGCAAAATTTTGATGAAAATTGTGATTTGAGAACATTTCAACGACATAGTGACCTCTTTGGGGGTTTCTGTAAGCGAGCAATCATCGTTGGCGCTGCGGGAACGGGAAAAACAAACATCTTGCTGACACTACTGACGCATCCCAATGGATTACGTTTTCAAAACGTTTACCTCTGCTCCAAATCGCTAAATCAATCAAAGTATGAATATTTACGTTCTTTAATGAAACCGATGCCTGAATTCTTTTATTATGAGTGTTCCGATGTAGATGATATGGTTACACCTTGTACAGTAAAAGAATATTCCGTTGTCATCTTCGATGATGTTCAATGTACGCTGCAAAATGTTATAAAGGAATATTTTTCCTTCGGACGACATAAGAACGTTGATTGTTTTTATTTATGTCAATCTTACGCTGCAATTCCAAAGCATTTGTTGAGGGACAATTGTAATCTCATTGTAGCTTTCCGTCAAGATGTTACGAATTTGAAACACATTTTTGACGATCACGTTGGCGCAGATATGACTTTTGATAAATTTCAGGATATCTGTCGCCAATGTTGGACTGATACTTATGGTTTCCTAGTAGTTGACCTTGACTATGCAAAAAACAACGGTCGGTATCGCAAAGGATTTGACACATATATACAACTCTAATACCGATATTGGACAGTTGAAATTAAATCGTAATTCATTCAACATGGATAAGGAACTTACTAAAAAATTATTACACACCCGTGAAGTATTACGTAATAAGCTTCGATTGTTGAAGACTGAAATTGCAACATCCAGACAAAGTGCTGAGACAGCTTTCACACCAATAACAGAGCCTTTGAAAGCTATTGCAGATCGGTTACAAACGGTTCAAATAATACCAAAACCGGAGCAATCCTACGGACCAGATGAGTCTTTCACTAAAGATTCTAAAAAAACGGAAAACATCTAAGTATGAATCATATGAAGCAGATGAGTCATTTATACCGCATGATAAACCGAAGCCAAAATTCTCTAAATTTCAATCACTAACTGATTCTTCAACCCCAATACAATCGCAACGAAGAAAGACACCTAAATTTTTGAAACTTGAAGATATTGGATCTTTGTCAACTCAAACTCAAACGGAGACACCGCAAATGAATGTCGACCTTGATGAGTATATAGACGAAGAAGAAGTTGAAGATGATAGCAGCTTCGACTTACAGGAATTTAGTCGTGATGCTTCACAACGTCTTCAAGAAACCAAGAAAAGGTTATCCGAATCTATGCAACAAGCAGAGGTACAAGAAGTCTTACAAAAATTTCATCGATTACCTCGCGTTTACATTGAAGAGTATAATACGGATGTTGAGGATGTATTTGATAAAAAGTATGGTGTACGAGAAGTTGAAGGTGATCTTTACATAGGCAATAGCAAAGTTGATTTTGTTGGTCCTAACCTAAGCGTTGCTGGTTTTGAATCCAAAGGAACTCCAGGATTGTATGAATTAGTGTTTAAGAAAAAGCCAGGAAAGTTTACAGCTCAAGATGTTCGTCAGTACAGAGATATATTACGACGAACACATGCTGCTAGATTGCACTATAATCCGGAATTACAAATATCTGCAAACAAAGGGTACAAGTACATGAATATTATCAAACCTACATTAGCAGGTAGAGCGCCAAATGTGTGGTGGGCTAAAGCGTGGAAAACTGGTTCGGGTTATATTCAGAAACAGTTCAATCCAAATACAAAGTTACAATTGCAATATTGGGATGACCCGAACGAACTTGTCAATCGCTTACGTCTTTTACTAGCTTCTGAATCGGCTGGTCACAACGGACATAAAAATGAAATTATTTCAATTATTGAAGAATTAAAAGAAGCGAACATTATATATTGAGCATTCATTTATAAAGCTGCACATATTCCGCTGACCTTCATTTGTAATATGTCTGTTCTATCATATCAACAACCATGACCATTGATCGTTTGGGAAGACATTTGGTCCATAAGACATACACGGCAAAATACAAAGCTTTACGCGTTGAACAAAAAAGTGATTTAGTTATTACATTTTTTGGAGATGGTACGCTTTCACCCACAAATGAATTAATAATTCACAACAAGGGTTTCAAGGATTATTATCGAAACACTGTATACCAAGGAACAATAAAACTTGTGAACGTTCCTTCAACCATAACACTCACCATCAACGGTGTTGCAGCTATAGATCCTATCGGATATAAAATTAAGCCTGGTGACTCGTTTGCCCTCAAATATATTTCAAAACGTACAAGATCGAAAGAACCTTACTTTGTTGAAATATTACTATCCAAGGATGACTTCAGTTAAAAGGGATTTGATCAATGAAATTCACGCTCCTGTACGAAGAAATTTTCCAAGGCGAAAAGTTATCATCAAAGGATTACGGGACCTTCTTCAAGCCGACTTGGTGGAAATGATTCCATATTCAACAGAAAACAAGGGATATAAGTATATTTTAGTTGTCATTAACACTTTTTCTAAATATGCATGGGCTAAACCTTTAAAAACAAAAACTGGTTACGAAGTTTCAAAACAGATGAACAAGATATTTCTCGAAAGGAGACAGAATATACCGAAGAATCTTCAAACCGATATGGGGAAAGAATTCTATAGTGCAGCATTCCAAAACTTAATGAAGCGTTATGGAATAAACCATTACAGTACATACTCCATTCTGAAAAGTTCAATCGTTGAAAGGTTGAATCGAACGTTGAAGGAAAAGATGTGGAAAGAGTTTTCCATGCAGGGGAATTATCGCTGGTTGAATTTACTACCGGAAATAGTAAAATCCTATAACAATACTATCCACAGTACAACAGGATTTAAACCAGTTAAAGTGAATCAGAAAAATGCTAAAAATATTCTCAACACTGTATATAATTCCTTCAAAGTTATGGATCCCAAACCTGCAAAGTTTAAGGTTGGTGACTACGTTCGCATCAGTAAACATCGACAGGCCTTTGCCAAAAACTATACGCCGAACTGGTCTAATGAAGTTTTTACCATCTCTAGAATACAAAATACATTTCCGCGAACTTACATAATCAAAGATTCAGAGGTAGAAATATTAGGAGGTTTTTATGACTATGAATTGCAGAAGGTTCGACATCCCGACGTTTTCTTGGTTGAAAAGGTTATTAAACGCAAAGGAAACAAAGTCCTCGTTAAATGGATGGGTCTCAGCGATGCGCATAATTCCTGGATAGGGAAAAACAATGTATTGTAAACTATGATTGTACATGGTAAAGTTAATAAAAACACTTTTTTTCATTTACAACGTTTTTTATTTTCTAAGTGTTTACACAAGTTTATAAGAGATTAGTTATTTTCATAGAACATAGCTACTAATTCATCTAACACTAAATTTGCCTCATCGTTTTGGATTTTATAGTGTCCCCATGCCAATGTGTTGCAATTATCATCTAGAATGTACCGTTTATCATCTTTTGCTGACAACGCAATTTTGTTCTTCAATTCTGTATACATTGTATGCAAGTGTGACCGGAATACATACATTTTCTTAAGTATCCGCCCCCCTTCGTTCACAATCCGCTTATAGTCGTTAACAGTTAAATGTTTGTCTATAACGTATTTTTTAACTCCTTTTGCTTTTTTAACAACTTCAGCAACATTTACATCGCTTCCTGCAACTTGTATGCAGTAAGCTTTAGCACCTGTACCGTAAAATGATTCAATTATTCGTCCACCATACTCATCTTTCATTTTACCTATAATAGATGTGTTTCGTGGAATCTGATGAATATTAGACGTGGGATAATTAGAGGTATCAAACTTATGAACATTCTTTTTAATATCATTGTAAACATTTTCAGTTTTAATAGACACAATTAGAGAATCTGTATCTGTATATAAAAGACATACACGATCTCCATAATTTGTTTTAAGGTAACCATAATAAAAATCATACATAATACCTTTAGAAATTTCCAATACACTGAAACCTACATACAATGGTTTCTTGTAATGAACTTCTACAATTTTCATTTCAACCGCAACCAAACTTTCACTAAAAATTTTTGCCGATTTAAAATTTGGTTTTGCTATAAAAACCTCTGCTCCAATTTTCCTATGTCGTGACTCGAAATGCGTTAATAACTTTATGTCTACCCGATTTTCAACATTCTCCATCGTCTTACCGAATATACTATTATTTAATAATTTGTAATAATTTTTGAGAAATTCGTTTGTGGCCTCATTTCTTTTACTCGTATTAAAATCAATGTAAGGTTTTAACCACTTACTTTGCTTGAATTCGAGAATTCGATAAATTTTCCCCAGCTCAAGTCCATGATCTATGCATTGCTTCAAATTTAAATAATGAATTATATACTTTGTTTTTGAAGACAAAGTGTTTAATAGTTTACGATTTTTTGATCCTAAAGGTGTTCTGCTTTCCGCACAAAATGGGAAATCGTTGTGATCGTCATGTAAATTAGCGAGATAATCCAAATCGACTTCTAACACATACCCAGCATTAGGATCATCATACAGGTTTGCAACGTTTACATTATCAATTTCTTCTTTCGTCCACCATCGAAATGATCCTTCAGGAAGATTTTGACACATTGCATGCCCATATAAATTTGTAGCATCTAAATATAGTATGTATGATGTTTCCTTTGCATGATCATAATTGGGAAGGAATGGATTATTTGCTATTTCTTTACGTTTTGTGCACATACTAACACCTCCTCGAATACCATTTTGAAAAAATAATAACATGTCTATATCTGTTAATAAATCCAATTTAACACCAGTCATACGCAACATAGCATCCCAACTCAAACCTGGGGCGGTAAAATACTGTGCCGGATCAAGTTTATAATCTTTCATGCATATATCGCGGAAATTTTCAAATACATCAGCTAAAAGCAACACATCCGATGTTAAATATATATCTGCGTAATCACCAAGTGTCTGACATTCAAATGTGCGCCACACACGCTGAGCACGTTCATAATTTTTCGCATCTACTCTAATTTTTGAAATGAATCTACAAAAGAATAAGGAAAAATTCCTTTCTGTCGAAGTAACCTAAATTTTGCATCATCTTTTATATATCTTCTTAATTCTCTACAACTATCGTCAACCAAATATGATGCTAATTTCTCTAACGATGATGCCATAAACTTAAAGGTGTCCAAAAATCTAAGTTTTAAAAATAATTTTTTATGTTTTCCTCTAGCATCAATCGTATGTCCAACACCTATTCGTTTTGAAAATGAAATATATTTTTCTTTATTTTGCGCAATAACATCTACTCTTTCTTCTTTTAACGCCATTGTTTTCACAAACAGATGACGGTCATAATTACTAAGATTATGAAAAAACACTGGTATAAACTTTGGAATTTTGTAATTAAGGTTGCACAGTGAATGTGCAACATTTGTAAAAGCCCCCGTCAGGTGGTCGTGATCGTGAACTTTATCCTTAATATTCACAAATTTATTGCAGATATGACACGTGCTTGTCTCTTTGAATAAACGATTTTCATCATCAGTTAATTTATTCATTGGTTTTACTATGCCCAAATGTTCTTTATAAATTCTCAGCACATCGCTTTCTAATTGACTCATAAATTCTGTAGCGGCATGTGGTTCTCTATATTTTACAAATTTGGATAATGAATCATCATACGAACATTTAATATAATATGAAAATGCGTAAGGTTCATGCTCATAACATTTGGTTGTAAATGAAATTGAATGATCGAATTCTCTACCATCATTAGGGGTAGGTTTCAGCAACGCCTCAAAATCGGCGTAGATGACAAACGGTACTTTCAATTGTTTTTCATAATTTTCAAACTGTAAAATATTTTCCTTCACTGTTTCCCCAATCTTATTTATTCTCAATGAATTGGTGGGTAAAACCGCCTTAACACGTTTACAATCTTCCCTCATATGTCGTTCCAATTTACTTTCTTCCGAAAAATATACCAAACATCCCTCACAAATAAATTTTTCATGCCCATTAAGGGACAACTGTTTAGATACAAGTCGTGACAAACTTTTAATCCAACAATAATGATTATTACCATTATCATCACTAATGATTAACAAATTTACATGTGTATTTTGTCGTCTTTCTGTATAACGCAACGGTCCTACAACATTATTGCAAATCTCACCATCCTCGAATGTTGCTTGCAAACCATATACATTTACAGATATGTTATTATTGTTTTCAAATATTGGCACATCATGCAAACTTACTGGGGATTGTAAACCTGTTAAATTAAGTACTCTTGATGGTTCCGGATAGGACGACGTTCTTTGTGGTAAACCATTTGGTTTGCAAATCGCTGATGCTATAGCCCAACCGAAGCATTCTTGATCATGATTTTGCACATTGATTATTGCTCCTTTCTTTTTTATATCTGGTGGTAGATCGATATAACTTGACGCCTTCAAGGGATTATATTTATTGATATTCACCTCCAAATACAAAATTTGAACCAATGTCCATCCTACAAAAAAAAACATTTTTCATTATTCTTTATTGCACTACTCACAATAACATTTATCTTACCTGAATCCCGCTCCTGAAATTCAGACATTTTTGTTGATATTTCATTCACAAATGATGTATATACCGCGTATAAATCAACACCTCTCGTAATAACAGCATTTCTCGTGTTGAATGATTTAATTTCAGCATCTTCTTTTGTAGCCAGGTAATACAACGCAAAACATTCAACATTAACCTTCACACAGTTGTGAACATAGCGCATGTTCTCAATTAAATTTATTACTTTTTCTCGAATATCATTTTGAAAATCCTCCAGATGTATATAGTGTCTTGGCTCTGATATTCTATAGCTTACAATTCTGTTCCCAAATGCTCCCGCAATTTTTTCAACACCATCATCGGTTAATACTAAGGCATTCGCTTTATGTGCATTGCTGCGTAGATGTGCCGAGTATGTTGCTTGGTTTACGTAAATATCGCAGTATTCACATTTTCTAACATTGGTCAACTGTCGTTGATTATCACTGTCTTGCTGATTATTTAATTTGAGACGTTTTCCAACACATGCTGTTCTCTGATGACGTTTAACATTATCCGCACGCGTGAAACTTTTACCGCACTGCTCACACGCAAACATTGTAACTGTTCAAGATGATGGAGGAGATCAAACTGAGGTTTTATTTTGCAAGCGCTGCATTTAATGGCTCCCTCCCTCCTCACAGCGACAATGAAATGTTTGCATAGAGAGGTTATCACCCTCCACATCTTACAAAACATGTTTCAATGTCAAGAGGTCGGAGGAGGTAGAAATTGCCACAGCGTGGGGTTATTGCACTGGACTATGCAAATCTGGTTTCAAGCACGACTTGAATCTTTACATATTTAAACCGTTCTCCATATGGTTCCGCAGTACTAACAGTCGAAACTGTTGTAGGTACGATGAGTCACTCACATTGTTACTCATCAACACCTAATGAGTGTGATAAACAAAAGACTTGGGCTAACGTGTCTGACCATACTACAAGGTGTCCTGATAATATTGAGGAGGAACAAATTACTGATGTAAGTATCATCACATTTTACATTCTCTACATTATATTAATCCAATTATTTGCAGTCATTTGTTGGAAGTTTTTGGTGGTACTTGCTGTGCTGTCCAGTACTCCCTGACCAAAAGTTGTGTGATGTCCTTGTGGATCGAAGTGGTGGGGTTGAACTATTAAATACGGAATAACTGCACTGTTTTTTCACAGTCTTCCATACCTATTACATGAGTGAGCAACAACTATCAACAATGTGGGCATGTTATTCTCTTGACCAGATTTCACAACAGAAAGCTGCAACTTTAATAGAAGCTGTAAATCTGCAACAGGAGGAGTACTCAACATTAGCACGCGAAACTGCATTATCGCTAAACGACTTTAGGTGTGAGTTTGAGTTTGAATATTTATCACAACGTCGGAAGGAATTTGAAGAAGGGTGGACTACATGTGAAGACTATTTACAACATAGAATTAATACTAACCAATTAATAAACCGTTTGAAAGAATTAAAACTTTTAAACATACGAGATGATTTGTATAGCTTTTTACCGAAACACTTACAAGAAATCTGTAATGGCACCGAAACAGTAACAACAAATTTGTAATGGTTATGTTTTGATACACATAATAAAAATAAAACATAACTAAAAATACTCCTCATTCGTGTTTTATTTTAAATATATTTAATCCCTTCTAAATCCCCACGCGGAATGTTTTGGGTGGGGTTTTGTTGAATATATAATGCGGAGTACGTTTTTTCACCAAGCTTGTGAAATACTACTACTATAGTATACAGTGTACAGTGTACAGTGATCGAGCCCACCACTACGATATTTAATATCATGAACACTGTTGAACAAGTATTGCAAGATGATACTGATAAGGTGCTACTGGTTCAATTAAAGCATGTAAATATCGGGGTCAGGTACCCCCTTGAACGTGTCTACAGGTTGAAAGCATCTCGCAGACTTGTGTGCTACTTATGTGGTCGTGTTAAGCTGTTTGTACCCAGGAGATTGGTAAAAAATATCTCAGATGCGCAAATACAGTATGTCAACAACACTGGAACACAGTTACAGTTAATATTTAATGGTGAGAAACACTCTCAACCGATTGTATTTCGAAAAGCCTGGCGATAGCAGGTGCATTATTGTAAGCATTATGATAATAAATAAATAAAAACATTTGTTTGTAATATCTTTATTATTCTATTTCTTTATATGATGAATATATTCGTAAGTACAACATTTTTAATTTTATCTTCTAGAAAAAATAATGAATGTTTACACATTTATGACTTTATTTTATATCACAAAAGCTCCAAACCGCTCTGGAGTAATGTTATATGAATCAGGTCACTTAACTCTTTACATACGCTAGGAAATAAATTTTGCATGTTTGCTATTTTGGCTATGAACTTCTCAATGGATATTATATCATTGAGATATTCATCACACATTTCAATACCTATTAAAAATGGTTGAAGTTGCCATTGCAGATCCAAGGTAAACTCCCAACGCTGTTCGTATATATTCGGAAGTACAACATTTTCAATTTTATCTTGTAGACCCTGACGGCGAAGATCGTATTGTTCTCGTTGCAATTGAATTGCCTGTTTCAGGTTTGCAGTAGTTGACACCATTTCTAACGATAATGTGATGTATGTTAACTTTACTGATTCAATTTTGAGACAGACAAATTTGTACAACGTTTAATAGTAATCCAGCTGTTACATTTATACTGCTCTGTGATGGAAGGGGTTCCAAAAACCCCTTCCATCCGTAAACCTCCTCATTAACCTGGACCAGTCATTCACCTCCTCCAATTCGATCTCCTCCTGATTAGATAAGGTCATCTAAAATTAAAATGAGGAGTCCTCCTAATTTTCACCATCAAGCCAATTCGGGAACATCCTCCGTGACCTTGACCTTGGGATTAACCTGGACCAGTCATTCACCTCCTCCAATTCGATCTCCTCCTCCTCCTGATTAGATAAGGTCATCTAAAATTAAAATGAGGAGTCCTCCTCATTTTCACCATCAAGCCAATTCGGGAACATCCTCCGTGACCTTGACCTTGGGATTAACCTGGACCAGTCATTCACCTCCTCCAATTCGATCTCCTCCTCCTCCTGATTAGATAAGGTCATCTAAAATTAAAATGAGGAGTCCTCCTCATTTTCACCATCAAGCCAATTCTGGAACATTCTCCGTGACCTTGACCTTGGGTGGAGGTGTGGTCAAGGTCACGGAGGAGGTTCTGGAATCGGCTTGCTACCACTACTTCGATTGCCCGATTGCGCCACTTCCCCTTAAATTAATGTCATTTGCAGTAGTATGACATATCCTGCAGTGGAGGATTAAGGATAGTCGGGGCCCCTAGGCAAATTATCTTTGGGGGCCCCACCCACAAACTAAACTAAAACAATAAACAAAGAGAATGTAGTAGGTAGCACAGAAATATTTTTTTTACTTTATCATACGCAGTATGTAAAGTATTGTAATCGTGCCGAAAAAATTGGGATTTTAGCGGAAATAGGTCTTTATGGGTCCCCTGAACATTTTTGACCAAGGTACAAAAAAATGTCTGTGTGTGTGTGTATGTGTGTGTGTGTGTGTGTGTGTGTGTGTGTGTGTGTGTGTGTGTGTGTGTGTGTGTGTGTGTGTGTGTGTGTGTGTGTGTGTGTGTGTGTGTGTGTGTGTGTGTGTGTGTGTGTGTGTGTGTGTGTGTGTGTGTGTGTGTGTGTGTGTGTGTGTGTGTGTGTGTGTGTGTGTGTGTGTGTACCCAATTTTTGTTAATTCATTTCCGGAGAAACTACTAAAGGTATCGGCACGCAACTTCATATTTAGAAGTTTCATGACCAAACTTAGAGTTGAAAAGCTTTTGGTTCAAAAGGGTCCAAAGGAACTGGGTGTTTACTCTAAGCCTTTTTCAAGGATTTTAGAAATCAGCCGCCATTTCTGTAATTTCGTCAAAATAGTTAAATAATAAATTAAAGCAGAGGAAATTTTGAATAATTTATGCCTATGACATTTTTTGGTAAAATTAATAGTTTAGCTTTTTAGTTTATTCTAAGCCTTTTTCAAGGATTTTGGAAATGAGCCGCCATTTCTGTAATTTCGACAAAATAGTTAATTAGTAAATTAAAGTAGAGGAAATTTTGAATAATTTATGCCTATAACATTTTTTGGTAAAATTAATAGTTTACCTTCAAGAGCCAATTCTATTTGATCGAGATCGGACGCATCTGCATTGATATGAAATTACATAGTAGCCAGGATTTTGACAAATATTTTTTTGTGTTGTCACATTCGAAAACAGCTGATCTCATCAGAGGTTGGAGAACCACTATGGAACGTGCCGCTATAGTGCGCAAAATTATAAAATACAAATTTCAAATAAAATAAGATCACCAATTTGATTGTTTGTTGATAAGAAATATCAACCCGTCTTTATATCTAATTCTAAAAATGATACATTGAGAAAATTATAAATAAAGTATAGCGATGAGTGTAGTTTTATTTTAGTACGTTGGCAGGGATGTGTCATGAACAAATATAAATCTGTCAGAATTTGAATTGGGGGGTCGATGGCGTATAGGATAGAGCGGCTGCTATCTACGCTGGAGGCCCGGGATCGAATCCCGGCTCAGGCTAAAATCGACTGTCCTGGTATTTTAGGCAGGGAATAAATACCTTTGCATGCCGCCTTCCATCGGATGAGGAAATAAAGCCGGCGGCCCCGTGTGCTGTCATTATGCGACGTGCACGTTAAAGAACTCTTACTGGAGGTTGGAATTCCTTCAGTAGGACAAAATTCCTGGGTGTGTGTAGCCTGCCCTCAGCGTCGGTGATTGGCCTAAGTTGCGGAACTAGGCCGACGTAAAATAAACAAGTCAAAAAAAAAAGAATTTGAATTACCTTTTTAAGGTGCGTTTTCATTAGTGATAATGGCAGTGGTAGCAGACGCCGTTATAGTATTTCTAATAGAACATTGCTAGTGACTCATGTTTATGTACATGCAAACTAATATGTGTCATTATCACGATATGTAAGAAATACTATAATTTCGTATTCTACCACCGCCATTAGCTACCATTACCTACCAATCGGAACGCACCTTTCGTCAAAGTGGTACCAACCTAGCAATTACTATACAGAAATCATTTATTTTTTTTAACTACGTATTTCTTAAAAAGCAACACAATAAACGTTGATGTCGCTTCTGCCAAAAACTAGATAGCGCGACTCGGTCATATGCGACGGCTACACTCCGCCTTCGGTGACGCGCCGTATCACCGCTCGTCGCGCTATTCCGTACTTTCGGCATTTGTGACATAAATAACTATTATTCTAATGACGTAGTGTAGGTAGTGTCAAATGCTGATGCTTTGACAATACCTACGATTTATCTCTATAGAATAGATTCTCATGCAGCTAAACTATTAATTTTATATTTTGTATGATAAAGTCATGTGCCTGGCCACATCAGATTTTTATTGTTTATAAACAGTTTTATAATAATAAGAATTCTTCTATACAACAACTGTTTATAATGGTTTATAAATAATAAAAAATATTTTTTTACATTTTCATGTTGTTTTTACAAATTTTTGTTTGCAAATTTACAATGTTCTAATTAATTCATTGTCTTCAAAATTACATTTTTAAAACAAATGTTCAACTGAAATCAGGGACAAGGCATTTAGACGTTCTTGTCCCATTACAGCCCAATTTTGATTTTCTACTAAGATAATAAATTATTAAGAGCTAAAAATTGAAATCAGGAAACAAATATACTTTGTGATGTTTAATAAGATTTACACCAGAATGGCAGAATGTTCAGATATTTTCATTCAAATAATAAGATAATACAAAATATATCCCGCTCAATTCTGTCGAGTCTAGGTGTAACATTTTAAGAATATTGCTGGCTATATTATAGTCTTCTTGCTATCACAAATCGATATTCGATTTTCATAAAAGTCATCACCCCACTCGAAAATATTGAGCCGGATTTATTTTTAAAATTATTACCAAATGTTCAAAGGTCACGCTAACGTACATTTTTAAGAACAATGATTAGAGCTAGTACGTCCTACAAACCAAGCATCCATAGTGAGCTTAATTTTGTATCAATTTACACATGGTACTTATACATCAAATTATAGATAAAAGTGTTGTGGTAATGTGACTTTTTTACAATTTACAGCGAATCAATCCAATGTCGTAAATCTTGAACGAAAATTTGAACATCGATGAATTCGAAAAAAAGACAGAACTAAGGACATAGAATATAAAATACTATTCCATTTGGAAAAAGTGACCTCTAGTTTGTTAATATGGCATCAACCCCGAATTTTGTAGTAAATAATATTTATGTAAAACTACAATTAAAAAATTATTCCTTTCTAAATTTAAACACATGTATGTATTATATACATTTATTCTTGTATTATTAATAATATCATTAAAGGGCGAATCATTATTAGTGATATAAGATGAGAAACATACCATATATGACATTTTTAAAAAGATTATTTGTTTTTATATATAATTTTTAATATACTATATATAATATTCATTATTAAATGATTAACAAACACAGTATTTGCATTGTGAAAAATATCTCCAAATGACACGGTAATATTAACTATATTGTTCAATCACTAATTATTCTACAAATGTTGATAATATCAAATGACATTTATCAAATAATGTTCTTGCCAGTATACCAAATTTGTAATGTAAATTACAACAAAAAAAAATCTGATGTGGCCAGGCACATGACTTTATCATAGAAAATTAATAGTTTAGCTGCATGATAATCTATTTGATTGAGATATTAAAATTAAACTAGTTAGCCAGGATTTTACAGATATTTTGATAGTCAATAGTATCAATAGTAGGTATTGTCAAAGCATCAGCATTTGACACTACCTACTGTCATCAGAATAATAGTTATTTATCTCACAAGTGCAGAAAGTACGGAAGAGCGCAACGAGCGGTGATACGGCGCGTCACCGATGGCGGAGCATCCCCGTCGCATGTGAGCGAGTCGCGCTATGTAGTTTTCGGTAGGAGTGACATCAACGTTTTTTGTGTTGGTTATTGAGAAATACGTATTTTAAAAAAAATCTAAAATGGTTATATGTCTGTATAGGAAATATTAGGTTGACACCACTTCTACGAAACGTCAAGTTTAAAAAGCTAATTCTAATTCTGACAAATTTATACTTGTTCATGATACCGTAGATGTCACATCCGTACCAACATACTACAATATAACTACACTCATCGCTATACTTTACTATTTTCTCAATTTTACGTTTTTACAATTAGATATAACAACGGGTTGATATTTCTTATCAACAAAAATCAAATTGGTAATCTTATTTTATTTGAATTTTGTATTTTGTACTTTGCCGCACTAGAGCGGCAACGTTCCATAGCGGTTCTCCAACCTCTGATGAAATCAGCTGTTTTCGACAGCCATAGACATTTCTGTGGTGACAGCACAAAAAAATATTTTTCAAATCCAGGCTACTATGTAGTTTCATATCAATGCAGATGCGACCGATCTCGATCAAATAGAATTTGCTCTTGAAGCTAAACTATTAATTTTACCAAAAAATATAATAGGCATAAATTATTCAAAATTTCCTCTACTTTAATTTATTATTTAACCTTTTTGTCGAAATTACAGAAATGGCAGCTCATTTGCAAAATCCTTGAAAAAGGCTTAGAATAAACTACCAGTTCGTTTGGACCGTTTTGAACCAAAAGCTTTTCAGCTCTAAGTTTGGTCATAAAACTTCTAAATATGAACTTTCATCCCGATACCTTTAGTAGTTTCTCCGGAATCGTCGCCACAAAAATCGTTTACACACACACATACACACATACACACATACACACACACAGACATTTTTTTGTACCTTGGTCAAAAATGTTCAGGGGACCCATAAAGACCTATTTCCGCTAAAATCTCAAATTTTTTTTCGGCACTATTACAATACTTCACCATACTGCGTATGATAAAGTAATAATCAAATTGGTGATCTTACTTTATGTGAAATTTGTATTTTAAAATTTGCCGCACTACAGCGGCAACGTTCCATAGTGGTTCTCCAACCTCTGATGAGATCAGCTGTTTTCGAATGTGACAACACTAAAAAATATTTGTCAAAATCCTGGCTACTATGTAATTTCATATCAATGCAGATGCGACCGATCTCGATCAAATAGAATTTGCTCTTGAAGCTAAACTATTAATTTCATCAAAAAATTTCATAGGCATAAATTATTCGAAATTTCCTCTACTTTAATTTATTAATGAAGTATTTTGTCGAAATTACAGAAATGGCGGCTCATTTCCAAAATCCTTCAAAAAGGTTTAGAATAACCTAAAAAGCTAAACTATTAATTTTACCAAAATATTACATAGGCATAAATTATTCAGAATTTCCTCGACTTTAAT
Source organism: Melinopterus prodromus (assembly GCA_964023965.1). Taxonomy (NCBI): domain Eukaryota; kingdom Metazoa; phylum Arthropoda; class Insecta; order Coleoptera; family Scarabaeidae; genus Melinopterus; species Melinopterus prodromus. The sequence goes on from OZ030394.1 coordinate 42,987,218, forward strand.
TTATTATTTAACTATTTTGACGAAATTAGAGAAATAGCGGCTCATTTGCAAAATCCTTGAAAAAGGCTTAGAATAAACTACCAGTTCCTTTGGACCCTTTTTAACCAAAAGCTTTTCAGCTCTAAGTTAGGTCATGAAACTTCTAATTATGAACTTTCGTCCCGATACCTTTAGTAGTTTTTCCGCAATCATCGCCACAAAAATCGTTTACACACACACTCACGCACGCACACACACACACACACACAGACATTTTTTTGTACCTTGGTCAAAAATGTTCAGGGGACCCAAAAAGACCTATTTCCGCTAAAATCTCAATTTTTTTTTTCGGCATGATTACAATACTTTAGCATACTGCGTATGATAAAGTAAAAAACATGTACCACACTTGTGTGACACCAGTCATAATTTAAATTATTGTTGACAACTTAATTTTATTTAAATAGGCGTTGACTAGATGTGATTTATACAACAATAGAAATTAATACGTTTTTTGGATTGTTAATGTACGTTCTTATATTTATTTATTTACTAATTATTAATTTAATATAGTATTATTTAATTATTAATGTAAAAATTACATTATACTTGTGGCTTATAATCTAAAGTAAAGGAAGTATTGGCGGAATTACTAATAAGAATCTTGCGAGCGCCAGTGATCACATTGCATCGACTGGGATGCCCCTGTCGTTGCTTTGAACGAAAAATACCCGCGCGGTGACCGATACGAGCTATTCACCAGTTTGAAGATACTGCATCACCAGTAGAGATGTGTCATTCCTTGAGGAACCGTTATTTTGGAACGTTTCTTAGCTAGAACGCTTTGGAACGTTACTCATTCACTAAAGAACCAGTTACTAAGAGCTGTTTTACACGACCGAGAATTATAACGAAAATAATAGCCAAAATTATCGCTATAATTTTGGTGAGAAATATTGGCAAATTAATTTCGAACGATAGTTAAAAGTTGTTTGACACACGGCAATTGATTTCGCTATTAATGTAGTCATGCGCATGCGTACTATAGTAGATATTTAGATATACGCGGTTGTAAATAAAACTTGGATAAAATAAACATTACCTATACAATCGGTGGTTGTATTTCCAATAAGGAAAGGGAAGAAAAGCATGATAGAAGATAATAAGGTTATGTATTTGCATTTTTGATAGGTGTTTACATAATCATAATCGCGTCCAATGCCGTTTTTCTGAGGTGGCGATTTTTATTGTTTACGGACTTCGAATTGTATAGATTAGGCCACTTTCTGTATTCTTCAACTAAAACCACCACTTCGGCACGGGTCCACGCCGTCATAATGCAGCTGTAATAAATCCTCACAGAACAACTATTCTTTCTCGGCAATATGCGCAATACGAGCGTGCCGCCCCGCCCGCCCCCGCCGCCCGGCTTACGCCGCCACCGCCGTCCCCGCCGCCCGGATTGCGCCGCCACCGCCGCCCGGCTTACGCCGCCACCGCCGCGCTGTTTACGCCGCCCCCGCCGCCCGTCTTACGCCGCCACCGCCCTGCTTACGCCGCCACCGCCGCGCGGTTTACGCCGCCACCGCCCTGCTTACGCCGCCCCCGCTGCCCGGCTTACGCCGCCACCGCCCTGCTTACGCCGCCACCGCCGCCCGGCTTGCGCCGCCCCCGCCGCTCGGTTAACGCCGCCACCGCCCTGCTTACGCCGTCACCGCCGCCCGGTTACGCCGCCACCGCCGCCCGGCTTACGCCGCCAGGCTTACGCCGCCCCCGCCAGCCGGCTTACGCCGCCCCCGCCGCTCGGCTTACGTCGCTTCCGCCGCCCAGCTATCACTGTTTTGAGCGTTTTGAGGTTAACTGCGCGGGCCGATCAATATAATCGTAAATTGTACGAAATGCGCAAATTATCGCGCACAATCTCGCGGTGAATAGAGCAAGTGTGGTATTTTTCTCACAAAAAGGTTCGTTATTATTTTCGTTATAAAATAGTGGTTTTACACGTCCGATTTTCATCGACAAAACTTTTGGCTATTATTTTCGCTATTATTTTCGTTATAATTCTCGGTAGTGTAAAACAGCTCTAAGGAACTTTGTACCAAAGGTTACGACTGATTTGCGTGTGGCGTTGCCGTCCCGATAACTTTAAATACGTTCCAAGTAAGGTTTTTATTCGGAACCGCGACTCGCAAGAGCTGGAATATATCGGCAGCCACGAACAGTCGGTAGGCAGAATGCGCAAGGTATAATTTTTATTTAAAATGGGTGAGGTAGGAAAGGATACATATGACATATTTTTATTTGAAATAAACAATAAATCCATCACCTAGACTCGACAGAATTGAGCTGAATATTTTTTGTATTATTTGCAACGGTTCCAGGTTCAGTGTAACGTACAATTTGAATGAAAACACTTAAAAATTCGGGTGTAAATCTGACTAACAGTTAAGGAGTATATTTGGTAGACTATCGCCATTTTAGCGCCATGCCAGTGTACTAATGCAGGCAACCACTTGATTTTGTGTTTGATTCGGTAAACAGAGCCAGTTAGTTGTATCTGGCACCCAGGCTGAGTTATCGTACTAAAGACTGCACTAAAAAGAATAAATTAATGGAATGTGAACTGCGAGCTTGACTGAGACAGTTGCTCAAACTACTCGTTGTAATTCGATGTTTGAAATAAAAATAAAGTCAAACAATCAATCGAATTTTTCAGCGGATTATTACTTATGAATCTGCTTGAATATCGGACCGATAATCAACCACAAGTATTGTAACAGATCACAGATCCAGTAGGTACCGCTGACGATATAGAGCGCAAAGTAATGTAATATGTATTTAGAGCAGTTTGGAGTATGAGTAAGTAACGAGATGTCTTCCGATCTGTGACAAAAGTACCGTCTCGTTTCATTCCAAAGTAACCGTTATTCAGGAACGTTTTTCTCGTGGAACTGTAACGCTTGGAAGTTGGAACGTTACCGTCGAGGAACCGTTTTTCCCACCACTAATCACCAGCGGATCCCCACTACAATCTTAGTCGCCGCGAAATTTGCGACGTGGTCGGTTGCTTACTAGCACCGTGATTGGAGCGGTAGACGGAATAGCGTTGCCGAATTTACCAATTTGCTGCGCTCTCGATAGGTCATCGTCGGAGCCTCGATAGTTCCCACGAGCGTGCACGCTTACGGTCCTATCTTTGAAAATCGACCCCCTGGGGGTCTATCTTGCAGTCACTCGACCGCCTGGGCCAGTGTTGCAAGAAAGCGCGAATTTCGCTACTTTTGAAGATAATGCGCGCCAAGAATAATTATAAAGTCGCGCTGCGACTTTTCATGCTATATAGATGCATTTACTTCTACTTACTGAATTTTACTTTTACTACGTTTGTCAGTTTTGTGTTACTCTTAGCAAAAAGTTCTGGTAACCTTAATTTTAGATCAATATCTAGAGCTGCAGACATTTTTTGAAATTCAGTCACAAAATGAACGCTGCCACTCAGCAAAAATATTAGCAGATTTGTTTAAAAATAAGAAAAATAAGTTATATTTATTATTTCTGTGGCCCATTCTCAAAGAAATTTATAATTTAAATGTTTATTTTCAAGGCTCTGACATTGATTTTTATAAAGGATTCACAGAAATTAGTACATTGATATGGTCCTTAACACGACAAGTCATGAAACCTCCAATACGTATTGAAGATAACATTGAAAATTTGTCTAACTTGTTACAATTAGAGCAAAATATTTTAGTAAGTGATTATGCAGATTTGGGTTATGAACTTGAACTTAAAAGTAAAGAAAGTGACTTACCTAGAGAAGAATTAAAATTAATATGCAATAAATGCATAAAATTCATAATAAAGCTGTTAGAAGAACTTATTAAAAGGATGCCACAACACTTACAAGTTTTTAAACAAATTAATTACTTTTCTCCAAGTGTTATTTTAAACCAGGCAACGCCGGAATTTTAAGAACTTCCGCTGAACTTGGCTAACTCTGAAAAAATTTCTGACATACAAATCCAATATCGTAACATGTTAAGTGTTAAGTGGGAGGATATCTTTGAACAGATTCCATCTGATTCACACATATTTTGGAAAAAAGTAATTACTTTAAAAAATGCTGCGGGAGAACCTCGTTTTCTAGACATAGCAGAATTTGCTTTAAATATGTTAAGTTTACCGTCATCAAATGCGGTAGTGGAGAGATGTTTTTCCATAATGAATATAATAAAAAACAAACATAGAAATAGAATGCAGCTAGAACTATTAAATTCTATTGTAACAATTAAAAGTTATTTTTCTGTCAACAAAATGTGTTGCAAAACTTTTAGTCCATGCGCAGAAATGCTAAAATATAATTCTTCGATATATTCAAAGAAAAATGAAGATGATGACGAAGAAATAGATGATATTATTCGGTTGTGTGAGAACATTGCAGTATGTTAAAATTATAATCCAATGAATATGTAAATAAATGTATATTATAAAGCAAATATAGTTCAAAACAAAAACATTTTTATTTTGTAATCCTCTCCCAATAAACTTTCAAAGGTCGCAACTTTCTTTCAAAGGTCGCGACTTTTTAAACGACTCATGCGCCATTGAAAAATAGAATCTGGCAACACTGGCCTGGGCGCACGTTCGCTTCGTGATTTCGTTATCGAATTGGTATCTTTGACGCTGTCGACCGGTGCTTAATCGTGTGCGCCGTTCATTGTTTGTTTTTATGAAGTACGCTACCCTATGGATGGCAGCCGAAGCGCATAGCATGGGGTATGAGGGTATATCAGAACTCAGAGCGCACTTACAACTCCGTTCATAGTATGTTTTTACGAAGTTGGCTACCCTGCGGACCGTATCCGTAGCGCGTGGGTACGTATATCAGCTGAGAGGACAAGTGGAATATAACTTATTACCTAAGTAGTGTTCATTGGTCGATTATTGTTATGTTATTGAGTGTTCTCGAAGTCGAAAGACGTTTTATGTTCTACGATGGCGCGTTTAATTATGTTGGACGATGATATAGCTGCAATATATGTATAATATGGTGGATAATATTGGTTGAAATTGGTAGTATTAAGATGTTAGCAAGTGGCAAGCAACCCTTTCCTGTGCAGACTGATACGGAACGACAAAATCATCTTGAAACTTGATTTATTTTTACTTAGCATGTACATATAATTGGTTGATATGTACAATTTATGATATTTTTTAATTGCTCATGAAAATGCTAATTTTCGAGAGATTATTAAGACATTTAAGCGTACTATTACTATCGAAAAACAATGTCGTAGTATTTTCTATGAAGTTATACAAGAATATGTTGATAATAAATAATATGAATACATATAGTAATTTGTAATTTAAATGTGATTTATATTCGGACAACGGCGGGAGAGGGTGGAAATTAAATTCTAAAACATCAATCATCTGGATATATTAAACATTGCATATTTTTCTGTTTTCGAAAAAATATGTTACCTAGAGTCGATCCACACTTTTATGGACCTATAACTAAAATACCGGAAGGTGCCACTTGATGATTTTTCGCACATTTTTAGTTAATTGCCATTTTAAGTGAGAAATCTCGAGTGGAGTTAATTCTTTTTTAATTGAAATTGTAACGACGTCGGTTTGTTTAGTCCCTTCGTCTTACCTGATCGGGTTGCTTCAGTTGGAGATCCAGTGTTCTTCGAAATAAATCAAGCGGCATACGGAGTTCAGTTTAAATCAGGTTTTATTGTCGTAAACAAAATATATATATATACATAAAAGAAAAGGTAGCATTCGCATACGGAAAAAGTCTTGTAAAAGAAAATAAACATTCGTCGAAAAATAACACTATAAAAATATAGAAAGAAAAACACGCTTCGGAAAAATAACGGGCAAAATACAAAATGGTTTTTACAAACCAGTCCTCAGACGAGTTGAGTGCCGGGCGGCAGGCTGCCTGGTCGGAGAACAGCTGGGGCCTTTAACTTCGGCGCACAGTCGGATGCACTCGGGAACGGTCGGACGGGCAACGGCGGGATCGTTTAAACAGGCGGCCAGTATGCAAACCAGCACGCGTTCTTCTCTAGGGTCGGTCTCGGAGCTGGCTAGAAACGGTGAACGGGAGAGAGAGCAGCCAGTATAAAACCAGCAATGCAGCACTCTGCTAAATGGTCGGTTTCTAGGCCTTTATATACCCAAATTCTAACCCCTTCTCCACGTATAACTACTACAAGAAAACCAGTATCCATTATACTGGTTATTAAAAATACTCGTATAGCCATACAGGCTTTCAGGCCAGCGTAAATTCGATTTAAAAAGCGGTTTTAATACTACGAAAGACAACCACTATTATATTTAAACTAATTTACATAACGAATTAGCGAAATTCGTTACACCCTCCTTACGTCGAAAAGGATCGATACGGCGGTAACAAGATAACAAAAGTAGGGACAATATATACAATAAACACGGTTTAGGGGAGCGTCAAAATCGCGGGGCACACGTCACTACACTGGAGCACTACGGTCGGCTTCTACGAGGCAGCATCGTGAAGACATCGCCGGTGGCGGTGCTCTCCTTGGTGTACTCGGTTTTCGGGTACCGATAGCACCAGCCTGGGGGAGCTGCGCGTTGTTCGGTTCTCGGTAGGAGAGGTAGCATCGTATAGACATCGCCGGCCTCGGTGCTCTCCTTCGTGTACTCGGCTTTCGGGTACCGGTAGCGCCAGCCTGGGGGAGCTGCCGGACGGATAGATCCCTCTGTTTCCGTCGTAGACCCCCCGGGATATTTGTCGTGTAGGACTTTCCTCGATCGTGGACATACTTCCAGGACGGGCGTACGTGGTCTCTTGGAATTCGTTGACATCTCTTACTGTAACAAATAGGAAGAAAAGATATTGACTCTGCTTTTATATTAGTGATACTGGCATTTTCCCGGAACTGATTAGGGTATGTGACTGGCTTGGTCGTGGACATCCCTCGGTCATCACTGTCGCAGGAGACCCGATGCGCTTCAACGAGACACCGTTGCAAAAGCATCGCCGGCCGCGGTTGCTTCTTCTTCCTATATTCATTCTCCCTTCTTTCCCTCTTCTCGTCATCTGAGTTCGTCAACCTATCATCTTCCTTGTGGTATTTTCCTTCTTCTATATCATTCGACTCTACTTCTTCGTTTTTTCCATCGTCAGCATCCGGTTTCTCAGCAGTGCCTTCAGCAACTTCTTTTATCGAGGTTAACGTTTTACTCAACCAGGGTGACAAAGAATTTTTCGCGGTGCTTAATTCTTGTTCGGTCGATCGCAACTTTTGGGTTAAATCCTGGTTCTGGCATTCCGCTTCAACTTTCGCCAGTTTAACCTGCGCAAGCTCCAGCTCCAATTCCCGTACCCTCTCCAAAGTAACCGGTTGTCGATCGCCTTCCCTCAAATCCTCCTCTTTAACCTCTTCCTCTAATATTTTCGGGCACGTCTCACAATCCTTTTCAGCCTGGACGACCTCGCGTTTCAGTATCTCCTTAAGCTGGGTGATCTCGTCCATCATAAGGCGTTTCTCCTCCTCGGCACGCTGCAGCGCCATCCGTAGTTGGGCAACTTCTGGTTCTCCTTTTGTTTCCTGGGCGGTTTCCTTACACTTCTCCTCGGGTGCGTAATTCTCGGCGGTTTCTTTACCCTTCTCAGCATCATACCTTTTTAAACTACCAGTACTTTGCACAACAGATACAGTCGAATCTATGACAGTCTGCGAATCATTTGATACTGATACTACGTTCAGCTGATAATTCTCTCCGTTGACCCTAAAGTCTTCCTCTACTGCGAGAGTATATCGGGGAGTCAAATATTGTAGTTTGCCAGTCATGCAAGGAGCTTCATTCTCAATAGCGTCGGTCGTATCAAATTTTGTTGAAACCTCCTCAATGCCGTATCGCAAACACAAACGTTCTGGGTTATCTAACCTTACCGTCGCGGTATTGTTGACCGTAGCGGTTTCCGGCCAAATTTCATCCTCTATCGTTTTAATATATCGGGGCGGAAAATAGTGTAGTCTGAAGTCTTCCACGAAATCATTCCATGTTTCCCACGTACATTTATTATTACGGTACCACAGTAAACATTTCCCTCTCAGTATTTCGGGCAAAGCTACTAACATTTTGCTTCCAGCAATTTCATAGTTTTCTTGGAAATCCCTAACTCTTTTGAGGAACGAAATCGCATCGCTATCCCCACTGAAATGTAGACGACACTTAATAATACGCTCGCATACTGCTACAGTAGACATTCCGCCGCTACAACTATTGCGTCTTGTGCCTTCGATTTGCTTACTTTCCCTTGATACTACAAAGGCTTGGAACCGCCTCCTCAACTCATCTTGGGTTCCAGATGTGTCGATATGGAAGCCTCTCAGAATGGCTTCAAACTGGGGTTTCGGTAGTCTACATATCCATGCATCTAGCGTGATGTCCGGCATTGTTAGAAAGTGCGTATCGGACCTTCTTACTCTTGTTACGGTTTCATCGGTTTTTCGGGTTTTCTTCGGTCTTTCTTTTTCGGTTTTTTCGGTCCCTGCTCGGGCGCCAATTATGTAACGACGTCGGTTTGTTTAGTCCCTTCGTCTTACCTGATCGGGTTGCTTCAGTTGGAGATCCAGTGTTCTTCGAAATAAATCAAGCGGCATACGGAGTTCAGTTTAAATCAGGTTTTATTGTCGTAAACAAAATATATATATATACATAAAAGAAAAGGTAGCATTCGCATACGGAAAAAGTCTTGTAAAAGAAAATAAACATTCGTCGAAAAATAACACTATAAAAATATAGAAAGAAAAACACGCTTCGGAAAAATAACGGGCAAAATACAAAATGGTTTTTACAAACCAGTCCTCAGACGAGTTGAGTGCCGGGCGGCAGGCTGCCTGGTCGGAGAACAGCTGGGGCCTTTAACTTCGGCGCACAGTCGGATGCACTCGGGAACGGTCGGACGGGCAACGGCGGGATCGTTTAAACAGGCGGCCAGTATGCAAACCAGCACGCGTTCTTCTCTAGGGTCGGTCTCGGAGCTGGCTAGAAACGGTGAACGGGAGAGAGAGCAGCCAGTATAAAACCAGCAATGCAGCACTCTGCTAAATGGTCGGTTTCTAGGCCTTTATATACCCAAATTCTAACCCCTTCTCCACGTATAACTACTACAAGAAAACCAGTATCCATTATACTGGTTATTAAAAATACTCGTATAGCCATACACGCTTTCAGGCCAGCGTAAATTCGATTTAAAAAGCGGTTTTAATACTACGAAAGACAACCACTATTATATTTAAACTAATTTACATAACGAATTAGCGAAATTCGTTACAAAATTGACAATCACTTCCTAAAAAATGCGAGAGAAAAGGCATTCATATTAACTTATTTGATTGTTTCTTTATTGAGTTTATTTTTATTACTAGTATCTGTGTTTTAATTTTACTAGTAAATTAGATTTGTTACTTTTAGGTATTGTAATAGTGTAATGGTAATGTTACTTCTGTCGTCCTTCGGTTTCGCATTGTTTGATAAATATTTTCTTTTGAATTTGTCTTTGTTTTGTTAATAATAAACAAATAAGTCTATATATGCAATTTTTCACTAGGTACAATTTTATAGATTTAATTATACCGAAATGCCATCTTAGGGCGACGAAAATATCATGCTTGGATTTGTATGCAAACTTTTGGATTGTGTTTTTAAGATTATACTATACAAATAAAAGGATATTTAGGTTCCATTTAATTTAAAAGTCGGCAGACAAAATAAACTTAAAAATTACATAAGTTAAATTATCGAAGCCCTGAAGTGTTTTTTTTTTTTTTCATTCAAATAGGATGAAAAGTTTAGAAAAGTTTAAAAATGAAATGTGAAACTAACTTACAAAATTTATATTACACTAAGGCAATATTTAGATCGCCAGCAGGTAAGTAAGTCATAGAATTTTTAGAAAAGTTACTATTTACTTCTAATTTCAAAAATTTGTTTAAATGTTCATAATAGTTTATATGTCATTAATAATTTTATGTGTCCATGGGAGCTGTTTTTTAAACGCAAACTGTTTGTATTAATGTTCATACTATTAGATAATGACAATAATTTGTTGAAAATAATTAATTTAAAAACTGTTCGGGTATTACTTTTCAACATAAATTTTCTTATTACATTATATTTATATATTTCTATAAATCGATGTTATTTCTATCGCTACTTTCTCAACCGCTGACTTGCGTGAATGTTGTTATAGGTCATGTAGTCCTGAAACCAAAATTGTTCAACAGGCTAATTTTATTTTTGCTCGCTTAAAGAAAAAGCATAGAGGCTATTATCAAATAACTAAACAAATATTATAATTAACATTAACTTTTTGTTTTTTATTAATTAATTACAGACCTTATTGTTAAACATTTTATATTTAATGGAAATCATTTAATTTTCAATAAAAAAATATGGAGAAATTCAATTTTTATATGAAATTTATAAACTTTAGGCCCCTTGCGGGAGACCTACATATTTTTGTATTGGGCCAGTTTTTTGTGGTGTATGGAGACAACTTTTTATCAGCTTTAACTTTTGAATTTCGAATAAAACGTGCACCCTAATACACAATATACATTGGACCTCCTGATATGAAGTTACCGTCAAATTGTATGTTCTAAATATGACTTTTTAGAAAATACAACTGTACTTTGTAAATTATTGATCTCTGAGAAAGAGAGATTGCTTAGGAAGAAAGACATTGGCTTAGATTCGCATTCAACGCAGATAAATAAAAAACTTATATGCAAGCCTACTCACATTTCATTTACAGAGTGTTACCCAGCAATATTTTTCGATTTCCAAATAAACTTTCCTCGAAATTATGTAAAGCCATAAAATTGCTAAATTGATAAAAAATCTTGTGCTGCAGCAACAAAACCGAATAAATGATATGCAAAACAAAACGCCAAACCTTGCAGTAGATATAATTAACATTTAAACGAGAACACTTCATTAACTATCCGTTACTTTGTTTACACCCTGTAAATATATTAACTTCCGCAATTTGACTTTACATTCATTACGAAGAACTTTATTTGGTTGAAATTGTGGTAATATTAGTAGTAATTATTTTTTATTTTTATTTTCTACTATTAGCAATATTATGCAAACAAGTTTTTATAAATATCAGAGTATATTTCTCGGGAGTTCTAATTACATTCTACGTTTTATGTAACAAATCTATTTTACATTAGAAAGCACTATGCACCACAGTATCAAAGAGATGCGACACTAGTTATGTACATATGATACATAAAATAAATGTACTCAATAAAAATAAATATGACATAAATAATAATAATATTTGATAAATAATAAATAATAGCATTACTTTCATTCAACGCTTTTGCGCTCGTAGGATGTGAATTGACGGAAGCGAAGATCGCACCGACTACGGCGCTGCATGCTGCACTGCCGCAGCAGCGATATCCGTCACGGCAAATATTTTATTTTACATGGCGTTCAATGTGAACGCGTCCACCGGGTCCGTTGCAGCAACGCGTGTGCAGCGCAGCGCGGCAGGGCGACGGATGCAGTAAAACAAACATCAGTTGGCTTGCGTTTGCCGGAATGCCTTCATCGTTGAATACGGAGGAGCAACTAATATTGCCGGTTGAAACACATCGACTAATATAGATAGGGCAGACCTTATCTGCCTTCAAAAGTGGTAATTCACGCGAAAATGCTTGGAAGGATGTTGCTAATGAAATGCAGTCAAAGGGTATAAGTTTATATGTTTTTATTGATGAATGAATACAGCTAATTAATTAGGTAAAAATTGAAATCAATGTTTAATGACTCCGTATTGCCATGGAACATCGCCTGCCGGTGAAGTGAACCAGTCAGCAGAGGTGTTCTGAATGTCCATAGAATGCCATAGGTCTTGTATGTCGTTTTCTTTGATTGGTATCCATGGTATTTACATTATTTTGCGTTGCATCCGACGAAAGTTGTGTGTGATGGATCAAATGAGTCATTACGATATTTTTTTCCGTAAATAAGTAATTTTGCAGCGTGCAAAATGTAACAGTTATTACCGTGGCAAACTCAATGTTAACTTCGATTCGTTTCAAGAGAAGACGGCAGGTATGAGCAGTGATGCCAAAGGCATTTTTTACCACTCTTCTTGCTCGTGAAAGGCGATAGTTAAAAAAAGCCTATCCCGATCAGAAAGCTTTTTCCTGGATATAGACGTAATATGTTGTCACTTAACGGAAATGCTACGTCGGCTACTAGCGCTATGGTGAAGGATCAGCTGATGGTAGAGGTTGCTTTTCTGGCAACTCTAAATTAGGGTTGTTTGCCAACCACAATCTTCCAAAAGAAGCATTAGCAAACACTTCACTATCGATATTACCACGATATGCACCAACATTAACCATGATGTATTTATAATTGGCGTCTACAACTGCCATTAGAAACCGCCTTTACAATAAAAAACTTTGATCCTGAATGTTTTGGAGCAAATAGCTGCACGTCCTTGCCATCTATTGCCCCGACGCAGTTCAAAAAAATCTGATGTTGCCAGGCACATTACTTTATCATACAATATACCGGGTGGTCGTTTTAACTTGAGACTCCTAAATATCTCGTTAAATATGCATGATACAACAAAAGTGTCTTTAATAAACTTGTAGGACTCAAAGGGGGAAATAAGATGACGATATCATTTACATTGCAGATGGCGCTGCAGTCGGTGAAAATGAGGCTAACTTCATTTTTTTTTAAATTGGAATACCCAAATTTTTTATCAAATTATGATTTTACGCTAAAATAAGAACAATCTTTTGTCTAAATATTTTTTCGTTCAATGCATCTATTAAAAGTTATTGACGATGGAAGTTTGTGGCGGCTGCTATAGTTACGACCGCTGCCACTGCATGGGATGCGCTCGCCGTCTGGCAGTCAAAGCGACGACTTAGTAGACACCCATGGTACAACGTAGGAAGGTATGTGCGTAGCCAGAACACGTTTTGGTATCCCGCGCGTTGCGCCGTCATGCGCATAGGGTTTGTTTACACACGAAAAAAATGCATCGTACGAAAAAAAGTTTCAGACAAAATATTCTTCTTATTTAGCGTAATATCATAATTTGATAAAAAATTTGGGTATTCCCATTTAAAAAAATGAAGTTAGCATCATTTTCACCGATTGCAGCGCCATCTGCAATGAAACTGATATCGTCATCTTATTTCCCCCTTTGAGTCCTACAAGTTTGTTTAAGACACTTTTGTCGTACCATGCATATTTTACGAGATATTTAGGAGTCTCAAGTTAAAACGACCACCCGGTATAACATTAATAGTTTAGCTGCATGAGATTCTATTTGATCGAGATCGATCGTGTCTGCATTAAAATAACATAAGTTAGTAAGGATTTGACAGATATTTTGACAATATTGACAGTAGGTATTGTCAAAAATCACCATTTGACAAATCCTGGCTTACTATGTGGTTTTAATACAGACACGAACTCGATCAAATACAATTTGCTCATACAGCTAAACTATTATTTTACCAAAAAATTCATAGACATAAATTACACAAAATTTCCTCTACTTTAATATATTATATAACTATATTGACGAAATTACAGAAATGGCAGCTCATTTGCAAAATCTTTGAAAAATGCTTAGAGGAAAGATGCAGTTCCTTTGGACCCTTTTGAACCAAAAGCTTTTCAGCTATAAGATTGGTCATAAAACTTCTAAATATGAACTTTCGTCCCGATACCTTTAGTAGTTTCTCCGGAATCGTCGCCACAAAAATCGGGTACACACATGCGGACATTTTTCGGCACGATTACAATACTGCATATGATAAAGTAAAAATTCAGTTTTGGAAGAAAACCCAATTGAATCTCTTTCCATTTATCAAAATCATGACTTTAAATGAAAACCAAGGCAAACGACTTTACCGCATGCAGTGCTGCCGCGCGCAGTGCTGTATCTGGTGGAATACCCATTGAACGGATGATAACGTAGCATCATTTGACGACGCAGCAGCACGGCAGTGCAGCATGCAGCGCCGTAGTCGGTGCGATCTTCGCTTTGACACGCACGGCGTTCACCGTACATCTCTTACCCGGACGCATATAAGCCTTGTGCTACCTGCCACGGCACCAAGTAAATTGACTCCGCCTACATCGCGCAGCGGTTGGATGGTAAGCGGGCTGCCTTAAGGGTCGGCAACCGATTAAGCACACAGAAATCAAATAAAATCAATATCTACCAGGCGTTGCGTTGGTTAGTGACAATTCAATTAATATCTCAATTGGCAAGATTGATAATGAATATCTTATTTTAATTACGTACCTCTATTTATTGATGATTTTTAAGTACTAATAACCGCATAAAATAGATACAATTCAGATAAAATAGAGATTTTAACATCCATGCTCTCCTAAACCGAATGGTAGGTATATACAACCATACTAAAATATATTTGCATTAACACGTTTTGTACATTCATCACTTAAATAATGTACCATAATCATGCTTGTTGACACTTGGTGCCATTTCAGCGTGCAAATTATCACTACAAATTGGTTCTGTATTTACAATTTAGATAGGCTCTGTTGTGATCTTTGTTCGTTTTCGTTTCATTACATGAATGCGAAATATATGAAAATAAACGATGACAATGAACGGTAAAAAATGATGAAAATCGTTGAAGCGTAAATACTCATCTCGCGTTGCTACGAATATCGGGGGCGTGGCCGAATTCGGTGCTTTTCTGGCGGCTCGTATTAATTCTTACTAGTTTTGGTAAATTTTATAAATTATTTCGTTTTAATTTATAAAAGTTCTATATATACTTACGATTTATAAACTAATGTTATAAAAAAGAAATTAAAATCACATATAAATCAAGTAAAATCAATATCTACCAGGCCTACAATTAATATCTCAATTGGCAAGATTGATAATGAATTTCTTATTTTAATTACGTACCTCTATGGACTGCTACAAGATGTTGTTGTATTTCAACTGTCATGCACTGTCGGCGCTGAGAAAACTAACCTTAAAATAATTAGTACACCGTAATAAAACGTGTTCCACTAAGCAGTGCAGTATCAATAGATGGTCAATAGTGGCTAATATTGAGTTGTCTGTTGAGTTCGCGACAATGAACACATTTTCGATAACAGTAGATCTGCTTCCAAAGCTATTTACCAATGAAATAGACACTGCTAGATCAAATCCGAATATGACCATAGGCCGTAGTAACATTAAAACCATGGAAGATATCCATATGTGGGTGCGGGAATATTCGGAAAATACTAACACACAGTGGATAGTGGCATAAATCTCTCCCAAACGCAGAAAAAATAGTTTGCTCGTTTGTATTTGCCGTGTTATTTGATATTATAGTTTTAGTAAAATATCGACAACAATAACTTATTAACTTTTTTTAATTTTTAATATTTTGCCTAAATCAAGACTAACTTAACTTATTTAATACATGTTAACTTTTCTATAGAAGTTCTTTAAGATAAGTTATGTGCATTGTTTCATCCGTGACGTTGTTTATTCTAGACAATCGTAACGATGATAATGTTCATCATAATATATTATTATAATATTTATTTAACTTTTTAATTTCTTTTTTATTTATAACATTAGTTTATAAATCGTAAGTATATATAGAACTTTTATAAATTAAAACGATATAATTTATAAAATTTACCAAAACTAGTAAGAATTAATACGAGCCGCCAGAAAAGCACCGAATTCGGCCACGCCCCCGATATTCGTAGCAACGCGAGATGAGTATTTACACTTCAACGATTTTCATCATTTTTTACCGTTCATTGTCATCGTTTATTTTCAAATATTTCGCATTCATGTAATGAAACGAAAACGAACAAAGATCACAACAGAGCCTATCTAAATTGTAAATACAGAACCAATTTGTAGTGATAATTTGCACGCTGAAATGGCACCAAGTGTCAACAAGCATGATTATGGTACATTATTTAAGTGATGAATGTACAAAACGTGTTAATGCAAATATATTTTAGTATGGTTGTATATACCTCCCATTCGGTTTAGGAGAGCATGGATGTTAAAATCTCTATTTTATCTGAATTGTATCTATTTTATGCGGTTATTAGTACATACTTAAAAATCATCAATAAATAGAGGTACGTAATTAAAATAAGATATTCTTTATCAATCTTGCCAATTGAGATATTAATTGAATTGTCACTAACCAACGCAACGCCTGGTAGATATTGATTTTATTTGATCTCTGTGTGCTTAATCGGTTGCCGACCCTTAAGGCAGCCCGCTTACCATCCAACCGCTGCGCGATGTAGGCGGAGTCAATTTACTTGGTGCCGTGGCAGGTAGCACAAGGCTTATATGCTACCCGGACCACGCGATGTAATTTTTAGCGAAAAGACAGTCGAGTACTCGGCTTCGATGCGCAGTTGACAAAATTTATCATGCAACGGCGGGAGTGATTGGCGTTGCTACATGACTGTACGCGGCTATGCGTAGCTAACAACAAGAGCGCCGACGCAGTGTGACGTAGTATAGAACACTCCGTGGGAAAATCTATCGGTTTGCCCAGCGCTCGAGAGAACGGCACTCGACCCTCGATAGAATTATTATTCGCTAGCGACCAGGGACCCTATTCTCGTCATCTTTTTGAAGCGAATCGTGACTTATCCAATTGAGTAGGGATATCACCGGTAGCCCGTATCTATGAGCAAGTTTGCTTGTTGCTAAGAACAATAACACACACGCCACGCCCATACTTTCCCATACGTTTGATTGAAAAGTATGGGCGTGGCGCGTGCGTTATTGTTCTTAGCAACAACCTAGATACGAACCAGAGGGCAACCGGTGATATCCCTACTCCATTCGAAAAGACGCATTCGCTTCAAAAAGATGACGAGAATAGGGTCCCTGGTCGAGTAAACTGCAAGATCGACCCCCTGACGACTGTCACTTTTGACAACAAGCAAAGTTAAATTGATTCAACTATACGTATGTTAGGTAGGTATAAACTCATAAACCGTAGACAAATGTTGAACTTATATAAATATATGCTAAATATCTCAAATTCTCAACATAGGTTATCTTTATCGCAGTAATTTTTAGAGCGGCATGCCATTGGCTCGCATATAAAGCTTTGCGATTGGCACATCCTGCTTACGTGTGCAAAAATAAATTGAAACAACGTTAGAACGTATGATGTTGCCGCACGTCGGCGAGATTTATCTTGTTCCAAAGTAGCTTTAGGGAAACCGGCGACATCTCTACACAAACCAATCTGTAGAAACAGAATTTGTTTTTGTTTTTTTGCCAAGGTGCATATGGCTAGATTCATTTTGCCCCCCGCCCCCTCCAAATTGGTTTTAAATATATTCCGTGAATGTTTCACTCGCAAAGGATAATTCAAAAATCTGATGTGGCTAGACACATGGCTTTATCATACCATATATTAATAGTTTAGCTGCCTGAGATTCTATTTGATCGAGATCGGCCACGTCTGCATTAAAATAAAACTACTAGAAGTAGACAGATATGATTATATTTACAGTATGTAATGTCAAAACATCAGCATTTGACGCTACCTACTATCATTAGAATCACAATATCTGACAAATCCTGGCTAACTAGTTTTAATACTAGTGTTTTAATACAGTACGAGCGATCGCGATGAAATAGAATTTGCTCATGCGGCTAAAATATTTATTTTACCAAAAAATTTCATAGTCATAAATTATTCAGAATTTCCTCTACATTAATTTATTATATAAGACTAAACCTCCTTGTCATACTACATATGATAAAGTAAAAAGGTTATTGGTTTTGATGATTAATATATTATATTGGCTTCTAGAATACTATATTTTCGGGATTTACCCCGTCTTCAGTGCTAACTACAAAAGTTCATAAAGAATTATGCTCAATATTCCAAATAAGTTACCATACCGTCTTACAATATTTCTTGTATTTATTCGCGAAAACATAATAGCATGGCTATTCGCAATCGAAATACACATTGACACCAAGATGTGTTAATCGTGGGGTCACTGGGTAGCGTAAATCATACACAACACACTGTCTTTAGAACACGAAGGTATATTGAATAAAATATAAAACTATATGATATGTGAATGTAATATAGGTGCACGCTCTCTCTCTGACTACGACTATACTACGACTGACTGTTCTCGGCCTCGCGTGCGTGCCCGATAGGGATGGCTGGTATTGGTCCGTCGCATACACGGGGTGCGCGCCATCTCTGGTCGGTTTCCAACAACTCGGCCTTCCTGCTCTGGCGGAGTCCCTTCAGCCTCATGGTCCCCTTCGTCAAGGTCTGGGTCGTCATCATCTGAGTCCTCGTCGTCTTCCTCCAGGATGGTACACCACGGTTTCATTAAACCTGAACACAAAACTGCGTTAAACGGTTTTGAAGATCGTTGTGCCCCCGGTATGTCGTTTAGCACGTATCTGTCGTTTCCGAGCACACGCGTTACGATATAGGGTCCCTTATATTTCGGCAATAACTTTCGCGATTGTCCCGTTGCGCGAACTCGCGTTTCACTAACACCATGTCGTCTACACTGTACGTCTGCGGTTGTTTGTGCTTCTTGTCGAAATACTCCTTGTCCCGTTTTTGTTGTTCCCCAATTCGTCGTACTGCTTCTGTTCGCAGGTCTTCGATGTCTTCCGGATAGTTAAGTTTGCTCACAGCTAACGCTACCTGGTTTTGTAAACCGTTTCTCGGATAATATCCAAATAGAAGTTGGTGTGGCGTCTTCCCAGTTGTTTTGTTCTCTGCATCATTTAAAGCAAATTGGATTTGGTGGATTCTCTTGTCCCAATCTCTGCCGTCTTCGTCTTCGTACATTGTTGTTAGTGCTGTCAAAAGTGTTTGGTTCTGTCTTTCGGCCTGTCCATTCGCTTTTGGCGTCGCTGTAGCATTTTTGATATGTTGGATCTGGTTCTCTTCGCAGAACTTCTCGAACTCGTCCGACGTAAACGCTGTCCCTCTATCAGTTATTATACGTTGAGGAGTCCCGAAATAACTGAACACTTCCTTCAAGTTATTAACGACAGGTCTGGTTTTTGTTGCCTTCACCGACCTCAGAATTGTGTACTTAGTAAAGTTATCTTGGTACAACAACACATAATCATGTTTCTTCGCGCTATTGACAAATGGTCCTAGGTGATCCATGTTTACTGTGTGAAATGGAATTGGGGTTCTCTCTATAATGTTTAGTTCAGCCTCTGGTTTTCCTTTCACGGTTTTATGGTACGCACATCTAACGCAAGAAGATATGTAATTCTTCACTTTCTTTCTCATCTTTGCGAACCAATATTGCCGTCGTAGGTTCTTCAACGTTCTCTCAATTTCATAATGTCCCATCTTATCGTGACTTTCTTCTATGACGACCAATCACCCCCTTCGGAACCACCCATCTCAGTCCATTTTCGGTTTTTCTACAAATTCTATTGTCTTCTATCTCGTAATCTGCATTGATCTGTTTTTCTTCTGTTGTATTTGAACGTTTTTCTCGCAATACTTCGTAGATTCTCTTTAGATTGCCATCTTGGAGCTGCATAGTCAATAACCAGTCAGCTTCGTCGATCCTTAGAGTGTAGATCTTCAGATCCGCTTCTTCTGCTTCTTTTCCAGGTTCGGTAGGGTGTCTACTCAAGGCGTCGACATGTGACATCCTTTCTCCAGGTCGATGTATGACTGAAAAATCGTATTCTTGTAACTTTAAAAGCCATCGTCCGATTTTTGGCGTCATGTCTCTTTTTGTAATGATTGTCTTCAAAGAGTTACAGTCAGTAACTACAGTAAAGTGTCTGCCTAGCAGGTACATTCTAAATCTATCGATGGTTTCCACTACTGCCAAAGCTTCAAGCTCGTAGCTATGGTACTTAGCTTCTAATTTGGTCGTCTTTCTGCTATAATACGCCAATGGCTGGAATATTCCTTCGTTGTTCTTCTGTAGAAGCATGCCTGCAATTCCGTCTTTACAAGCATCCGTGTGTACTTCAAGTTCAGCCTTGTGATCATAAAGCGCTAGTATCGGTTGTTCGGTCAATCTGTCCTTCAATGTCTGAAACGCTTTCTCCTGCGGTTCATTCCACTCGAAACTTCGATCCTTCTTGGTCAGTTCCGTCAATGGTCTGGCTATCAATGAGATTTCTCGTACGAATTTTCGAAAGAATCCGCATAATCCCAAAAATTGCCTAACCTCGTGAACATTAGTAGGAGTCTCAAAGTTCATTACAGCTTCGGTTTTGCGCTTACCCGGTCTTACACCATCACAATCAATTTCAAACCCTAGATAGTTTAATCACGTATGTAGAAATTTACACTTGCTTAATTTTAATGTTAACCCTAACTCTCGCAACACTCCCAGTACTTTTCGTAGTTTCGCGATACCCTCCGCTACTGTCGCACTTGGTATTAACATATCGTCCATATAAGTTAAAACAATGTTCGGTCCGATGCGCTGCACGATCAGTTTATTAAATACATTTGGGGCGTTCACTAAACCAAACGGCATCTTGTTGAACTCGAATTGTCCCTCGGTTGTTACAAACACGGTTAAGTGTTTTGATTGTTCATCTATCGGGATCTGGTAATAGTCACTCATAAAATCTAATGTTGTAAAGTATTTGTTACCCGCCAGCATGTCTAGTTGTTCATCAATCGAAGGCATCGTCACGTGCGCTTTACGAGTTATCGCGTTTAAGCGTCTATAGTCTATGCATAGTCTTTGTGAACTGTCTTTTTTCGGAACTAAAATCACTGGACTCGAATACTCCGATGTTGACTCGCGAATAATACCGGAATTTAAAAGATCGTCTATCATAGTGTTACGCCGCGGTTTTGATTTAAGTGTTTGGCGAGTTTTAATTAGTGCATTGAATCAGGTGTGACGTTTGTGGAGCGCCATCTGTTGGATTTCTCCTTGGTCTCTGGTTCAACTGTTAGGTTTCGTTCGGCTCTTCACCGTTGGATGGCGTTGCAGGTTTTCTGGAATTAATTGGTTATCTCAGTAATTAAAAGGAGTTTGGGACTAGAAATTACATCATTGTAACGGGGAAAAATTCTACTGTCGATTGATGGGCCAGGCGTGGAAATTCCTGCGGGTTTGAGCATTTGCAGTGATAATGCGTATTGTCCAGTTTTTGCACCCTGTGACGTAGAACGTAATTTTCTCGTAAACCGCTTGATTTCTGGAAATTGACCGTTCAGATCTTCCCGATCCGGTGATGGGCGCATCTTATTGATTTTTTCCGTTTCTTTAATTACGTCCTAATTATTCTTTTGCGAGATTTCGGGTCTCGTAGTGGGGGTGCGGACGGCTATATATAGGACGACTTCAGCCGCCCTAAATCATCTTTTCTTGGGTGCTAAAGAAACTGCTGTAGGTTCCTTGGCCTGCATCAAAAAATCCTAGAAGTGTGTTTCGTTGTGAAGTTGACCTGTGTTCGGCTGTTGGAGTGTGTAGCCGGTGGAAGACGGCGTACGGCGCAGAACCTCGCCGGGAGGCGGATTTATTCACTTCACAACGTGTCGGTGGCGAGCTATTGTTGTTGGTTCAAAACTAATCGTCTTGAGTACGGATTTAATAGCACAACTTTCTGTGGATTATCTATAGCCCTCAACCCTACCTGGGGGTCGATTTTCAAAGTCATGACTAGCGAGCGTGTACGCTCATATCGGTGATCGCCGAGTGCTACAGTATCTTCAAACTGACGCTCGCAGCTATCGTTCACGGTTTGTTTTTCATAAGGTGGCTACTCTGCGGTTCGAGGTGGAGACTGCAATGCGTTGTTTCTCCAGCTTGAGCCTGCATCACGGCTGTTTCAATCAGGCTTGCCAATGTGCGGATAATGAATGTCTCGGACGCTTATTTTCATCGCGGGGATGCGAAGCGAACGTTCTCCGATAGCGACGGTGGCTCTAGTCTGGTGGACCATTTTGGTACTAGCGTAGCGATGCACTTCTTGGCTCTGCAACACATGGCTGAGATGGCGTTGTGTACGGTTTCAAACTTTATTGTAGTCGTTCTTTTAATTTCAAACCACGTCAGTTTAAATATTTTTTATTTTTGAAATTCCTCTATTTTGTCGTTGCCATGTTGTTAAACTGTTTGTGGGTTTTTGTTAGCTAGA
Organism: Melinopterus prodromus; assembly: GCA_964023965.1. Taxonomy (NCBI): domain Eukaryota; kingdom Metazoa; phylum Arthropoda; class Insecta; order Coleoptera; family Scarabaeidae; genus Melinopterus; species Melinopterus prodromus. Next base: position 43,009,410 of record OZ030394.1, read on the forward strand.
TATATTAGAAAGAGAATAAAAAATGGTTAGTTAAAGTGTCGGTATGGCCTATTGGCCTAATTTGTACGTTCGAAAATTTGAAATTGATAAACTTTTACTTGTACTTCCATTTTCACATGCTAGCGTGGATCGCATATTGATCAGTCACTTCATTTTTATCAAAACGGATACAAGAAGTAGATTATATACCTACGGAAATAGGCGTATATTTGGTATTATATCGATACTAACAAAGGTGTCTAAGATGCTGGGGGCCTTTTAATTTTTCAACTGAATAAGCAAATGCTATAGGATAATTATGGAAAACTAAAAAATCTTTATTATGGTTATATTTTCTAATGGAATTTTATGAAGGAAATGAATTTTCAACCTTCTTTTTTATTCATCATTGAAGAGTGATCGGGGAAATGTTTGGCATATTAGGACCTGGAAAACGGGTAAAAGTGGGGATTTTGATGTTTGCTGTCGGGAATTACAGTGGTGCAATTTTGGTAAGCCTGATTTCAATACAATATTTCAACTTTAAGTACAACATTCACGATTTACGAAAACTAAAACAATGGCGGACAGACGCGTGTCAGTTAAAACAAATCGAATGCAATATAGCAATGCATAAAGAATACATTAAGTCGTTGAAATTTGTATTAGGAACTTCGCAACCATAACACAGATTTTAGAAAAGATTTCTTTTTCCTTCTCTTCTGAGAAGTTATTACTTTTGGTTAATTTTATTTTAAAATAAGGTTTATGTATAAGTTAGGTATGTCTTTTTATTGTATGATAAAAAATACATAATTCGACATATAATTATTAAGAAGTTTTAAAATATATTGTTTTATAGATTAATAGATTTATGCGGCCGATTTCACAATTGTGAATTATATAAATATTTATTGCCATCTTCACGCGGAGTAGTGTAAATGCTGATGTGGTAAAAATATAATAAACGTGTCGATTGCCCGATTGCGCCACTTCCCCTTAAATGAATGTCATTTGCAGTAGTATGACATATCCTGCAGAGGATTAAGGATAGTCGGGGCCCCTAGGCAAATTACCTTTGGGGGCCCCACCCACAAACTAAACTAAAACAATAAACAAAGAGAATGTAGTAGGTAGCACGTAAATATTTTTTTTATTGTTTATAAACAGTTTTATAATAATAAGAATTCTTCTATATAACAACTGTTTATAATGGTTTAAAATAATAAAAAATATTTTTTACATTTTCATATTGTTTTTACAAATTTTTGTTTGCAAATTTCCAATGTTCTAATTAATTTATTGTCTTCAAAATTACATTTTTAAAACAAATGTTCAACTGAAATCAGGGACAAGGCATTTAGCCGTTCTTGTCCCATTATAGCCCAATTTTGATTTTCTACTAAGATAATAAATTATTAAAAGCTAAAAATTTAAATCAGGAAACAAATATACTTTATGACTTTTAATAAGATTTACACCAGAATGGTAGAATGTTCAGATATTTTCATTCAAATAATAAGGTAATACAAAATATATCCGGCTCAATTCTGTCGAGTCTAGGTGTAACATTTTAAGAATATTGCTGGCTATATTATAGTCTTCTTGCTATCAATTAAAAAAATCGATATTCGATTTTCATAAAAGTCATCACCACACTCGAAAATATTGACCGGATTTTTTTTTTAAATTATTACCAAATGTTCAAAGATCACGCTAACGTATATTTTTAAGAAGAATGATTAGCGCTAGTACGTCCTACAAACCAAGCATCCATAGTGAGCTTAATTTTGTATCAATTTACACATGGTACTTATACATCAAATTATAGATAAAAGTGTTGTGGTAATGTGACTTTTTTACAATTTACAGCGAATCAATCCAATGTCGTAAATCTTGAACGAAAATTTGAACATCGATGAATTCGAAAAAAAGACAGAACTAAGGACATAGAACATAAAATACTATTCCATTTGGAAAAGTAACCTCTAGTTTGTTAATATCGCATCAACCCCGAATTTTGTAGTAAATAATTTTCATGTAAAACTACAATTAAAAAATTATTCCTTTCTAAATTTAAACACATGTATGTATTATATACATTTATTATTGTATTATTAATAATATCATTAAAGGGCGAACCATTATTAGTGATATAAGATGAGAAACATACCATATATGATATTTTTAAAAAGATTATTTGTTTTTATATATAATTTTTAATATACTATATATAATATTCATTATTAAGTGATTAACAAACACAGTATTTGCATTGTGAAAAATATCTCCAAATGACACGGTAATATTAACTATATTGTTCAATCACTAATTATTCTACAAATGTTGATAATATCAAATGACATTTATCAAATAATGTTCTTGCTAGTATACCAATTTTGTAATGTAAATTACAACAAAAAAAACATGTACCAAACTTGTGTGACACCAGTCATAATTTAAATTATTGTTGACAACTTAATTTTATTTAAATAGGCGTTGGCTAGATGTGATTTATACAACAATAGAAATTAATACGTTTTTTGGATTGTTAATGTACGTTCTTATATTTATTTATTTACTAATTATTAATTTAATATAGTATTATTTAATTATTAATGTAAAAATTACATTATACTTGTGGCTTATAATCTAAAGTAAAGGAAGTATTGGCGGAATTACTACATAATAAGAATCTTGGGAGCGCCAGTGATCACATTGCATCGGCTGGGGTGCCCCTGTCGTTGCTTTGAACGAAAAATACCCACGCGGTGACCGATACGAGCTATTCACCAGTTTGAAGATACTGCATCACCAGCGGATCCCCACCAGTGTTGCCAATTATGAATGTAGTCAGGTCACTAAGACGCGCCCAAAAAATCACCAGATTTTCACCAAAAATATGCTAGTGTCTAATGAGACGAAACGGAGTGAAGGTTCGGTTGCTATAAAGTCGATGACCGGGGGGGGGGGGGGGGGGGGGGGTGTACATAAAAAATAATAATTATAATTAATGAAGTTAAGTTCGGTTGACATCAATCAATCCCTCCATGAACAACAGGATTTCCACAAATATACCCAATAACACAATATAAAACAAACTACATATGTGTTATTTATAATAAGTATGTTGTGAATAAACCATAACGTTATATAAATTATTTAACAAAGGAACCGAAAGGTATAATAAATAAGACAAAATATTAGTAAATATAATATATTTAGATGGAGATCTACAGAACACACTTTGATTTGAATATCACAAATGTAAAAAACAAATATGTTTAATATATATATATATATATATATATATATCAAATATATATTATATATATATATATATATAATCACAAATATTGAGATCTACACATCGCAAAGATAAACACTATAACTATAATATTGATTTCAATATCACAAAGACACTGAACAAAAGAAAAACATAAATACAACTCCAATATCCAGATCAACAGATCACAGAGATTAACACGATAACTATAATATTGTCGTAAATATAACAAAGGTAACAAAAGTAAATACATATCTAAAATATTGAGATCTACAGATCGTCGAGATTAACACCATAACTATACTTATTTCAATATCACAAGGGTACTGAACAAAAAAAAAATATATATATATATATACATATCTCAAATATCGAGATCAACCGATCACAGATACTAACATTATAAGTACAATATTTATTTCAATATCACAAAGTTACTGAACAAACGAAAAAAAAAAACGTATAAATACACATCGCAAACATCGAGATCAACAGATCACAGAGATTAGCATTAACTATAATAGTGATGTCAATATAAGAAAGGTAAAAAACAAACAAAACAAAAACGTAAATAGATATCTAAAGTATTGAGATCTATAAATCATAGAGATTAACACTATAACTATAATGTTGATTCCAATATCACAAAGATAAAGAAGAAACAAAAACAACAAAGTGAAACACATATACCTGCATATTTGTAGTCTCACAGCTGGTATGTGATTTCAGTCACAAATGTAATACTAAATAAAAACTAAGAACTTTTCATTGCAAATAAAACCATTAAAGGTATATCAAATATCAAAAACTTCAGTAAACTCTTCAAAGTCCTCACCAGAGGTATATGTCTCCATTGTTTTTAATTTTTTAAAAATATAGTCCGGAAATGAATAGGAATAGCAACATTTGCTCTCTCGCTTTAATCCTGCTTTTATGGATAACAATGATGATAACATTGGGAGTTGTAACCTGTTTCGAATTTTAGTTTTCAACAAATTCATATGGCTAAATAATCGCTCAACATCTGCATTTGAGTGTGGCAGCAGCAAAGCATTAACAGCAAATGTTACTATTTCTTGAAAAGGATTGTCATTTTCTGCATCCTTGTAAAGGTTTACTTCACACCAAAATTTTTTTGTGTTGGTCGTTTCCTCCCATGGAATGAGGTGAATATTTTTCCACTGTGTTTGTATTTTATCAATTATTTCAGGAGGGCTTCCAAAAAGTGTTAGCACCTCAACAATTTCAGGTTTGTTTGCCTTAAGGGCCTCATGGACACTTAAAACAGATAATTTTTTTAAAATATTATAGTTGTCAGGAATTCTGATTTTGATTTGCTCTATTAATGATACAATGAAAGATATACACCTCTGACGAAGCATATTTTCTTCATCCATACTAATTGAATTATTGATTTTCAATTCCCTAATTATGCCTTCAAACTCATAGCCTAAATAAGAATTCTTGTCAACAAAGTTCTTTATTTGAGAATTGAAAGGATCAATATTTGCTCCTGGAGGAATAATTCTATTGCATAGACTCTTTAATAAAAGATCTAAATCGAGGAGCAATTTGGTGGGATCAACATCCTCACCTTCAAACTTTTTATTAACTCTTTGCACATCTTGTAGTATAGGTTTCAAAAATAATAGATTTGCCAAATTTCTTTTATCGTTATACATTTGATACAGCAGTTCTGCTGTATAGCACTTTTCACTATTTCTAGCGATACTGAAATGACATCGCAACTCTTCCCATTGACTACAAATTCTGGTAACTGCCGATTCAATTGACAGCCAACGAGTTTGGCACGCCTGAATTATTTTGACAGGGTTGTGATTCTCATTCATTAGTTTGTAAATTTGCTTATAAGCAGCTTGACGTATGGAGGATTTTGAGAACCAATTGTACGTCTCCTGTATTATAAATTCTAAATTACGTTGCAATGATTCCTTTGCAGCTGCTGAAACAGCAAGCTGCAAGGAATGGCAAATACATTTAATCAATATTAAAAATGGAACTTGTTCCTTTAGTTTAACATACACACCATTGTTTATACCGCACATCACTGACGCATTGTCGGTGCCAATACCAACTAAATCTTTAATGTTTAGTTTGTGCTTTTTTAAAGTTTCTGTTATAGCACAAACAAGGTCATTTGCTGTACAACCTATCAATGGTGCTAGCTCTAAAAATGTTGTGATAAATTTCTTCTTTGATAGACTAAAATATATTATTACGATACCAAGGTATTTTTGAACTGATATATCAGTGGATTCATCTAAAATCAAACTGTATCTACTACCACCAATATCTTTACGTAACTCTGACACAAAATGTGGTGCAATCAAATTTTTTATAATGTTTGAGCATTTTGTTCTCTTTAAATGAAGGTGGTCTGCCGTAAATACTACCTTACATGTACAAGTCAAGTGGTCTACCGGAAGAATACTTAACGTGCACGTTGCATAATGACAGCACACGGGGCCACCGGCTTTACTTCCTCATCCGATGGAAGGCGGCATGCAAAGGTATTTGTTCCCTGCCTAAAATACCAGGACAGTCGATTTTAGCCCAAGCCGGGATTCGATCCCGGGCCTCCAGCGTAGATAGCAGCAGCTCTATCCTATACGCCATCGACCCCCCTATTTATTGTTAAGAAATAAATAAAAACGAATTACGCGTTCAAACGACTACATTTCACAAACAACGGTTCGCTAGGAAATGAATACAGCAGCACATAGTCAGTAGTCACACTCACGCTACCAACATTACGAAAACAGATTTATTATCGTATCGTACAATGTGGTAGTATAAAATATTTGTTGTAGAAATGCGATAAATGATACGTGCCCATTATGATTTTTACACTAGATTTTCACTAAAAATCTTTTATCGATTCACCAGAAAAGTCACTAGGTCACTAGACGCAATTTTTGTCGCCATATCGGAGGGTCAATACACCAGATCTAGTGACAAATTCACTGATTTGGCAACACTGATCCCCACTACAATCTTAGTCGCCGCGAAATTTGCGACGTTGTCGGTTGCTTACTAGCACCGTGATTGGAGCGGTAGACGGAATAACGTTGCCGAATTTACCAATTTGCTGTGCTCTCGATAGCTCATCGTCGGAGCCTCGATAGTTCCCACGAGCGTGCACGCTTACGGTCCTACCTTTGAAAATCGACCCCCTGGAGGGTAAGTCTAAGCTTGTTTTCTTTATTATGTGGACCCAATTCTTATTTCTGGGGATATTTTAGGCTGCATAGGCTGCATCCTTCCATCTGCATCCTTCCATCTGCATCCTTCCATCATTGTTTCTGTCTTGCGTCTGGGTGATGAACGTGGTAACCCGTGGAGGATTCCTGTGTACGTGGGAGCTTCGGTGAAGAACGCTGATATACCGTGGGTGTTCCTGGTTCTACGGAAGATACGTTGAGGTTACGTACGGAAGCTGGATCATCCCGTTGGGAAGTGGACTCGTGGATCGACTTGGTGCTGCGACGGAGGCTCTCTGCAATTATTCCGCAGTCTTTGGCGGTTATCTTGCCACCGCAGCTTGGTCAGTCGAATCATCGTGGGAACTACAGCGAGGGATTAAGACGGGATACCCTAGTAAATACTGCGGGTTTGCTCCCTCGCACTGAAGACACACCTACCTGCGGAGACCAAGGTTTGGTTTTTATTTTCTATCCTCGAAGGGTGACCGCCGGTCCAGTGAATCTTCGGGTTACGTTCGTTTGTCGTTAGCTTGTCGAGGATTTGCCTCGACATAACCTAACTTTTGCCGTTAATTGTTTATTGTTGTTTGTTTATATTGGAGACTGGGTAACTGGTTTGAGGTTACGTACCTAGTCCTTACTATTCTTTTGTTTAGATATATATTTATAATTAACCAGCGCTTATCGCTTTTGTTTGACCACAAGTAGTGTGTGGGAATTTAATTTACCATTTAATCATTTTATATTTTGATTTTGACTTTGAATTTGATTGATCGCTCGGTCTTAGGACAGCGGTACCAGTTTACGTGTTGTCAATTTACCAACGCCGTTGAAATTATTTTAGTTTATTAGTTTATTCCGGGGGAATTTTATCCCAACGTTTGCGGTACACTCGTCGAACTTCGTGGTTGGCCAACAACAGGTTTTATCCGGGTGCGCAAATATTTTTCCGGACTTTTGTTTTCAATTTCAGGTTATTGGCGGTACAAGCGTTTGCCAAAGCGTTGGCATTTGACCACGGTATATTTGTAGTCTATTGTACTTGTTTTATTATTTTATTACGATGTAATTTCTGGAGTCCTGTAGTGATTGCAGTGACTGATCAGCCTCCTGGTACCCTAGTGTGATATTTTTCCAGGTTTATAATTTGTCTATATATATTTTTTTGTATATCCAGTGTGCCGGCGAACAATAAATTGCATCTAGGCGAGCTTTGGTCTTTCTCTGCCCCTGTGTCGCACTATTATTTTTCAGCCAGCTTTCGCAATCGAGTGAGCAGTCAACAAGCGAGGTTCAGATTGTGTGGTGCCCTTCTCCGAAACATCTTGTTGTAGAGTGAGTCGTTTTCTCCCACGCCCCTCTCCCCGAGTGGCCGGTGCAACCTCCGACTACATAAGCGCGCAGGTAACGATTATTCGTGGTTCATGGTACCTGGATATTCGTGGAAAATCAAGGTGTTTCAATAGTTTCACTTGTTCGCGTTCCGCGTAAGGTAGTCTATATGGTCTGCACCGCACTACTTCCTGACTAATAAGTTCAATGTTCATAGTTACTAGGTCAGTGGTACCAATGTCACAAGAGTGTGTAGAAAATACTGAATTGAAGTGACTCACCAAATCTCGCACGTTCTCCGTTTCGTCATTACCTATGTCCGGATTGATGTCCACTTCCTCAGTCTGGAATCTCGCCTCTTCTATTTTGAAAATCTTCTCAATAGTCAACGTCTTGTCTTCTTTGGTCACTCTTATCCCTGGCTGATCCAATGCACTTCGTCCCACTATCATGGACTCCTGTTGTGCTTCATTTGGTACGATTAGAACATCAGCTTCAATTTCGATGTCATCTAATCTATCTCCAACAGCAATGTCCTCTTTCCCTTTGTTTCACATGTTCCTGTCCAAATCCTGTCAGTCTACTATGGTGTGGCAAATACTTTATGTTCATCTCCGTGGCTGTCTTTTCTCTCATCGTGACTACGTCGCTTCCAAGGTCGATGAACGCCATTGTCTTCTTTCCGTCGATATTCACCTCCTTGTAGTATTCGCTTCCTTGTCCGACAGTTGCAATCTTCTTTACTGATGGTTGTTTCGGATTCGCTGGTGAGGACGTTTTCTTCGAGCACTCGTTTGCTTTATGCCCATTCTCTGCAGCGGAAGCATTTGACTCCCTTATCCTTGTTCTTACAGTCTGCCACAAAATGACCTTTCTCGCCACAGCTAAAACAATATTTTGGTTTCTCTCTAGGCTTGCTCTCGTCTGTTCGTTCATTTTGTCTCGGCTTGTATGTTTTTGTCTGCTTCTGCTTACGTATTTTATCGTAGATCTCTAGCTTTTCGTAAATTCGCTATTTGTTCTCGCTCCATACAAAACTACTTTGTTGGTTGGTTCGTCTTCTATTCCATCTATTATATATTGGTATAATGCCTCTTTCTCTACATTTCCTCGACTCAGCAGAGTTAAATTTTCTGTCAAACTCATCCTCTAATCTTCCTCTCAGCTTCTTCCACGTAGTGATTCCTCTTTCACTCTGGATAAACAGCTTCGCTACTCCTCTTAGCAATTTCTTGCAATAAATGAATTTTTGCACATCCGTCCACTCCAACAGAACTGCGTTTTCTTCAAATTCTTCCATCCAGGCATCTATTGCACAATCGCCCTTGCCATCAAAAGGTCGAATGGTATCTTCAACGTCCCTGAATGTCATCATGAATTTCGCCGTCGTGCATAGTTCATCTTCATACGTCTTCGTTTTCTTCTTAGTCGTCGCTTTTGGTTTCATCTAAGAACCGCGTCGTTTTCCTTCTATATCTTCACCACCGCCATCAGTTTGGTCATCTCCGTCGTCGTCTCCAGTATCGTCATCTCCTTGCACCTTTACATCACCGTCTCCATTGTTTTCTTCTTCGCGTTCTTCTGCAACATTTGTCATGGCTAACTTATTTAAATCCATCAAACTCATGCAAATTTTTCTCGATAAATCTTCAAAAGTGGCACAATCAAAATCCATATTCAGCACATAACAGCATGCAAATAAATCTTTCAGTGTTAGGCTATCTTTAATGTATTTTAATTTCTTGCTAAATTCGTCAGAATTTTCGTCAAATGGGAACCCATGGAAGTCTCTTAATCTTTGTCGGTTTTTTCTATCGCCATCAATCTCAAAAATTAGTTTGTGTAACGCTTTTGCTGCATATACAGGTGCCGATTTAATATTAGCATTAATTGTAGGATTTTCCGACAAACATTCCATCGTGAAATAAATAAAATAAGGGTTACTTCCCTGTAATTGCTGCCTTTCTATTTAGCCGACTTCTGAAACTCGCTCGCCGCTTGTTGCTTTGACGTATACCGCTTGCTGCTTTGATGTATGCCGCTCTAGAGTCGCCGCGCTGCGCCGCCGTACGCGCGTTGAATCTCGTTCGGTTCTTCGTTCGGGTCTGCTCGGCCAATATGGAGTCGCTCCGTGATTAGGCACTTTTTACACTGATTCAAGTTATCTCACCGCTGCAATTGTTAATCGTGGGGTCACTGGGTAGCGTAAATCATACACAACACACTGTCTTTAGAACACGAAGCTATATTGAATAAAATATAAAACTATATGATATGTGAATGTAATATAGGTGCACGCTCTCTCTCTGACTACGACTATACTACGACTGACTGTTCTCGCGTGCGTGCCCGATAGGGATGGCTGGTATTGGTCCGTCGCACACACGGGGTGCGCGCCATCTCTGGTCGGTTTCCAACAGATGCTTTAATATTGTTGCACTGTGCACTGTATGTGCGCGCGTGTTTCTCCTCTTCATCGCATTCTCCATGCATTTGCGTGTTGAATTGACGTTTCGCAACCGCTGACGTTCTGAATACTGTCAAAAGTTTCATAATATCCTGGCTACCTGCTATTAATGCAGCCACGATTTCGATCAAATAGAATTTGCTCCTGCCTCTAAACTATTAATTTTGCCAAAAAATGTTATAAACATAAATTATACAACATTTCCTCTACTTTAATTTATTATTTGTCTATTATGACAAAATTACAGAAATGGCGGCTCAATTGCAAAATCGTTGAAAAATACTAAGAGTAAATAGCCAGTTCCTTTGGACGCTTTTGAACGAAAAGCTTTTCAGCTCTAAGTTTAGTCATGAAACTTCTAAATATGAACTTTTGTCCCGATACCTTTACAGTGCAACCTCAATTATCCGGACACACGATTATCCGGACACTCGGTAATCCGGACACCCCCTGCAAAACACGATTATCCGGACACCGCTCGCTAATTCGGACAACGCGCCGCGCCTGCGAGACGGCCATGTCGCCGCGCCGTCATGTAGGTCCAAGCGGCTTGTTGAAAGCCTGACTACGTACGGTAGCGGAAGTACATATACATATGTCCCTAAGCGTTTGTTTGGTGTACACGGCAAAAATGCCTAACAGGAAACATATTACTTTGCAAAAAGTCAAAATAATACAATTAATTAATAATGGACAAACCATTAGATTGATTACTGCTCAATACGGCGTAGGAAAATCTACGATTTCCGATATAAATAAAAACAAAAGCAAACTTCACAACTATGTATAATAATCGTTTAAAATTAGTACCTAAGTGCAGTGGCGTAAATAGCAGGTGTGTAGTAAAGTGAGATTACGCTGGTGTATTTTGTTTTAAGACGGAATCGAGGTTGGTATTTGCCAAGCGTCTGTAGCTTTTTGGGCGCGAAATGTACAGGGATGAAAGAGGGCACACAACCATTTATTCTCTTTGGTATCGGGTTTTGAACGAGGCGCACGTGTGACGAACGTCCGCCCAACCGTAGGTCCCCAATGTGGGGACCGTTTTATAGAAATTGTGCTGTCTTGTGTTTTCCCGTGTCCAGTTATTATAACCGTAAGTTGTGTATTAAGAGTTTACTGTATTTATATTGTGACCATCTCTGCCAAAAGTTTATTATCATTGTTTAGAGTTAACGTTCATACCATTTGTAAGCGGTTCTGCATTGTTCATGTTATTTGTTAATAGACATTAAGTGTTTTGTTGGATTTGCGTTTTTATTGTAGAATAATTTAAATCAGTCCTTATTTGTGGAGAAGCATTTTTGGCTTCTAAAAAGGTTTAAGGAATTTGTGGTTCATCTTTCTCTGACAAAGTCTCAGAGAAAGAACCTATATATCTTAAGCCTCCGGAAGAGAGATATTTAATTCACGCTACCATAAGAATTAAAGTAAAATAGAGTATATTCAAAAAGGCGGGAAGGCGCCTTCAGTATGGTTCAGGTAGAGCCATAATTAATAGTGAGAAGGACCCCCCTTACAGGTGTGCGATGTGTGGGGCGCACACGGGCCCACTAGCCAGGGGGGCCCATTGGAGCAGGTCAGGTGTTTGGAAAGTCTCGCGAAAAAAATAAGATCGTTGGCTTAAAGGTAAAAGTCACTAACTAAAGTCTAATAATTACGAAAACCTGACTTTAAGAAGGAATACCAATAAATACGATGCAATTTTCTAGAGATTTTATGGATTTTAGACAACTTTGAACAGTTATTGATTGCCTCCTCGTATAAGATTCGCCTTTATAAGAATTTGGTTACGATTATTTTCTGTTTCATTCAAATGTAACAAAATATTAGTTAGTGACTTTTACCTTTAAGCCGACGATGTTGGTATTTGTTCAATATTTAGTGGACTGTATGAATTGAGAAATTCTTAATTGCAAAATTGAATACGATGTTTGACAACTCATATATATATTTTTTATTATTAATACATAGTAACACTAATTTCTAGGTAACAAGTCATTTCCAAACATTATCTAACAAAATTGACAACATTCCGCCCGCCTTGAACTACGTTCGAAATATTAAGGGTGCAACATTTAAAAATGCGTGAAATAAAAATGTGCAAGTTACAAATGAACTAAATTCGTCTGAAAAGGAATAGTAAGATGACACGAAATAGTAATCTAAATCTGTTCTGAATCTAAATTTGGGAACATACAAACTTTAGTTATAGGGCGTTTAAAAACAGATTGTTTGGCGCGAACACTCACTACCCGCACTAAACCATCGTCTACTGGATGCAGCTCGACGATACGTCCCATGGCCCAACGCAAAGGTGGTAAGTTATCCTCAGCAAGCAGAACCAAGTCTTCTACTCTTGGATTGTCAGTAGTTACGTTCCATTTGGAGTGGGTCTGCAAATGGTGTAGGTATTCTCGCTGCCAACGCTGCCAAAAGTGCTGACGAACCCTCTGGATATGCTGCCACCGCTTTAAAAGATTTGCTGGCCCTTTTAATAAATTGTACTCCATTGGGAGCATAGGTGTGTCTCCTATTAGAAAATGGGATGGGGTGATAACAGAAATATCATTGGGATCATCCGAAATTTTGGTAAGTGGCCTAGAGTTTAAGTAGTTATTATACACGGCTCCTATAGAAGTCAAGTGGAAGTGGACTCTTACAACAGTCGAGTGGAAGTAGAGTTTGATGTGTAATTTGATAGCAGCGCCATCTGTGTGTTGGTAGGGTGATGTGTGTGTGCGCGCGGGCGTTGTGGGTGGCATGTAGGCGCCATCTGGTGGTCGATTTTCGAATGAGGTTTGAGCGCCATCTGTGGGCCATTTTGCGAATGAGTTTCTGTCGGTAATATAGAGAATTAACTTTTGAAATTTAAATGCGTGCGTCATCTCTCGGCCGTAGGCGTTATTTATAATTTAAATTTAAAAAAAATGCCTTTGCATAGGTTTGATCTCGCTTCCGGAGAACACGCATACAGCCTAGTTCGGTAACCTATCAGGCAGGCCAAGAGGCCAATTTATCTGCAAAAGCTTATTGGGGAATGACACGCGACGGAGACCGACCGACCGACCGAGCGGTTGCCTCGAGCAGTCGGTCGGTCAGTCGCATTTGAAATAAAAGACTGTGCTGTTTAAACTTATTTATTGGTGAAAAAATAAAAAATCTGATGTGGCCAGGCACATGACTTTATCATACAATATATAAAATTAATAGTTTAGCTGCATGAGAATCTATTTGACTGAGATAAATCGTGTCTGCATTAAAATTAAACTAGTTAGCCAGGATTTGACAGATATTTTGATAGTCAATAGTATCAATCGAAGGTATTGTCAAAGCATCAGCATTTGACACTACCTACTGTCATCAGAATAATAGTTGTTTATCTCACAAGTGCCGAAAGTACGGAATAGCACAACGAGCGGTGATGCGGCGCGTCACCGATGGTGAAGCGTCGTCGTCGATTGTGAGCGAGTCGCGCTATGTAGTTTTCGGCAGGAGTGACATCAACGTTTTTGTGTTGCTTTTTGAGAAATACGTATTTAAAAAAAAAATCAAAAATGGTATATTTCGGTATAGAAAATGTTAGGTTGATACCACTTCTACGAAATGTCAAGTTTAAAAAGCTAATTCAAATTCTGACAGATTTATATTCGTTCATGACACTGTAGATGACGTTCCATGCGGTTCTCCGAGTGTGACAGCGTGGTGACAGCCATAGACATTTCTATGGTGACAGCACAAAAAAAATATTTGTCAAAATCCTGGCTACTATGCAGTTTCATATCAATGCTGATGCGACCGATCTCGATCAAATAGAATTTGCTCTTGCAGCTAAACTATTAATTTTACCAAAAAATGTCATAGGCATAAATTATTCAAAATTTCCTCTGCTTTAATTTATTATTTAACTATTTTGAAGAAATTACAGAAATGGCGGCTCATCTGCAAAATCCTTGAAAAAGGCTTAGAATAAACTACCAGTTCCTTTGGACCCTTTTGAACCAAAAGCTTTTCAGCTCTAAGTTTAGTCATAAAACTTCTAAATATGAACTTTCGTCCCGATACCTTTATTAGTTTCTCCGGAATCGTCGTCACAAAAATCGAGTACACACATACACACACACACACACACATACACACACACACACACACAGACATTTTTTTGTACCTTGGTCAAAAATGTTCAGGGGACCCAAAAAGACCTATTTCCGCTAAAATCTCAATTTTTTTTTTCGGCATGATTACAATACTTTAGCATACTGCATACTGCGTATGATAAAGTAAAAAGGAAGTGCTACATTTTATTTAAATTTTATCTTGTTGATTTTTGCTCGGTTCAAACCCGAATTCTACCATCTTGGAGTAATGACCTCAAGTAAACCATTTTGAACCGGAAGTCGGTCATTTGAACCGGAAGTCAAACCGGAAGTCATCCATTTTGAACCAGAAGTCGATCATCTTAGACACAACGAATCCAAGTCGACCATTTTGAACCGGAAGTAGTCCATTTTGAACCGGAAGTCGTCCATTTTGAACCTGAACTCATGCATTTTGGCACAACGAACCCAAGTCGGCCAATTTGAACCGGAAGTCAACCATTTTGAAGCGGAAGTCAAACCGGAAGTCCCCCAGTTCAAACCGGAAGTCACCCAGTTCAAACCGGAATTCTACCATCTTGGGAGCAATGACCTCAAGTAAACCATTTTGAATCGAAAGTCGGTCATTTGAACCGGAAGTCAAACCGGAAGTCATCCATTTTGAACCAGAAGTCGATCATCTTAGGCACAACGAATCCAAGTCGACCATTTTGAACCGGAAGTAGTCCATTTTGAACCGGAAGTCGTCCATTTTGAACCTGAAGTCATGCATTTTGGCACAACGAACCCAAGTCGGCCAATTTGAACTGGAATTCAACCATTTTGAAGCGGAAGTACCTAGACCATTTTGAACCGGAGTTTACCGTTACCCCAGTATTGTCAGTATTTTACTTTCCTCCTAAGAACGAAACCCTACAAATTTAGTTATATGACGTTTGTTACACATAAACTTACATTGTCGGTGTAAAATTTTGATGAAAAAAAATGTGACCAAAACGCCCATATTAGTATATTAACTTTTTTATATACCGATGACCTTTATTGAACGCTGGAATCGATTACGCATTGCCAATCAACAAAGTAATAGTACGGAATAGATGTGAATGCAAAC
Organism: Melinopterus prodromus; assembly: GCA_964023965.1. Taxonomy (NCBI): domain Eukaryota; kingdom Metazoa; phylum Arthropoda; class Insecta; order Coleoptera; family Scarabaeidae; genus Melinopterus; species Melinopterus prodromus. Next base: position 43,024,906 of record OZ030394.1, read on the forward strand.
CTTGAATGAGACCGGTTATTCGTAGAAACTTGCAAGTGCAAATTCATTAAAAACACAGAAAACTAAAATTTTAAAAGGCTTGTCTCAAATCCTTGTGGTAATTGACCCTGAAGTTCTTGTGGTAACCGACTAAGTATTTCGTTTACTGAAAAAAGCACTTGTTTAATTTTTTTTGTCGGGTTAGTTTCTAGACCGGATCTGTAACAAAATGGACACCGGGTCCATTTTGTTACAGAACTAAACTCAACCATAATTTGCTGGCTGGTTTTTATAGTACGTCTGCGAGGAAAACGGCGACCTCACTTTCTAATGGCCAGCGTAATTGATAAAACGCGATATACGACTATACTTGAATTGCATCATACACAATGCAAATTGAGTTTGAATTCCATTATTTTTTAAATACAACGCCAAGACGGCAATATGTAATTTATTTTGCTATTTACAATTAACATGTTTTTGGCAGATTAAGACCTAGACACATGCCATCTACTCGTCATTTTGAGAATTATTTTTTTAAATTTGCTGTGCACGCGCCATTTTGAAAAGCAATGAGAGTTCCAGCTCAATTTAACGGATTAATTTAAAGGGGTCTAAATTCGTTTTACTTCCGGTCCAGGTAGATGACGTTGCAAAAATTGCCAATATATTAGGAGAATCATAGAAAAATCATCAGTATCAATAAGCCATTGAGTTGAAGACAATTTAAGCTTTTCCCACTCATTCCACTACTATCATGGGTGTTTCTTATTATATACGGTACGTTTTCTTCGATGACAACGGTAAAATATTGAAGCTGGATATTCTGGAGTCATACAAATTCCAAAAGGTTGGACAAAATGTAAATATTCCTCCCGGAGCAACGCTAATTAGAATAGTTGGTTTTCATGAAGAAGACGAAGACATAACTGTTTATTCTGATTCCGAGTCTGAACTGGACGAAGGTGAAATAGGTGATGAAGAGGAACGCAGCGATTAAACAAAAAAATATTATGAGAGAAAGATTTAAATACACAACTAACCAAAATGAGTGAATTTGAAGAATCAGGTTGGAGTCTAATAGAAATTATACATCTTAATGTGAATATAAACTATTATTAACCGATAACAGTTGGATTTTTTATTGAACTACCCTTAGATATTAGTAGAAAAAAGGGTGTATTAAATATCAAAAACTAAGATGATTTGAGTTACAGCTCGGGCGGGTCTAAAAATACATACCTGTGTTACAAAAGAACGTTGCGGATAAGTCATGCCAATAGGCTATTGGGGAAAAAAAGCAAAAAAAATTAAGCATATTTGTAAGCAAGCGTGCAAACGGTACACAAAAAAATTCCTTACAAGATCCTCTTCTATCCAGAGCGACAAATGACTGCAAAATATTAAATTCTGTATTAAAAAAAAATTGTGCCATCTGCAATATTATAAAGCGCCACCGGCTTTGCTTTTAAAATATAAGCAATATTGATCTATACACTAATTCTACTGAGTTTTTTAATTATACAAAAGAATTAAATAGCTACCTTAGATTTACTCTTGCAAGATGCGACCAGTTTTTTAAATTAACAAAAATCTAAAGAACGTTGCGGATAAGTCACGCCAATAGGCTATTGGGGAAAAAAAGCAAAAAAATAAGCATATTTGTCAGCAAGCGTGCAAACGGTACACAAAAAAATTTCTTAATTAAAAATATATACATATATATTAGGGTGAACAGGTTAACAATTTTTCTTGGGAGAACATTTTTTTGTGATAATTAAAGTTTCGAGCTTTGTCGTTGAAGTCGTTGACGTAAAAAAACTGTATCAAACGGAATTTAAACCATTACAAAAAGTATGCAATAATAATAGCAGTTATAATGGATAGTTAATATATTCAGTTAATCAGAATTTACAAAATAAGAGACTTTAACATGGTTGTATGTTGACAGCACCATCTAACGATTAATAGTTTAGGAAGCGATATATGCAAGTTGAGTACATTTGTTTCATTAACAGTGTAATGATTTTTTTACTAGTTTAATACACACGTTTTATGCAGAACATTACAAAACTTTTTCATCCTTTTTGAAAGAAACATGAATAGAATGTAAGTTTTAATTACTTTAATTTGTTATAAATAACTTATTGCATGAATCGATATATTAAATCTGGTTTAAAATTTCAGTGTCAAGTTGAGTAAATTTGCATGGTTAGCAGTTTTATGAATATTTGCTAGTATAATACACACGCATTTTATATAGAACGTTACAAAACAAGTTTTATATACCGTTCATACAGCAACAATATCGAACGAACCGCATATTTTTTGAAAGAAAGGAGGAACAGAAAATGTCAGTTTTTATTACATTAATTTGTTAAATTATATAACTTATTTTATTTTTTAGGCATATTTCAAAAACAATTATTTTAGTATTGTTGTACATTATATTGACAATTAATGTACAACCTTCGATTGCTGATCATAATGATGATTATGATGATTATGATCGCTGTACAAACGAAAAAATTAATAGAAAATTACAAGAAACCGATGATTTAAAACAGGACTCCAGTGCAGCTAAACAACAATGTATAGAGGATCATGAGAAGTGCGAAATAAAAGTGGAACAATTAAAAACCAATGTAACTGTCTATAAGCATAATATATCCATATGCGAAATAAATTTAGAGGCGATGAAAAGCAACATCACACGGATAGAACAAACCAAAATTCCAATTTTAGATACGAAAGTATCCCTCAATGGTACCTTAAATCACTGTAACACCGACAATGATTATATAACAGAACAATTAAACAAAATGGCAAAATATGAAACAAAATTGTTGCAAAGAATTAAGAAATTAGAAAAAAGGTTTGATAACATTTTATTAAAAAGAAATCGATTAAATAATCAAACTATTACAACGAATACTACAATAGTTACAAAAACAAATGCAATTAAATCTTTAAAGTTACAGTATCATACATGCATTCAAGAGAAAACAGTCGTTTCAGTCAATTATGGTTGTTGTCTTTTGAATATTAAAAAAGATGAATGTAACATCCTAAACAAACCTATTGAAAATAAAAAAATAAATAAAAAAATAAAAAAACAAATAAAAAGAAAAAAAATTATTTAAATTAGTAGAGACAATGATATAAATAATTTTTTTATTTTTTACAGTTCTGTTCAGCGATATGATCATTATCGGTTTTACACTAATAGAATTTTATGTTTTGTTTGAATTTTATGCGTTGGTTGATTATTTTTTTTATTTTATTTTTATTTTTATTTTTATTTTTATTTTATTACACGTTTACCCCATCGTAAATAATAATAATATTTTTTACTTACTTTTCATATATCTGTTTAGTTTTATTGCCATTATCAGCTGTACACTAATATAATTGTAATTTTTTTATTAATTCACTCACACATTTACTCAATCAGTTTTATTGGTATTATCTGTTGTTTTGAATTAAAAAATAGGTAGTTACAATAAAACACAATATATTTTATAAATTTGTGTATATGCTGTAACACAGGTGTTTTATGTTGTTAAGAATTTCTGTTGAATTTTCAGATTTTTTTATTTGTTAGGTTTTTTAAACTAAAATACATTTACTACATTTACACGAAATCTGTTAATACAATAATCTTATTTCTTGTATGTAGCGCACTGATGTGTGTATTCAGTGGCCTATATAAAATTAATATTAGCTTACGAATAAATATATATATATATATATATTGTAAATATATATCTACTAATGTGTTGTTTATTCATTCACCTTCCAATTTACCTGTTGAATTTTATTATGATCAGCTGAAATGTTATTATCCTGTTGTTTTGAATTACAAAATAGGTAGTTACAATAAAACTATATATTTTATAAAGTTGTGTATATGCTGTAACAGAGGTGTTTTATTTTGTTGAGAAAAGAAAATCATTCTTTACACTATAAATTTTCTGTTGAATTTTCACATTTTTTTTATTTGTTAGGTTTTTTTAAACTAAAATACATTTACTACATTTACATGAAATCTGTTAATACAATAATCTTATTTCTTGTATTTAGCGCACTGATGTGTGTATTCAGTTGCCTATATAAAATTAATATTAGCTTACGAATAAATATATATTGTAAATCTATATCTACTAATGTGTTTTTTTTATTCATTCACCTTCAAATTTACCTGTTGAATTTTATTATTATGATCAGCTGAAATTAAAATTTTTTAAATATAATGTAATTAATAAATTTCAAAACAGTGTCATGTGGTTACACAGGATTACAAATACAAAATGTGTATATGTAACATACATTTGAGAGTAATGCTAATAATAGTAATAATATCACAACATCACACCATTAGTAAAAGATAACGTTTCACTATTACATAAAAAAGTTAACAACTATGTAAAAATCAACAATTGTGATTGAATTAAGTAAATTGAAGAGTAACGAGTGAAAATTGTTACACAGTCTTTTAGTTATAAAATGCAACATGTGTAAACAACAGATTAATTAATTAAATTACTATACTTTAAGTTTACTTTGTTTCTTATGACTTTGTTTTGAGTTTTTATTATTATGACTCTCTATTACTTTTTTTGTATTATTGCGAGTCATAATACTATTATCATTTTGTTTGGTGAGTGTTTCCTTTCTAGTTACACAATCGTCGTATTTCAAAACAAATTTTCAAATTTGAGAGATTTCTTGTTTAATAAAAGTTTGTTAGAAAGTGTTTGATTTTGATAATGATCTTTTTCTATGCGTGTATTGTTTAAGTCCCGCTTAAGATCTTTTATTTTGCTTACCAATTCACGTCTGTTATTCCTCAATTTATTAATTTGCTCAGTCTTATTGTCGTTATCTCTTTCACAATTATTTATTTTCACATTTAACTCTTTCACATCTGCTAATAGAAAGACCTTATTCTTCTGCAGTTGTGTCATGTTGGATGTTACCCTTTTTAAACTAGCTTGGCATATTCCTAAATTATATTTTAATGTGTTAAGTTCATTTAAAATATCTTCTTTTGTATCCTCACAAGAATTGATTTCAGTGAAACAGTTGTTGGCATCTTCCCTCGCTTTGTTATCGATTTCAACAAATTCCTCTGTTAACTTTTTTAATTTATCTTGACAATCTGCCGTAGCAGTCGCCAACGTGTAAAATAAAAAAATACACACGGTCAACATTTTTACAATATCCCTAAAAAAATCATAACATTAATCATAATAATGGATAAGCAATTAAAACTTACATTTTTTTACAATTTTTTTCTTGAAAATAATTGGAAATAATGCTGCTTGGTTTGCTGATATAATTTTCTCTAAAAAATAATGTTGCTCGGATCTGTATAGTCTATAAAGTGAAATATTTTTATAAAAAACTGTCAGTCGTGTAAATTTCGGTGTCAAGTTTAAAGTGTCAAGTAATTTGTTTGATTAAGCAGTTTAGGCTGTTTCCGCGAATGAATGAACTATGTAATTGTTGAATTACACAATTACACAATTACACAATACAGAACCAATCAGCATTACTTTCAAGAAAAAATTTGTGTATGTCCATGTTGTTAAATATATATTTTTTAATCTTTGTCTGTTAGAGCTTTTTGCTCTGTCGAATGATTAAACAGTATACATCAGAAGAATTTGATAATTATATTTACTGCATAATTATGATTTTGATATTTACACAAAACAGTATTTTATGTTTCCTGTAAAAATTGTGTTCTTTGGATATGTACAAATTTCAAATTAGCCCGACGATATGATGTAAAAATAATGTGGTGAATGGCAAGAAATGGCGAGTAAACTGCTACCTAAGCAAAGATGCCAGTCGAAAGGTATTTAATTAGGCTTATATTACTAATTAACATTGGGTGGGTGAACCAGTACCCTCACACCATATTTGAATGACTTTTTTGTCTTAATTATACAGGATATTTCATAATAACTTGGTGTGCCTATCCCTGTTTGACAGCAAGTGGTTGGTAAACCATCTTGAAGCCATAAAATGTAAGAAATATGACACTATTTTCATCAAAAATCCCGGTAGTATTTTAAAAAATAAAGTTTGTTTTCTCAAAACTTAAAACATACCACTTCAGACATTACTGTTAGACGATTTCTTTTTCGAAAACAAAAGTCCTTCAGTACTCAATCAAAATATCTGAATGAGTTTGTTCTCAATCATAGATGAATATAATGTCCTTTCATAATAACTTGTCATGCCTAACTCTATTTGGTGAGAAGCACTTGGTACGGCTATAAAGACCGCTATAAAATATGTATATTTCCTTAACATAGGAAATCTAAACAAACTAGAATACCAATTTTGGTGTTTCAAAGATGAACAATAATTGGAAATAAATGTAATTGTAAAGGTGAATTAGACTGTTTACGCAAAATTATGGTGCAAATTAACTGCAAATTTTGTACATTTAATTTCTAATATGTCGAGAGCACGCAGCAAAACCATGCCTCGTTTAACGTGAACTCAACAAAAGCTTCAGAAGGAGCATCGAAGAATTTTGATGCATATACAAATTAAGGAAGCTCCTAAGATGACTTTGTTTGACGCTGTCGCCTTGATTTTAGTTTGTAACACTTTAAAAATAAACTGTTTTATGCTTAACATACGAAATCTAATCAAACTAGAGCACCAGATTTGGTGTTTCAAAGATGAACAATAATTGAAAATAAATGTAATTGTAAAGGGGAATTAGATTGTTTACGCTAAATTATGGTGTGCTTTGCACATTCCAAAGAATTAGTTCCGAATTTTATGCATTCGATTACTAATAGGTCGAGATAATTTGATGTAAATAATAATTAAGGACGGTCTAAGATGAATTTGTTTGACGCTGCTGTCTTGATTTTGGGTAGTGCGATTTTTTAAAATAAACTGTTTTATGCTTAACTTAGGATCATCACGGCGTCTTACAGCGATCAGACCTCGTCAGTTAGTAATTAGTCAAATGTTTATTACTGAACCGACCGACCGACCGATCGACCGACTGATGCTGACCTCGCCAGCTAATGGTCTAGACTTTAAAATGCATTCGTTAATTAGGCAAATGTTTATTTCTGATTGACACACGGAGACCTACATACCGACCATCCGATCGACCACGGCGAGACCAACCGACTGCTGTCGAGACTGACCGATCAACCGACCGACTGCTGTCGAGGCTAACCGATTAACTGACCGATCACCCACCAACCGACCGACCGACTGGTATCGAGACGGATCGATCAAAAGACCGTCGGTCGGTCTCGCCGTGGTCGATCGGATGGTCGGTATGTAGGTCTCCGTGTGTCAATCAGAAATAAACATTTGCCTAATTAACGAATGCATTTTAAAGTCTAGACCATTAGCTGGCGAGGTCAGCATCAGTCGGTCGATCGGTCGGTCGGTCGGTTCAGTAATAAACATTTGACTAATTACTAACTGACGAGGTCTGATCGCTGTAAGACGCCGTGATGATCCTAAGTTAAGCATAAAACAGTTTATTTTAAAAAATCGCACTACCCAAAATCAAGACAGCAGCGTCAAACAAAGTCATCTTAGACCGTCCTTAATTATTATTTACATCAAATTATCTCGACCTATTAGTAATCGAATGCATAAAATTCGGAACTAATTCTTTGGAATGTGCAAAGCACACCATAATTTAGCGTAAACAATCTAATTCCCCTTTACAATTACATTTATTTTCAATTATTGTTCATCTTTGAAACACCAAATCTGGTGCTCTAGTTTGATTAGATTTCGTATGTTAAGCATAAAACAGTTTATTTTTAAAGTGTTACAAACTAAAATCAAGGCGACAGCGTCAAACAAAGTCATCTTAGGAGCTTCCTTAATTTGTATATGCATCAAAATTCTTCGATGCTCCTTCTGAAGCTTTTGTTGAGTTCACGTTAAACGAGGCATGGTTTTGCTGCGTGCTCTCGACATATTAGAAATTAAATGTACAAAATTTGCAGTTAATTTGCACCATAATTTTGCGTAAACAGTCTAATTCACCTTTACAATTACATTTATTTCCAATTATTGTTCATCTTTGAAACACCAAAATTGGTATTCTAGTTTGTTTAGATTTCCTATGTTAAGGAAATATACATATTTTATAGCGGTCTTTATAGCCGTACCAAGTGCTTCTCACCAAATAGAGTTAGGCATGACAAGTTATTATGAAAGGACATTATATTCATCTATGATTGAGAACAAACTCATTCAGATATTTTGATTGAGTACTGAAGGACTTTTGTTTTCGAAAAAGAAATCGTCTAACAGTAATGTCTGAAGTGGTATGTTTTAAGTTTTGAGAAAACAAACTTTATTTTTTAAAATACTACCGGGATTTTTGATGAAAATAGTGTCATATTTCTTACATTTTATGGCTTCAAGATGGTTTACCAACCACTTGCTGTCAAACAGGGATAGGCACACCAAGTTATTATGAAATATCCTGTATAATTAAGACAAAAAAGTCATTCAAATATGGTGTGAGGGTACTGGTTCACCCACCCAATGTTAATTAGTAATATAAGCCTAATTAAATACCTTTCGACTGGCATCTTTGCTTAGGTAGCAGTTTACTCGCCATTTCTTGCCATTCACCACATTATTTTTACATCATATCGTCGGGCTAATTTGAAATTTGTACATATCCAAAGAACACAATTTTTACAGGAAACATAAAATACTGTTTTGTGTAAATATCAAAATCATAATTATGCAGTAAATATAATTATCAAATTCTTCTGATGTATACTGTTTAATCATTCGACAGAGCAAAAAGCTCTAACAGACAAAGATTAAAAAATATATATTTAACAACATGGACATACACAAATTTTTTCTTGAAAATAATGCTGATTGGTTCTGTATTGTGTTAATCAACAATTACATAGTTCATTCATTCGCGGAAACAGCCTAAACTGCTTAATCAAACAAATTACTTGACACTTTAAACTTGACACCGAAATTTACACGACTGACAGTTTTTTATAAAAATATTTCACTTTATAGACTATACAGATCCGAGCAACATTATTTTTTAGAGAAAATTATATCAGCAAACCAAGCAGCATTATTTCCAATTATTTTCAAGAAAAAAATTGTAAAAAAATGTAAGTTTTAATTGCTTATCCATTATTATGATTAATGTTATGATTTTTTTAGGGATATTGTAAAAATGTTGACCGTGTGTATTTTTTTATTTTACACGTTGGCGACTGCTACGGCAGATTGTCAAGATAAATTAAAAAAGTTAACAGAGGAATTTGTTGAAATCGATAACAAAGCGAGGGAAGATGCCAACAACTGTTTCACTGAAATCAATTCTTGTGAGGATACAAAAGAAGATATTTTAAATGAATTTAACACATTAAAATATAATTTAGGAATATGCCAAGCTAGTTTAAAAAGGGTAACATCCAACATGACACAACTGCAGAAGAATAAGGTCTTTCTATTAGCAGATGTGAAAGAGTTAAATGTGAAAATAAATAATTGTGAAAGAGATAACGACAATAAGACTGAGCAAATTAATAAATTGAGGAATAACAGACGTGAATTGGTAAGCAAAATAAAAGATCTTAAGCGGGACTTAAACAATACACGCATAGAAAAAGATCATTATCAAAATCAAACACTTTCTAACAAACTTTTATTAAACAAGAAATCTCTCAAATTTGAAAATTTGTTTTGAAATACGACGATTGTGTAACTAGAAAGGAAACACTCACCAAACAAAATGATAATTGTATTATGACTCGCAATAATACAAAAAAAGTAATAGAGAGTCATAATAATAAAAACTCAAAACAAAGTCATAAGAAACAAAGTAAACTTAAAGTATAGTAATTTAATTAATTAATCTGTTGTTTACACATGTTGCATTTTATAACTAAAAGACTGTGTAACAATTTTCACTCGTTACTCTTCAATTTACTTAATTCAATCACAATTGTTGATTTTTACATAGTTGTTAACTTTTTTATGTAATAGTGAAACGTTATCTTTTACTAATGGTGTGATGTTGTGATATTATTACTATTATTAGCATTACTCTCAAATGTATGTTACATATACACATTTTGTATTTGTAATCCTGTGTAACCACATGACACTGTTTTGAAATTTATTAATTACATTATATTTAAAAAATTTTAATTTCAGCTGATCATAATAATAAAATTCAACAGGTAAATTTGAAGGTGAATGAATAAAAAAAAACACATTAGTAGATATAGATTTACAATATATATTTATTCGTAAGCTAATATTAATTTTATATAGGCAACTGAATACACACATCAGTGCGCTAAATACAAGAAATAAGATTATTGTATTAACAGATTTCATGTAAATGTAGTAAATGTATTTTAGTTTAAAAAAACCTAACAAATAAAAAAAATGTGAAAATTCAACAGAAAATTTATAGTGTAAAGAATGATTTTCTTTTCTCAACAAAATAAAACACCTCTGTTACAGCATATACACAACTTTATAAAATATATAGTTTTATTGTAACTACCTATTTTGTAATTCAAAACAACAGGATAATAACATTTCAGCTGATCATAATAAAATTCAACAGGTAAATTGGAAGGTGAATGAATAAACAACACATTAGTAGATATATATTTACAATATATATATATATATTTATTCGTAAGCTAATATTAATTTTATATAGGCCACTGAATACACACATCAGTGCGCTACATACAAGAAATAAGATTATTGTATTAACAGATTTCGTGTAAATGTAGTAAATGTATTTTAGTTTAAAAAACCTAACAAATAAAAAAATCTGAAAATTCAACAGAAATTCTTAACAACATAAAACACCTGTGTTACAGCATATACACAAATTTATAAAATATATTGTGTTTTATTGTAACTACCTATTTTTTAATTCAAAACAACAGATAATACCAATAAAACTGATTGAGTAAATGTGTGAGTGAATTAATAAAAAAATTACAATTATATTAGTGTACAGCTGATAATGGCAATAAAACTAAACAGATATATGAAAAGTAAGTAAAAAATATTATTATTATTTACGATGGGGTAAACGTGTAATAAAATAAAAATAAAAATAAAATAAAAAAAATAATCAACCAACGCATAAAATTCAAACAAAACATAAAATTCTATTAGTGTAAAACCGATAATGATCATATCGCTGAACAGAACTGTAAAAAATAAAAAAATTATTTATATCATTGTCTCTACTAATTTAAATAATTTTTTTTCTTTTTATTTGTTTTTTTATTTTTTTATTTATTTTTTTATTTTCAATAGGTTTGTTTAGGATGTTACATTCATCTTTTTTAATATTCAAAAGACAACAACCATAATTGACTGAAACGACTGTTTTCTCTTGAATGCATGTATGACACTGTAACTTTAAAGATTTAATTGCATTTGTTTTTGTAACTATTGTAGTATTCGTTGTAATAGTTTGATTATTTAATCGATTTCTTTTTAATAAAATGTTATCAAACCTTTTTTCTAATTTCTTAATTCTTTGCAACAATTTTGTTTCATATTTTGCCATTTTGTTTAATTGTTCTGTTATATAATCATTGTCGGTGTTACAGTGATTTAAGGTACCATTGAGGGATACTTTCGTATCTAAAATTGGAATTTTGGTTTGTTCTATCCGTGTGATGTTGCTTTTCATCGCCTCTAAATTTATTTCGCATATGGATATATTATGCTTATAGACAGTTACATTGGTTTTTAATTGTTCCACTTTTATTTCGCACTTCTCATGATCCTCTATACATTGTTGTTTAGCTGCACTGGAGTCCTGTTTTAAATCATCGGTTTCTTGTAATTTTCTATTAATTTTTTCGTTTGTACAGCGATCATAATCATCATAATCATCATTATGATCAGCAATCGAAGGTTGTACATTAATTGTCAATATAATGTACAACAATACTAAAATAATTGTTTTTGAAATATGCCTAAAAAATAAAATAAGTTATATAATTTAACAAATTAATGTAATAAAAACTGACATTTTCTGTTCCTCCTTTCTTTCAAAAAATATGCGGTTCGTTCGATATTGTTGCTGTATGAACGGTATATAAAACTTGTTTTGTAACGTTCTATATAAAATGCGTGTGTATTATACTAGCAAATATTCATAAAACTGCTAACCATGCAAATTTACTCAACTTGACACTGAAATTTTAAACCAGATTTAATATATCGATTCATGCAATAAGTTATTTATAACAAATTAAAGTAATTAAAACTTACATTCTATTCATGTTTCTTTCAAAAAGGATGAAAAAGTTTTGTAATGTTCTGCATAAAACGTGTGTATTAAACTAGTAAAAAAATCATTACACTGTTAATGAAACAAATGTACTCAACTTGCATATATCGCTTCCTAAACTATTAATCGTTAGATGGTGCTGTCAACATACAACCATGTTAAAGTCTCTTATTTTGTAAATTCTGATTAACTGAATATATTAACTATCCATTATAACTGCTATTATTATTGCATACTTTTTGTAATGGTTTAAATTCCGTTTGATACAGTTTTTTTACGTCAACGACTTCAACGACAAAGCTCGAAACTTTAATTATCACAAAAAAATGTTCTCCCAAGAAAAATTGTTAACCTGTTCACCCTAATATATATGTATATATTTTTAATTAAGAAATTTTTTTGTGTACCGTTTGCACGCTTGCTGACAAATATGCTTATTTTTTTGCTTTTTTTCCCCAATAGCCTATTGGCGTGACTTATCCGCAACGTTCTTTAGATTTTTGTTAATTTAAAAAACTGGTCGCATCTTGCAAGAGTAAATCTAAGGTAGCTATTTAATTCTTTTGTATAATTAAAAAACTCAGTAGAATTAGTGTATAGATCAATATTGCTTATATTTTAAAAGCAAAGCCGGTGGCGCTTTATAATATTGCAGATGGCACAATTTTTTTTTAATACAGAATTTAATATTTTGCAGTCATTTGTCGCTCTGGATAGAAGAGGATCTTGTAAGGAATTTTTTTGTGTACCGTTTGCACGCTTGCTTACAAATATGCTTAATTTTTTTTTGCTTTTTTTCCCCAATAGCCTATTGGCATGACTTATCCGCAACGTTCTTTTGTAACACAGGTATGTATTTTTAGACCCGCCCGAGCTGTAACTCAAATCATCTTAGTTTTTGATATTTAATACACCCTTTTTTCTACTAATATCTAAGGGTAGTTCAATAAAAAATCCAACTGTTATCGGTTAATAATAGTTTATATTCACATTAAGATGTATAATTTCTATTAGACTCCAACCTGATTCTTCAAATTCACTCATTTTGGTTAGTTGTGTATTTAAATCTTTCTCTCATAATATTTTTTTGTTTAATCGCTGCGTTCCTCTTCATCACCTATTTCACCTTCGTCCAGTTCAGACTCGGAATCAGAATAAACAGTTATGTCTTCGTCTTCTTCATGAAAACCAACTATTCTAATTAGCGTTGCTCCGGGAGGAATATTTACATTTTGTCCAACCTTTTGGAATTTGTATGACTCCAGAATATCCAGCTTCAATATTTTACCGTTGTCATCGAAGAAAACGTACCGTATATAATAAGAAACACCCATGATAGTAGTGGAATGAGTGGGAAAAGCTTAAATTGTCTTCAACTCAATGGCTTATTGATACTGATGATTTTTCTATGATTCTCCTAATATATTGGCAATTTTTGCAACGTCATCTACCTGGACCGGAAGTAAAACGAATTTAGACCCCTTTAAATTAATCCGTTAAATTGAGCTGGAACTCTCATTGCTTTTCAAAATGGCGCGTGCACAGCAAATTTAAAAAAATAATTCTCAAAATGACGAGTAGATGGCATGTGTCTAGGTCTTAATCTGCCAAAAACATGTTAATTGTAAATAGCAAAATAAATTACATATTGCCGTCTTGGCGTTGTATTTAAAAAATAATGGAATTCAAACTCAATTTGCATTGTGTATGATGCAATTCAAGTATAGTCGTATATCGCGTTTTATCAATTACGCTGGCCATTAGAAAGTGAGGTCGCCGTTTTCCTCGCAGACGTACTATAAAAACCAGCCAGCAAATTATGGTTGAGTTTAGTTCTGTAACAAAATGGACACCGGTAAGTCCGGTCTAGAAACTAACCCGACAAAAAAAATTAAACAAGTGCTTTTTTCAGTAAACGAAATACTTAGTCGGTTACCACAAGAACTTCAGGGTCAATTACCACAAGGATTTGAGACAAGCCTTTTAAAATTTTAGTTTTCTGTGTTTTTAATGAATTTGCACTTGCAAGTTTCTACGAATAACCGGTCTCATTCAAGGTTTGCATTCACATCTATTCCGTACTATTACTTTGTTGATTGGCAATGCGTAATCGATTCCAGCGTTCAATAAAGGTCATCGGTATATAAAAAAGTTAATATACTAATATGGGCGTTTTGGTCACATTTTTTTTCATCAAAATTTTACACCGACAATGTAAGTTTATGTGTAACAAACGTCATATAACTAAATTTGTAGGGTTTCGTTCTTAGGAGGAAAGTAAAATACTGACAATACTGGGGTAACGGTAAACTCCGGTTCAAAATGGTTTAGGTACTTCCGCTTCAAAATGGTTGAATTCCAGTTCAAATTGGCCGACTTGGGTTCGTTGTGCCAAAATGCATGACTTCAGGTTCAAAATGGACGACTTCCGGTTCAAAATGGACTACTTCCGGTTCAAAATGGTCGACTTGGATTCGTTGTGCCTAAGATGATCGACTTCTGGTTCAAAATGGATGACTTCCGGTTTGACTTCCGGTTCAAATGACCGACTTCCGATTCAAAATGGTTTACTTGAGGTCATTGCTCCCAAGATGGTAGAATTCCGGTTTGAACTGGGTGACTTCCGGTTTGAACTGGGGGACTTCCGGTTTGACTTCCGCTTCAAAATGGTTGACTTCCGGTTCAAATTGGCCGACTTGGGTTCGTTGTGCCAAAATGCATGAGTTCAGGTTCAAAATGGACGACTTCCGGTTCAAAATGGACTACTTCCGGTTCAAAATGGTCGACTTGGATTCGTTGTGTCTAAGATGATCGACTTCTGGTTCAAAATGGATGACTTCCGGTTTGACTTCCGGTTCAAATGACCGACTTCCGGTTCAAAATGGTTTACTTGAGGTCATTACTCCAAGATGGTAGAATTCGGGTTTGAACCGAGCAAAAATCAACAAGATAAAATTTAAATAAAATGTAGTACTTCCTTTTTTATTTTTTCACCAATAAATAAGTTTAAACAGCACAGTCTTTTATTTCAAATGCGACTGACCGACCGACTGCTCGAGGCAACCGCTCGGTCGGTCGGTCGGTCGGTCGGTCGGTCTCCGTCGCGTGTCATTCCCCAATAAGCTTTTGCAGATAAATTTGACCTCTTGGCCTGCCTGATAGGTTACCGAACTAGGCTGTATGCGTGTTCTCCGGAAGCGAGATCAAACCTATGCAAAGGCATTTTTTTTAAATTTAAATTATAAATAACGCCTACGGCCGAGAGATGACGCACGCATTTAAATTTCAAAAGTTAATTCTCTATATTACCGACAGAAACTCATTCGCAAAATGGCCCACAGATGGCGCTCAAACCTCAATCGAAAATCGACCACCAGATGGCGCCTGCATGCCACCCACAACGCCCGCGCGCACACACACATCACCCTACCAACACACAGATGGCGCTGCTATCAAATTACACATCAAACTCTACTTCCACTCGACTGTTGTAAGAGTCCACTTCCACTTGACTTCTATAGGAGCCGTGTATAATAACTACTAGTTTAAACACACTTCAATTTCTCCCAATAATGTACAACATTCTTCGAATGTAAGCAACAGACCCTGTGTAACTTTATAGAAATGCCGTTTGAAACATTTTACTGCTGCTTCATGCAGTCCTCCAAAATGAGGTGATCGTGGTGGTAAAAATTTCCAATTTATTTGGCGTGTGACTGCGTCAGTAATAATTTCATCTTCATGTTCATATAAAAATTCATAAATTTTCTTCAATTCTTTATTCGTACCAACAAAATTTGTTCCGTTGTCCGAACAAATAATTGAGCAAAGTCCTCTGCGTGCTGTAAATCTCCTTAGAGCAGCCATAAATGCTTGAGTGGTTAATTCAGTAACACACTCCAGATGAACAGCGCGAGTAACTAAGCACACAAATACTGACACGTATGCCTTACCAGTTATAGGTCTACCTCTTCTTTTACTTTCTTTTATGTTAATTGGACCTGCAAAGTCAACTGCGGTATGTACAAATGGTCTGTCTGTTGGTTGCAATCTAAATTTTGGCAGATTTCCCATCAATTGTTCTAATGGCCGCGGACGAAATCGAAAGCACTGTAACGCCTTTTTTTTCGCAAAAATACCAAAGACCTAAAGTTGCCGAAGAAACACCAAAATACGTCGACTTCTACCAAACCTGTGCTGCTCATGCGTTTCTCCCGGATGCTCCGGCCAACCAGGGAGGTGGTCGTGGGACAGTAACCAAACGGTTCCTTAATACGATGTTCTAGGGCGCCACGTCAGTCTTAATCCGTTGGAGAAACAGCACCTGACTACGAAAGTGCAGCTGAAATAAAGGCAACACAGGGAACAAGCAAAGTAAATGTATCTTCAACCAATTTATTAGCCTCCAAAAGTCAACGATGATATCGCCAATATAATCCGCATCGGTATACAGGTACACAATAATTCGTGGTACAGCCAAAAAGTACCACGCAGATGCTACGCCGAAGGCTTGCTTATAATTGGGAATGCACACAAACAAAACAATAAAAACTCAAACAATTCAACACACTTAAGGGCTTCGAGCCCAAACCGCGAATCGTAAAGATAAAAAAATAATAATAGCGACCGACACGAAGCTTGGCCAAACCGCGTCGCGACTCGCTGTAGATCTGGGTAAAATCCCAAGACAATTACCGCAACCGTCTATGTTGAAAAGTTGATAACAAACAACATTAATATAAAAGGCAATCAATAACCAAGACGGCAACCCGTCCCAAAAGGAAATTAAATTCCCATCGGCACTCAACTTGGCTAACAAACGGCTTCCGTTAAAAAATCTTGAACGATCAAAGGAAATTATACCAGAGGAGACCATTTATCCGAATTAAATTCAGAATCCACAAAGATAAATACTGTAACGGGTAATCAAAATTACGAGTACGTAAACCAAACTCGAAATTAAAGAAAAAGGTAATTAATAACACCTACGGGTTGAGCACCGATGGTCCGAGCGATATCTTCGGATAATTAAACACTTAACAATCAATAACACTGAGCTGAAGGCTCCGGAATGGACAACGATTACTAAATCGTAGCCACACTAATCTACTACTAATCAAATGCGCCACCATAAAAAGGTGTGCGAGCGGAAGGCTCCTCGACGGGTAATGATTACACAATCGTAGCGATACTAACTACTACTCAACAAAAGGCACAACCAAAAAAAAGATATACGAGCTGCCTGCTCCTTCGAGGGACAACGAGCGTCCGCCACAGCTGATCGGAAAAATATAGGACCTCTGACCTTTATCCGGAGCTTCGAGACACTGTTTGCCACCTACAGACGCTCCGACGCTAGCGTTGGATCCTCCACGACGGATAATAATCACCGCACGTGCCGGTCCCGTCACGGTGCCACCAACTCCGACTCGATATACTTCGAAAAGGTCTCGTACTAGATGTCGAAGGACCTACGCAGGGTCTCTTGCCTCGTGCTAGGTGACTACGAACGTTCGAGGGGTCTCCGGCCTCGTATTAGGTGCCCAAAAATAGATGGACACTGGGCCTACGTGAACGTGATAGAAGTTCGTTTAAATCCGCACAATGGCGTGGTGGCCAGATTTCCACTAAATCAACAACCTGGACACCTGTTGAAGCCTGGTCGAGATAAATCCGCACTACGGCGATAAGGGGGACCTCCAAACTACCAAAATCCTCTCCTATAATTCTCAACGGGCTTCCAAAAATCTATCACACGTGTACACTCCAAGATGATTGACAAGACAAGACGCCGGAAAAGCACGCTGCAAGCCGCACTACGGCCACGAAAAATAACGGCCGGAAACGCAGAAAAAACGGAAACCTAGAATTTCTGTCGGAATAGGGAAACCAAGGGAAAGTTAAACCAAGTAACAGCGGCGAACTATAGTACAAAGTAAACAACGATTTTGCAAGACAAAATTCCGTGAATCCAAACAGTAAAAACCGTGGGATCTAATTAAATGTAAATGACGGGGGCGTGGCCTCGGCAATTTTGCGCGCGGAAACCCGATGCTAGCAGCGTTTCACACCCTGCCGAGTTCCTGCCGAGCTCCACCAAGTTGCCCTAGACAGCGATAGATGGCGCTACCCATACGGAATATCAAACAAATCACGCAGAACAATTCGCCGCGTTACACTCCCCCTCTCCTCTCACAGAGGAAAATTTCCACGAAAGTTTCCGACCCAGATCCAAAGGAGCGAACCGAACGCATCAAACTGCAAACCCGTGTGTCCAACGATGCCTCCACACCAACAA
Organism: Melinopterus prodromus; assembly: GCA_964023965.1. Classification (NCBI taxonomy): domain Eukaryota; kingdom Metazoa; phylum Arthropoda; class Insecta; order Coleoptera; family Scarabaeidae; genus Melinopterus; species Melinopterus prodromus. The sequence goes on from OZ030394.1 coordinate 43,043,514, forward strand.
CTCAACTACCAAGCAATAAAAAAGCTTGAGGGGCCAGCACCAGATGCCAAGGCGGTGCAACGACAACAGTAGGGAGGGGAAAAGGTATGGGGAGAGGACAACACAAAAGAAGGAAGGGACGGGCAGTTGCGTAAGATGCGGAAAAGTGCATCAAACCTCGTTCGTACCCATCGACAGCACTGGAAACCAGCAATAACACATAGGGACAGGAACCAAGGAACTCACCACTGCTGCCACCGCACAACCCCAACACCAGGCACCGACGACTCGCGCCCCGAAAACAAAAAATAGAGCTGACCACAGCTCTCAACAAAAAGGGTACCACCCAACAACAAAAAGAAACTACGATAAGCAAGACAAAAACCCAGGGGACACCAGAACAAACCCCTGGGGTGGTGGTACTAACAAACAGAGAAATCCCAAAACTAAGGAAGACGGCCAATCAACCGAAATACCGCCAACCGAAGTATAACGTCAAAATGACGACAAAGCTAACAACCTAGCCGAAATCGTTTTGCAACGATGAGGAGTCCTCACGCATTGTGAGACGCTCCCTTTCCCGATCCCTACAAGAGATGATGGTAGGTGGAAGTCTTCCGTGGCCTTTTACCAGACTCTTACTGGTGGCAGGTTCGCCGTGTCCGTATTCTGTAAGCCCCGGAACACAGAGCGCTGGTGCACAACACTGAAACAACAGCACCTACAAAACAAAACGAAACACAGCAAACCCCAAAATTACCAAGCGCTGGGAAACGCATCAACAACGACCCACAAGGCCACGCTCAACAGGGAGCGAACAATCCGGCACCATGCCACAAATACGCCATCACGGCAGACGCCAACCTCGCCAATCCAGACACGAAGAAGGGTCCTACAAACTAAATAACAACCACGAGCTCCCCGTTCCGTCACGGAAGAAGGCAAAAGGCATGCATAAAATCCGCAGAGCGACAAACCGATCATCTCCTCCAGATCCGAAAAGGGTACCCGCACCAACACGGGAATCCACTGGAACTCCTGCAAAACAAAGATATAACAAAACCCACAACACCCGAGAACGAAATCCTATAACAACAAAATTTCGCCAGTCCCAATCAAAGAAGCAAAGCCAAGACCAAAAAAAAAGAAACTAGACCCAACCGGCAAAGTCCAAGACCTAATTAGCTCCTCCTAATTAATGATTAATGGCCCCACGTTGGGCGCCAATGTAACGCCTTTTTTTTCGCAAAAATACCAAAGACCTAAAGTTGCCGAAGAAACACCAAAATACGTCGACTTCTACCAAACCTGTGCTGCTCATGCGTTTCTCCCGGATGCTCCGGCCAACCAGGGAGGTGGTCGTGGGACAGTAACCAAACGGTTCCTTAATACGATGTTCTAGGGCGCCACGTCAGTCTTAATCCGTTGGAGAAACAGCACCTGACTACGAAAGTGCAGCTGAAATAAAGGCAACACAGGGAACAAGCAAAGTAAATGTATCTTCAACCAATTTATTAGCCTCCAAAAGTCAACGATGATATCGCCAATATAATCCGCATCGGTATACAGGTACACAATAATTCGTGGTACAGCCAAAAAGTACCACGCAGATGCTACGCCGAAGGCTTGCTTATAATTGGGAATGCACACAAACAAAACAATAAAAACTCAAACAATTCAACACACTTAAGGGCTTCGAGCCCAAACCGCGAATCGTAAAGATAAAAAAATAATAATAGCGACCGACACGAAGCTTGGCCAAACCGCGTCGCGACTCGCTGTAGATCTGGGTAAAATCCCAAGACAATTACCGCAACCGTCTATGTTGAAAAGTTGATAACAAACAACATTAATATAAAAGGCAATCAATAACCAAGACGGCAACCCGTCCCAAAAGGAAATTAAATTCCCATCGGCACTCAACTTGGCTAACAAACGGCTTCCGTTAAAAAATCTTGAACGATCAAAGGAAATTATACCAGAGGATACCATTTATCCGAATTAAATTCAGAATCCACAAAGATAAATACTGTAACGGGTAATCAAAATTACGAGTACGTAAACCAAACTCGAAATTAAAGAAAAAGGTAATTAATAACACCTACGGGTTGAGCACCGATGGTCCGAGCGATATCTTCGGATAATTAAACACTTAACAATCAATAACACTGAGCTGAAGGCTCCGGAATGGACAACGATTACTAAATCGTAGCCACACTAATCTACTACTAATCAAATGCGCCACCATAAAAAGGTGTGCGAGCGGAAGGCTCCTCGACGGGTAATGATTACACAATCGTAGCGATACTAACTACTACTCAACAAAAGGCACAACCAAAAAAAAGATATACGAGCTGCCTGCTCCTTCGAGGGACAACGAGCGTCCGCCACAGCTGATCGGAAAAATATAGGACCTCTGACCTTTATCCGGAGCTTCGAGACACTGTTTGCCACCTACAGACGCTCCGACGCTAGCGTTGGATCCTCCACGACGGATAATAATCACCGCACGTGCCGGTCCCGTCACGGTGCCACCAACTCCGACTCGATATACTTCGAAAAGGTCTCGTACTAGATGTCGAAGGACCTACGCAGGGTCTCTTGCCTCGTGCTAGGTGACTACGAACGTTCGAGGGGTCTCCGGCCTCGTATTAGGTGCCCAAAAATAGATGGACACTGGGCCTACGTGAACGTGATAGAAGTTCGTTTAAATCCGCACAATGGCGTGGTGGCCAGATTTCCACTAAATCAACAACCTGGACACCTGTTGAAGCCTGGTCGAGATAAATCCGCACTACGGCGATAAGGGGGACCTCCAAACTACCAAAATCCTCTCCTATAATTCTCAACGGGCTTCCAAAAATCTATCACACGTGTACACTCCAAGATGATTGACAAGACAAGACGCCGGAAAAGCACGCTGCAAGCCGCACTACGGCCACGAAAAATAACGGCCGGAAACGCAGAAAAAACGGAAACCTAGAATTTCTGTCGGAATAGGGAAACCAAGGGAAAGTTAAACCAAGTAACAGCGGCGAACTATAGTACAAAGTAAACAACGATTTTGCAAGACAAAATTCCGTGAATCCAAACAGTAAAAACCGTGGGATCTAATTAAATGTAAATGACGGGGGCGTGGCCTCGGCAATTTTGCGCGCGGAAACCCGATGCTAGCAGCGTTTCACACCCTGCCGAGTTCCTGCCGAGCTCCACCAAGTTGCCCTAGACAGCGATAGATGGCGCTACCCATACGGAATATCAAACAAATCACGCAGAACAATTCGCCGCGTTACAGCACCTTAAACATGATTTGATAATCCGTTTTATAAAACTTCTTCCTCCGATTGGCCAAAATTTTGTTCGTGTATACGATAGTATTACATCCACTCCCGCGTGATGCAATTTAACATGATGTTCTGTCAGAATCAACCATGTTAAGCGATGCTTTGCTAAAATAATTGGGTGTTTATGATTTTCTGGGATTGATGCCTTATCAATACTGCCTCCCACGCGAAGAAAACCTTCTTCATCTAGGAAAGGATTTAAGTTAAGCAACTTACTTTTTCTGTTTATGGGTTTTCCATTCTCTAAATCTTGTATCTCATTGGGATACATTTGCCTCTGAGCAAGTTTAATAATTATTTTGGATGAATGATCAATTTCTTGTATAGAAAGAGCACCAGCCTGCCGATTTAGTTTATTTTTACAATTGTTCCAAAATCTAAAACAATAGGCAATTACTCTTTTCAATTTCAAATAGGTTGAAAACTTTTCTAGCAAAATAGATATTAAATCATTTTCAATTACCATCAACGTAACAGTTTTCAACTCCAGTAATTCAGGTACCGTTAAGTTTTGGTTTGAAATTTCATTTTGAAATTGATTGCTATTTAAAAAATCTGGACCATTCCACCATAACTTTGCATCTTTTAAATTTATTGCTAAACATCCTCTTGACAACAAATCGGCTGGATTCATTTTTGATTGGACATGGTACCAATCGCTTGCCTTAGTAATTGTTTGAATTTCAGCAACTCTGTTAGCAACGTATGTCTTGAGCACATTTGGCTCAGTTTTAATCCAAGCTAGAACAATAGTTGAATCTGTAAAGCAATAAACTTTTCTAATTCTTGAACCCAAAGCTCTTTTTACATTCTTCAATAATTTACATAAAACATAAGCACCATTAAGCTCAAGTCTAGGAAGTGAAATAGTTTTCAAAGGTGCTACCTTGGACTTTGAACAGAGCAATCTCGATCTTGAATCATCATCAGTGCTATTGACATTTCTCACGTAAAAGCACGCTCCATAAACTTTCTCCGAAGCATCGCAAAATGCCATAATGTCAAATTCATCTTCCAATTTTCCAAGATGCACTCTTCTAGGTATCTTCAAATCATTAAGTTTATCCAAATGTGTATAATAATCAATAAAGAATTTGCTTAAATTATCAGAAATAGGTTCATCCCAATCGAGTTTTTCTAGCCATAATTTTTGCATGAACATTTTTGCTGTCACCACTATAGGTCCAAGTAAGCCCAGTGGATCAAAAATCTTCGCAATTTTCCTCAAAATTGTCCGTTTGGTCATCTGACCACTGTTCTCCAACTTAACGGAAAACTGCAAGTTATCGTCATTTGCATTCCAATATAACCCCAATGTCTTCCTTGTCGTTTCTTTATCTAGAACTAATAGTAAATCATAATTTTCATTTTCAAAATCTAACATACAATTTGATCTCCACTTTCTCAGTTTGAATTTGCCCTTTTCCAGAAGTTCTGATAATTGCTTTCTCATATAGCATCCTTCTTCTGGACTATTAACTCCTGTTAAAAGGTCATCCATGTAAAAATCGTTTTTTAAAATTTGTGAAGCTTCTGGGTAATTCTCCTCTTCATCCATTGCCAATTGTTTCAGGCACCTAGTGGCTAAAAATGGTGCACTGGCTGTGCCATACGTTACAGTAGTAAGCTCATACGTATCTATCTCCTGTCTTTTACTATTTCTCCATAAAATTCTTTGTAATCCTTGATCCTCTTGTCTTACATTAATTTGTCGATACATCATCGTAATGTCCGCTGATAAAACAATGGGATAAAACCTAAATCTCACTACCATGTCGAATAAGTCACTTTGAGTTTTAGGTCCCACCATTAAAATATCATTGAGTGAATGACCAGACGTGGTTTTAGCAGAGGCATCAAAGACTACTCGAAGTTTGGTGGTCAAACTATCGTCTCTAACTACTGGATGGTGAGGTAAATAGTAATGTTTAGTAACCTTTTGTGAAAAACAGTCTTCAACTTTTTTCATATGACCTAAACTTGCATAATCTTCTAGAAATAGTTCGTATTTTTCCATTAGATTGGGTTCCCTTTGAAATCTTCTTTCCAAATATAATAAGCGTTTATATGCCATTTTCCTGGAGTCTCCTAAATTAGTCAGTCCATCCTTAATAGGCAACGCAACCCTATATCTTCCATCGCGTTCTACAGTTTTTGCGAAATGTTCCTCACATTCTTGTTCTTCTTTGGAGTAAATTTGTACTTCTTGAACTTCTTCTAATTCCCAAAAGCGCTGCAATTCAAAATCCATTTGCGAAAATCCGTTAAAGTTACTTTTAATTACTGGTGGAAATAAATTGTATGTCTTTCCTGACGCCACCCATCCTAACTTAGTCTGCTGAAGAGTAATTCCTGTATTCCCTAACTTCTGCTGACCTTCCTCCAATAACTCCCAAAAAAGCTCAGCTCCAATTAGAAGATCAATTGATTTTGGAACCCAGAAATTTGTATCGGCAAGTTTTATTCCTTTTGGTACTTGTAATATACCCAAATTTAGTTTAATTTGCGGCAAGCCTTCTGTAATTTTAGGTATGACCAAACAATCGAAAGACGTTTTATAACTACTCATTCTAGATAATAGATTCACTCTAGCTTTTTGAGTCACTCTAGAACTATACTGATTGATTCCACTAATAGTCACATCAGCCTTTTCCCGTTTAAGTTGCAAATGTTTGCATAAATCGTGCGTAATAAAATTCATTTGCGATCCAGGATCCAACAAACAGGTGTATGGCCCTTGCATATTTCCTGCTGAATCCTTTATTTTTACAGATGCTGTAGCTAAAAGTACATAGGAAGCATTTCCTTTAGCAAAATTTGAAATTGTTGAGAGTTGATGTTCATTACTACCAGTTTCAGGAAGTTTATCCAACTTAACATTTGTATGTAATAAAGAGTTATGATATATTTTTACAATAATTGCACGAATGACTTGCAGTCGCAACATTTGTCACTTTCTTAATTACACCAAAATCTCTCTTCGTTTGTTGGTTAGGTTTGCTTCTCTCTAACATTTCTAACATCCCACATTTGTTACTCAAAAATTTCAAAAAGAATTTAAGAGAAGGTAAATAGTCTCCATCCTTTTGGCTTAACTCTGTTTCCCACTCTTTCCTAGTAAAGAAGTCCAATTTGCTAACATACAAATAAATTAAAATAGTGTCCCATTGATTAATTGGTAAATTCCATGCCTCCAAAGCACGTACTTGTGTTTTAATTGTATCAACAAATTGCCGTAGAGTCATTTGATTGTCTTTTGTAATACTCTGAATTTCTAATAATGCTTTCAGATGAGACTGAATTATTAGCCTTTTATTTTGAAATCTCTCAACTAATAAATCCCATGCAATTTTGTAGTTTTGGTTATTTGTTACTAAATTGCCGATAAGTGCCAAAGCTTCCCCTTTTAAACATCCCCGCAGGTATTGCAGTTTTTGTACATCACCCAACCGATCATCACTACCAACAGCCGAAATAAATGAATCTTTAAATGTCGACCATTGATTATATTCACCAGCAAAGTTAGGCAATGTTAATGATGGTAATTTTAAACTGGATACTGCTCTACTGACTGAACTCATTTGGTTACTTGATACACCACTACTTGACGCATGAACGCTGTTAATTATTGTCCGGGCAGCTGCAATAACTTTATAATAAGCATCTTCAAATTCCTGCAAATGTGTTCCTACATCTTCGGCGTCCGTTAGTACATCAATTTTTAACTGAAGTCCTTCAAATTGCTCCAGCAAATGCTCATTTTTACTTAATCTAGTCTTTAATTGCTCTACGTCATTCTCATCGTGGTAAGTTTCATAAACAAAGGTTCTAAATCGTGTTAATTTTGCTTTCAAAAATCCCCTTTGTTGTTTCAAAATTCTCAACTGATTTTCAACATCGGTTCCAGTAAAATCGTTCTCCCCAGGCATAGTTACACAGTTGGGTCAAATAGAAAATAGTTGGAAGGATGGATGGACCAAATAAATGGAAAATAAATGGTTATAATAGATTGGACAAACTAGGGACCAATAAATTGATAAAATGGATACAATTAGGACTGAAGAGTAGAGTGACGTAATAGCGGTACCTAATATACCTAATAGAGACACCTACTTGGCTCCGTACGCTCGAAGATCTGCTGCTTCGCTGCGTTGTCCTGCTCGTTGTTACACGTAGGCCCTTCCCAGATAACAATCGTGCGACGCATAATGATGCAACCGAAACCGCACGTGCGTTCATAGGATCACGCAGATGCGTCATCAATGGAGGTTCATATCGCACGCATTGTCACTCGAATAGCGATATCTGGCGCATATCGCTCGCACTCGTGCGTTTTATTCGTCACGGACGACGCACCGTGCCGAATGTATGACGAAAATCAGCATTGTGACTCGCATATCACTCGCACCCGTGCGATTTATTAGTCACGGACGACGCACCGTGACGAATGTATGACGAAAATCAGCATATGGACACGCATATCGCTCGCACCCGTGCGTTTTATTAGTCACGGACGACGCACCGTGCCGGCCGTTTGGCGAAAACTAAAATATATATATGATTGAAGAGGTAAAATAAGAAGCAATGGACATTTTTTAAGCATTTTTTTATTACAAAAATATAATATTTATGAAATCATATAAAAATCAAATATAATAAAAACCTATAATAATATATATATATATATGAGCCGGATTACAAACATGCATTTACAGTATGTTACATGATGCAATTGAAACGGTAATGTAGCAGTAGCGTGACGGGCAACAACAGATTGTCAAACAGGCCGACACTTCAATTGCCTTTTCTACGGTGTTCTCATCGCTCAGCTGTGGTCCCATTCCCATAGCACATCACCCATGTATCCTATTAATCCAACATTTTGTAATAAACAACACTGCACAACTCGTTCTCGCACGTAATAAAAGTCAATTGTTTATATAATACTAAACTAGAACAACACTAACACTAGAAATAAAATAATACGAACATAGACTAACAAACACACGCACTAAAAACAACTAAAGGACTCTTACTATAAACTTGCTATAAACACAACGGAACTTGGCAATATGTCGAAGCAAAATGGCGTACCCAAGCCAAGCCTTCTCGTCCTTCTTCCGTTCGGCGTCCCCACCTATCCGCATGCGCGAAGATGCAGAGTGGTAACAGTCATTTTTAAGAACAAAAAATTACCAAGCGTTGGTTATGTTATAAATCTTTAAATTGTTGCGAATTGACTATTTTTATTGGGAAATATACTGTGAATAAGGTATTATTCACTAATAGTACACTTCCCTTTGCTTGTTACGTTTACATATGTTAATTGATAAGCTATACTAGTCCAATCGAGTTGAAATTTTGTATGTGAACATTTCTGGTGACATGAATAAATTTATAAAAAATGGAAAATTTTGCATGTGGACAGATTTCCGATGGCAATGCATGAACCAATCATAAGACACGGAAATCTTTCAAAAATTTATAAAATATTTAAAAAATTTGTAAAATTTTTAAATTTTAGAAAATGGTCCAATTGAGTATATTTTGCATGTGGACAGATTTCCTGTGACAACGAAAGCACCAGTAAAAAAATTTAGAAAATTCTCCATAAATAAAAAAAATTCCAGGCGATTTGAAGTATTGCATGTGGTCAGATTTCCGGTGACAATGCAATTAATAAAAACGAAATTTGAAAAACTTCCAAAATTTTTAAAAGTTTGAAAAATTTCCAAAATTTGTAAAAATTTTTAAAATTTTGAAAATTTTTGCCACTCAGTTGATATTTTACATCTGAACAGACTTCTTTCTTCAGATTTCGAATGTATAAATTAATAACAAAAATTGAAAAATTAGGCATGTAGTGATATTTCCGATCGCAATGCATGATATATAAAAAGAATTGGTTTTTTATTATAAATCGTACCTTATAAAAATATATTTTTACCTAAATTTATTTTTCGTCATTCACTTGCTATATTATAATAAAACAATAGTACGCTAGCATTGTAGTATGATGCCATCATCGCGTCGTCACCGATGCTTCTTCGCGACCCTGTTTACCGGGGTTCTGTGCGACGCATGGTGTATTGTTTTGATCGGGACTCATGCGTGTGGATACATAAACGCACGCGTGCGAGCGATATTGCATTAATCGCACCGAAAAATTACGCGTGATGATTTGGTGCGTCGCACGATTGTTATCTGGGTTGTGATGGAATCTTCTAAAGACCAATCTTCCAAAATCGTAGTACACACACACACCGTATCCGGGTCGACGGACCAAATAATGTTCAATATTTAGTGGACTGTATGAATTGAGAAATTCTTAATTGCAAAATTGAATACGATGTTTGACAACTCATATATATATATTTTATTATTAATACATAGTAACACTAATTTCTAGGTAACAAGTCATTTCCAAACATTATCTAACAAAATTGACAACAGTATTTCTTACAAGTGTTCTAAAAAATTAACTGAGGGCCCCTCTGAGCGCTGGATACGGCTTTGGGCTAAAAAAATGGGATCTGCAGTTTCTGGGGCCCTGGGCTGCAATAAGATGCAAGCATAACGTCAATAAATGACGTCGAGCATTTTAAAAAATGGGTTCTTAGTCAGGCGATTCCTCTTGCTTTTAAGGACGCAAATGTTTTAATCAACTTTTCCACATTCAGTTCATGAGCTCTTTTGTTTTCTATTCCTAATTCTTAACAAAGCTAAGCTGGACCAACGAGTCTGTTTCATGCGGTATTGTGTAAGTACGATTTAACAATTATGAATTTTAAGAATTTTCCTTCAGCACTGGCGGTGGAATCGGGAATAGTTAAAAATAAGATAATACCTGTGCATATTTCTGAAAACACAGTACACAAGACAGAATATTGAATAAAAAACAATTGGGGGTAAGTCATATATAGTTTTCATGTGTGAACGCATTCCTAAATGTTAGTAACTCTGAATGGAAATTTGTAGATAAAACGTCTGCATACGGGTCTATTAACGGCTGGCCTAACCACAGGGCTAATCGATATAAGTCGTCGTCTGGTGCAAAGAGTAAAGATTCCGGAAAAATAGATTTGAATAAGTTAGTAACATTTTCTAAGCTTTTGAATCTATCTTTTAATTGTGTAATTATAATATTTAATGTTGAATTAAATGCAGTAAAGCGTCGATAATCCGAACTAATTGGAACCTAAGGTGATTCGGATTATCAAATTGTTCGGATTATCAAATATGACAACTAAATAGTAGAAAATACGAGGAGTATTGGATAGAAGTTCAATCTGAATAAAACCAACGCCATTCGATTCCGCTCTTCATAAACTATAAGAATGCCTAAAACTCAAAATCGAAGGGATATCGAACGGATATCGACGGGATATCGAACCGATATCAAAGCGAAATCGAAGCGATGTCGAAAGAATGTCGAAGCGATATCGAAGGGATATCAAAGCGATATCGAAGGGGTTTATTTATAATTTAATTATGATTTATTGTGATTTATTATGATTTATTATGAATTATTTATGATTTATTATTTATTTATTTAATAGTGGAAAATACGAGTACAAAAGAAACATTTGTCTCTAAATAGGAACCGACAAAAATGGCTTTCCCTCGGTTACTCAGTGATTTATTTTATTATTTCTTTTTGGGCGTTCCAGTTAGCGTATGTTCGGATTATCGACGCCCTACTGTAATTAAGAGACCTAATATTGCTATTCCTGTAGCTAAGGCATTTCAATCAGTTTCCACAGAAAAATGTTTATAACTTCTGCAAAAATGTTTGCATCAATTTCTATCATACCTCAAATTGTAGCTAATTAAGAAACCTAATATCCCTATGACGTTCAGAGTTTTGTCCCCCCTAAATCGAGATAGTGTTCGTTCGTATAGATAACGTATTTCAATCACTTATTCCACAGAAAAATCTTTATAACTTCTGCCAAAATGTTTGCTAAATTTCTATCATATCTCAAATTGTAGGTAACTAAGAGACCGAATATCCCTATGCATTCAGAGTTTTGCCCTCCCTAAATCGCGATAGTGTTCGTTCCTACATGAAAAAAAAAACTTAGCCTCCCATGTGAGTGGGGGCCCATTGCCTCTCTTCGCACACGGGCCCACCCACTCCTAGTTACGCCACTGCCTAAGTGCATGAGGTCTGTGTTGCTGACTTTAGGTGGAATTACTTAATACTGCACTGCATTCAACCACGGCAATAGAAACGGGAATTTGCGCAATTTAATATAAATTCTAGTGGTAATTACACCAAAAGTCGTCAACACTGTTTCTATGCATGACTTAAAATTGATCAAAACTTCAGATAATGTTATTTAAGCAATTTTGAAGCAATATTCGGTAATCCGGACAAATCGATTATCCGGACACCCCCCTTGCATTTAATTGTCCAGATAATCGAGGTTGCACTGTACTAGTTACTCCGGAATCGTCTCCACAAAAAGCGGGTACACACACACATAGACATTTTTTTTGCCTTGGTCAAAAATATTCAGAGGACCCAAAAAGACCTATTTCCGCTAAAATCTCATTTTTTCTTTGGCACTGTTACAATACTTTATTATTATACTGCATATGATAAAGTAAAAATTAATTTTAATCTTACCACTGACAGATGTCAGTGAAGTATATGACACTACACTACATTTATTTTTCACTTATACTTATTTAATTCGTACCAATTTATACTATTCCTACTATCGCGGTGATAAAGGAAAGGAAGGAGTGTAAACAAAACAATATTGCTCTTGTTAAATACTTTTGCATTTATTAAACGAGTATTATTACGGAATAAAACAAAATGTATTTACATATCAAAAACAATATACACAATAAACTTTATATAATATTATATACACACATAAAAAGTTCATTTTTTTAGTTATTTATACTTTCGATAGTATTAATCGTCCACTGGTATCTCATTTGCATGGCCAAAAAATGCGTCTAGTGCGAGCAGGGCCAGGAGCCACTACCCCACAACAATTGCACATAACGATTAGAACGTTACAAACTAATAAGGATGTAAAAGTTACAAAGTATTGCTTTCGTTTATTCACTTTTTCTTTGAAAAAATATCACTGACACTTTCGGCAGGTTAGTTTGCCCCATCCTAACTTTCATTTTTTTAGATTAACTATATACACAGACACATTTCGTTCCAAATGATACAGTACAAAAAATTCTAAGACATAAACCAAAGGCATTTTTGAGATACAGAAAGAGGTAACGATTTATACAAAAAAAGAAACAATGGTCAGGAGAGTTACGTAATTCTATATAAAAATATATTTTTACAAATATCTACATATAAATAAATAAAATTAGAAGGAAAATTATAACACGTAATAATATAAGAAAGGTCTTTAAGTATCTCAAAAATATAGTTCATTTATCATTACAACAGCATTGTTTTATATAAAGGTATACACGACAATTCTATGGAGCGAGATGATACGTAGTTTTGCGATCAGGAGAGAGAGAGAACTATGATTACACTTTTTTTCCACACAGAGTTACAAGACGGATTGCTATTCTAATGATTCATGGACCTCGCTGCGTACGATATATATTCTTATATGCCGGCCCACTTTCTAAATGTGTTTCTTCCTTAACAAGCACCAAAGATACAGAGAATGTCTTTAAATAAAAAATTATATGGTACGTATATACATCTATTGACTATAATAATAATAATGAGTTTATGTTTTAATATCAGTCAGTCCTACGGTACTTAAGTTAGGGGAACCACTGTCCCACATCACAAATTAAAAGAAATCAGAGAGAAGCAATAAATTCTACAATTTTGATTACACAAACAATTGATAATCAGATAGGTTGACTTAATGTTGCATTGTTTATATATCAACTTTCAATTCATAATATCTTTAATCAATTGCTTTGAATAATCGAATGATTAGTCTTATAAAATATTACTGAACTATTTACGTCTGTTATGTAACCATATAAAAAGCTTCTGATATATGTACAGACTTAGTTTTTCCATCTTGGTTTAGTATTGCGGTTAAGTATTTTCGATTCAATCGTTCTCTTTTGCCCGACGAGTACCCGAGTACCCTGTACCTTAGTGTTCCGTTGAGTTTTTCCCTTAAAGATAGGCCCTTTATGATTGCTTATACACAATATAGATATAATTTCTCTTCTTCTGGACAGTTATATCAGAATGTACAAGTCTTTTTTTTGTCGAGTAGATTTTTTGTTATCAAAATATTCTTAGAGCCGAGTCTCTTTTAAAAAATAATTTTTTCCTTAAACTAAGAAAACGACTAGTTCAGATTTGATGTTGACACAATATGGCACAAGTAAGTTGCTTCAACCTTAAAGTCACGATTCGTGCCTGTGCAACCTGGACCTCCTCGATCCACTCTTTCTGCGTTTACGCTTTGCATCGCGCTGGAAGGCAACATTCCCTGGATCGTCAGCCAACTGAGGATACTTCTGCGTATTGTGTATCGCCACACCTTCGTACCCGTCCACGTAGCCGTGCGATATCAATTCCTCCTTCTCTTCCTCCGTCCAGTCTCCTCGACCTTGGAAACCTGCAGCAACAAGTTGTTTCTCCCGTTCCCAAGCCCTTTCAACTGCACGCTTATGCGCATGCTTCAAAATCCTCGTTCTTTCTTGGTTAGGGTCCGCACCGTACTTAATTATTACAACAGCGTCCGGATTGTGCAACCTCAACTCTTTTCCTGGGCCGTGATCTGTAGTTTCATGAGTCGAGACGTTGAACATTCCACCTAACCGGCGCAACTCTTCGAGGTCGTCACGTATTTTGAGAACATTGTCTTTGACAAAGTAGAAGACATCTTGATCGTGTATGCTGAAGTGGAGATCCAAGAAGAACGAGTTGTTGAATACAGACGTAACGACGTCTTGCACTACACCATTGACATTTTCAACAACACTCACAAGCGCCCGGTCGCTGACACGCGATATTAAAACACCTTCCCCGAACACAGCTTTGCGGTATGCCACTCTTGGTAGGAGATTTCTTGTTTTTGCCTCAAATTTCAGAAGTGGTTTTGGCACAAAACCAAGATCAGAAAATTTCTCATTGACCTGCAAAGAAAAAAATTTTAGTAAACCTCTTGAGCACATTTTTTTAATGCTCAAGCATTTTTTATTGCTCTTGTTTTGTTAGTAATTTGTAAAAACCAGGTATGCAAATAATAGAGAAATAAAAATAAAATTGACTTTTTACTTTTTTTTAGAATAGTTGCTTGTATATCTTAACCAGGTTTTAAAAGATTAGCTTAAAGACTTGCTAAACAATAACTTACTTTTTCTACAATGCATTGCAATCCTGACATAACTCCAAAATCAGGTGCTAGCTGTCGTGATGTGACAGTCGCTTGGGGACGATAAACCATCTTGCTGATATATTCGGAACCCATCATCTTCTTAATATCATAACCAAACAATTTCATCCAGCTGTACAAATCAGTCATGTAATTAATACTTGTTTGGCGATTGATGGGATCGTTATTCTGGAAGCGATATATGAACACATCTGTTGGCGTCGTAAGTTTAGTGGCGAGTTGCTCCCAGGCTGGCGTCATCCACTGACCGACGACAGGGTCATATAACCTCTTGTGCAAGTAGATCAACTTTGTGTTTGGATCATAAATACCTCCATGGAAGTCGACGGCAAGATAAAAGTTTGGGTTGGTATCCATGAGAATAGAACCAAAAGGCGTCCTTCTCATTTCCTTGATTAGGTTACCATTGATATCGAACAGGGCTAAAGGAGAGCCGTTTTGATCAGAGGCAACATAAAATCTTTGCTCCGCTGTTTCTACAGTTATAATAACGTCTCTCTCGTCGTACAGATATCTGAACGTATGGCCAGTCTTCGGGAAATGAACGTGGGTAACCAGGTCTGGTGTGCTCGGGTTCGAGTAGAATAACTGGGTTATATTTCCGTGTTCATCATTCCAAGCAATCAGGCGACCCCTGTCATCGTAATAGTACCAAGTTTGGAACTTATCACGTTCGTATGCATGTATCAATTGACCGCGGGAGTTGTAACGGTATTTTTGTTCGCCTCGTCTTATCACAAAGCCTCGGTTGTCGTAGTTGTTGAATTCAACATCGCCATATTGCACAACACGGTCTCCGCTGTCATAGCCTAGAGAAATCTTCTCTTTCTCTTTGATTATTCCGTTGATATTTCCATTCTCATCGTATACGTACTTCCAGTTGCTGGTGCCTGTCACTTCTAAGACATGGCCATCCGCGTTGTAGTTTATTCTGTCCAAACTATTGGCCCTGCCAACTAGCAATTTCTGCATGCTGATCCTGCTACGTTTATCGTATTCTAATTCCAAACGGTAAACATCAAAGGATTTGATGTTTATGAGGATTGACTTAATACGGCCATGTTGGTCATATTCCATGATTGAGATAAATTGCTTGCTGGTATCCTGCATCACCGAGCGATTGAAAGTATTCCTGTATATTCTCAAATCATTAATTCCTTCCAAACTTCCCAAATTTTGATTGTATTTAAGACGCAGGGCGGGCATTTCTTTTCCGTTGATGTCAACTTCTACACCAGATAACCTCGCGTTGCCATCATAAGCAAACTTGTAATGTGCATTATTTAGATTTGTCTTTCCGGTAAATTTCAGTTTCTCATCCTTCAATATACCTCCGTGATACTTGAATTCGTCTTTAAGAGCAAAGTTTGGTTCTACTATATCAATGCTCTTCACCAAGTTGGTTGGCTCGTGGTATATGTAATGAATTGAATTTAAGCCTGCCAGAGATGTTTCCAACTTGCCCGAAGAATCGTAGACATAAGCAACACGTCCAGACTGGTGCGGGTACACTTTAGCCAGGATTTGTCCGTCGTCATTATAGATTATCTCATAAGGGTGTCTGTTCATGGGCGAGAAATACTGATATTTGAAGAAGCCAAGGGATGTTTGTAAGGAGAAGGTATGGATGTGCCCCCTTGGTGTTGTTAGGGATTGCAGAGCACCCGCGTCATCGTATTGCAGAAGGTAGTCGGAACCACGTGGAGTAGTTACTTTCAATGGCTGGAAAGAAAAGTAAATCTTAATACCATAATTCAAAAAATAAAAACTGGTAATTATTTTTATCAGAAAGAAGAAACCCTTACCAAACTGCTAAACATATCCTTAAAAGCGTAAATCATAGACGATCCATCGCCATATTTGATCTCGTTTAGTCGTCCAGCGTGGTCAAATCCATAGCTTTCGTTTAGATCACCCCACTTCCAACTCTGCAAGCGACTAAATCTATCGTACTCGAGCTCAACCTCAGCAAAGATACCATTCCTAGGTCCAAACTTGATTGGTCGTGCTGTCCTGTCGTAAGTAACATTTAACAATTCGATGCGATCATCCATAAAAACGGACACTGACGCAGACTCCCTATCGTACTCCAATGTCAAAAGATTCTCTCCATTGATCCTCAATTTCCGGCCGACTTGAGCAATCGCTTTCGGCGCATTCTTTGCCTTTCCACTCTGGATTCTGCGCAAGAAATAGCGCCATTCGAAACGATTCGCTAAGTCGCCGCCAATCTCCGTGCGTTGTTTTGCCGGGACTGGGTAGCTTTCACCCAGTATCGGATCAATTTCGGTAAGGACGGAGTATGGAACGGTGTCAGTGGTTATTGTGTGGCCCCACGAGGATGTTGACTCAACACTGCCGTCTGCTAGCATAATGGTTCTCTGTTCAGATTCTCCAATTTTGTTGAGAACGACAGAGCCTTTAATTACCATTGAGTCAGGATTTTTCGAGTTTTGCCATACTTTTACCGTGGCTCCCTGCAGCGAGAGATCAAAAGATAAACTAATAACTTTTCCAGTTGGAGTTACAGCAGAAGTCAAACGTCCGAATTCGTCATAGTTGTAAACATAACTTCGTCCGCTGCTGTCCAATTTGGTTTTTAGGAGACCAGATTGTCCGTGATAGTCAAAGGTAACATTATAGTTATCGGGCGTACTTAATTCGTGGAGCATTCTCAGTCTGGACATTCGTAATCGACATTTCTGGCCTTTGGTGTTTTCTATTGAGTTTACCTGACTTGAGTAATCACGCAATAAGAAAACTTTGTTTCCGGCCGCGTCTGTTACGGTACTGAGCTTTCCGTTGCTAGTGTTAACATTGTAAGTAAAGAGGTAGTTAGTTTCGCCGGTTAGGATATTTTTTGTGGCAATATGTTGTCCAAATCGGTTAAATATATAGATCTCTTGAGTTTCCGGAGAGAAAAGTTCATATTCTCTTGAAACTGAAGCATCAGGGATGCTGGCCATCACGGAGCGAATCCGGTAGTTTGCTTGATCACCGATATGTACGTTACCATCAGGGCTTACAGCAACAGCTGAGATTGTATTGAATTTTGAATTGGATGCCAAGAAATGATCGGCTTCAAAGCAATCGCATCCCCTCTCCAAACAATTGCATTTTGACTCAGCGCCAGCATATGGAGATATCTTCCCATCCGTTCCAATAACACGGATCCTGTTTATTCTTTGAGAGTCGCTCTCAGCAACATACAGGTCACCAGCAGCACTAAATCCAATGCTTTGTGGCATTACTAAAGTGGCGTGTGTGGCTAATTCCATGTCATACCCAGTCGAGGGCGAAGCACAATGCAGAGGCCTACCAGCGATTACTTTAACCCGTCCATCAGGAGTCAGTTGCAATATCATGTGGTCGTCGATGATATGTAAAGAATTATCCAGTGGGTTAATGGCCAATTCCGTCGGCCATCTCAAATGAACCTCTTCGATGTTCAATGTTCCTTCGCACGGTATCGGTTTCCAATGCGATTTATGCATGTGATTGCCAATAACTGTCGTTACTATGCCATCACGATCAACCATCCTTATATTCGTGCCGTCGGCAAAATACAAAATGTTGTCATTTGAAACAGCGACACCCTTAGGGTACGCCAATTTTGCATCCCGAGCCAAGGCGCCATCTCCGCAGTGAGCTTCATCTCCAGGTAAGCACCTCTCTCCAGAACCAACCACCGTTTCCCAATTTCTCTCAGGTTCACTGTTATCGTTTAGATTCTTAACTTTTATAATTTGATGCGATTCTGGATCAGAAATATACAACACTCCATCCAATGGACTAAGCGCCATATGGTAACGATAAGATACTCTTGTCGCACTGAAAAAAAGTAAATGAAATTATTAATAAGTTTTCATAACTTAGTAAAAGGTTAACATACTTTAGCTTAACGATCGTTTTGACGTTTCCATCTGTTTGTATTTTCCGCACCAAATTAAAGTCACCGACAAATAATGCACCATCGGGAGCTGCTGCCAAGGCAACTGGAGCCAGGAGACGCTGCTTGTAAGCTTGACCTTCGCAATCAGTGCAATCTAGTGGCCTTTGGTGTCCATCACCCATTGTTGTCAGGATTACTCGTGGTTTGTGTTTCAGATAGATGTTAGAGCCATCACCTTTTTGTAAAATACCTGGAAATAAAAGATCAATGATTTAGACATTGAGAAAAATATAGCTATCGATAAAATTGACGCCGATTATTGAAATTGTGAGAGGTTGATTTGTTTCAGCGCACCAACATCATCAATTTTTAGATGTCTGAACATAATCAGCACTCTAGCATGTGTGAATTTGTATGTATTTATAAATGATGTCAAACGAGCATAATTATGCATATTTGAAATAAACAAAGCACAAAACAGGTTTAAAGTTTGATTATTGATAAATCTGGTTGCAAGGTAGAAACACATTCTTCATATTTTACATACCTTCGTGGAAATTGTATCTATGGTGAATATCGAGATTCCAACCTCCAACTTCTGATATGCTCATGTCGTGGCCACTTAACTTGGTAGTTTGAACATCCCAAATAATGTCCTTGCAGTCAGTATATTCATAGCCAACCTTTACGATAGCTGTTGTAACACCGTACACTCTCTGTCTGTATACGTTGGTTCTGTTCCATGCATATGTAAATTTAATGATCGGATCAGCTTCAAAAGTTTTCTCAAATAGAATGCCTTCAATTGTAATTCTCAAATGAATCAAGTACAATGAAGTTGGTATCGATTCTGGTGTTAATTGTAATTGAATTGTTGACAGATAACCAGCAGCTCGCGAACTATGATAAACCAAATTCAATCCAGTTCCGGGAATTTGCAGACTTTCTTGAACCACTTGCGATTCAGCTAGGATAGAGCTCTTATCGGGACAAGCTCCTTGAAAACCGTGCTTCCAAGTAGCGAGAACAACTGGTTTCATAGTATCATAGTCGTGCGGTGTGCAAGGCGTTATGATATGCGACAAAGTGCGTTCTTCTCCAGTAACCATAATGATATTATCAATGATTACGACTTCGTTCCACGGTATGAAGACAATATGTGTCTGCTGTCGGAAGGGAGATCGTCCAAACTGTAAGGTCACGGCTCCACCTCCATTGACAAGTAAGTCAAACCAACCATCTTCTCTGGTTAAAGTGAAGCCTTCTAGTGGAGTGCTGGTACTAACTCGGACGCCCATCAGACCTTTGCCCATCTGGGTGGTGACTCTTCCACGGACGACAGCAGATCGGCTGGTTGTAATTAAAAGACAATTAGTTTAAGAAATGAAAGGTATGTTGCTAACGCTACAATGGCAATACAGTGCGTACTACAACTACAAACGGCAAACGAATAATACAAAGCAAAATAATATTGACGAACACAATTTGGAATTTCAATAACGATAGTAAATAAACCAGGCATAAATGTGATCTATTGTTTTATTTAGTCGAAAATTAATGACAAAAGTGGGAATAGACTGTGAAATACACAATGTGTGTTTGAGTTCATTTTGGTTTTGTCAGTAATTTTCTAGGAAAACCTACAAAGTAGCAACAGTCTAGTTGCTTTTGTTCTTACCTTGTGTTAAAATGATTCCAAAAAACACTGAGCAGCATGAATAAATAAATTAGACCATTTTAAAAACAACGACTTTCAATCTGGATTTACTGTATGTATGTAGTTAAAGCTATAGTAGGGTGTATCAAATACTTTTAATATTTTTCTTAATAATTTTTAACACAGAACACTCAAATGCAGAACTTTTGATACATCCTATTGGCTACAGCGTGACATAGAAGCACATAGATAGAGGTTATTGTGGGGAGACACCAAAACACAAATAAAAGACGACATATTTGGGAAGACAGATATTGACATGGGGCACAACAAGGCAGCTATTATTACGGTTTTTATAAGAAAAATTAAACATCAATTGATTTTTCCAAGTAAACACCATGTGAGAAAAAACATTATTAGTGACGCTAATAAAAATTAAGAAAAAACATACCTCTCGTTAAACGTTTCCTGTCGGGCGTAGTTTTGAAGACTGCCCTCGTCAATTAAAAACTTCATCCTTTCGAAGAAAGAAGCCGTTATCGCTGGCGGTTGCTTACGCAATAAAATATCCGTTGGTTTTGGAGCAGAGACACAGAGTTGGCTCGTTTTACACTCAGCGTTCATGCAGCACTCCGGATCCTCACAATCAACCAAACCATCTAAAGAATATTAGAGTTAGAAAGTTTTCTAAGTTAAAATTTAAATAAACTAACCTTTATCATTGTCTCTCCCATCGTTGCAACTTTGTTCCAGTAAAACGCTGCAGTCTCTACCATCCCAGCCGCTCTCACAGTTACAATGCCAAGCGCCTTCCTGGGACATTTTACAGTGGCCATGGTTGGAGCAACTGTTCGGGCAACCCTCCATGGTGCAATGTTTTCCATTCCAGCCCGTTACGCACAAGCAAGTGCCATTTTTGCATTGACCATGTTCGTTGCACCTGGTGTCACATTGTCTCAGGTTACAGGATTCACCTGACCAGCCGACGTCACATTGGCATGCATCGGAGACACAGTGGCCATGCTGTCCGCAATCCAAATCACATAATTCTGCAAAAGAATCAAGTTTGAGGTTAACATTAAAATTGAGGTTAGTTTCTACAAAGTCAATATATTTTGGCTGTTGGGAATTATTTATATGTGGATTAATAAAAGTTAGTTACAAATACAAACCTTTTGAGCAGTCGTCGCCGGACCATCTGGGTTCACATGTGCACGTTTGAGTATCTAAATCAAACGTACCATGACCAGAACAGTCTGGTAAACATTGCAGGGCATCTTTATCCATTTGACTGCAGTCAACGCCTTTCCAACCTTTCTTACAGATGCATGTTCCCTCGAGGCAGTATCCATGGGCATTGCAGGTTGGATGCGGACAATCAACTAATAGGTTAGAAATAACGAACAGTTAACATAAACTCGAGGCTTTGCAGGCAGTCAGTGGTTAGTAATTGATGCACATCACAATTAGTAAATACCTTCTTCGCAGAATTTTCCCTTGTAGCCACGTATGCACGAACACTTTCCATTGGAACAATGTCCGTGGCCATTGCAGTCAGGGACCTCGCATTCGTCATGTCTCAAGGAACATTCTTTTCCTTTCCATCCAGGATTACACTGGCATTCTCCATTTATGTATTCGCCTTTTTGGCTACACAACACTGGGCAGACACCTAGAGAAACAGAACGTGTAACATGCAACCCAAGCTTTGTTATCGGCACATAACATTTAAGTTAGTTAGTTTGACAAAGAGTTAGATTGCATCAAGAAGATTGCATAGATTGACTAAAATGAATTGTCTTAGTTTAAATATGCCAGACGGTGAACATTGCAAAATGCAGTATTTGTTGCAATATAACATCAAAAGAAAACTTACTTTCACTGCAGTCGTCACCACCAAAACCTGGATTACATTGGCAGTGTCCCATGAGGCATTCTCCCTTGCCACTGCACCCATTGGGGCAATTGTGGGTCATGTCGTCGGCAACAGCAGCAATGAAGCTAACCTCTTGTGGGTCTCCGTCATCGTTGTAAAGTGATAGGAACCAGTGACCTTGCTCCATGTAATGAGTAACTTCTTTCTTCACAGAAGACTAGAAGAAAAATAGTTAATTAGTAAATATCGAAAATTTGAGGTTAGGTATGTTTGAGGTCATAAAATACTTACAAAAGAGGCTCTTGCTGTACGGGCTTTAAAACCACTTAGTACTTCTAGAATGTGATATTGGGTGTGTGTGGGAAGAGCATTCCGTCTAGCGTAGACACCTATGCTAGCTCCCCTGGGAATGGTGTAGTCAAACTGGACGTACGTGGCCTCAGATTGGTAGAATTGCATATTCCAATATCCATATGGTGGGATTTCCTTTGACAGTTTTTGTCCCAAGGAAATTTGCGCGAAAGTGGTTCCATCTGGAGGAAAAGATTTTGCGGGAAATGTTCTGGCACCTGCCAAAAAAGTTTGAGGTTATAATATGGAGAAAATATGAGGTTATATCAGAAAATTGGTTAGTGCAGCCAAGCTACATGTTAGAATATCAACAAGTTCTAGAAAGCATACTTGAAATTGAAATAAAATGATTTAGCTTATTAGATCAAGTTTTGTTCACCTAGGGCTGGTATTTTCACCTACTCAGAAAGTGCTGGATTACTTATCTATTGGTTAAGATATCAAGGGAGATTTAACAGGAGATGTAAATACCTGCCATAAAGCAGTAATAACTTTAAGTAAGCTTTCTGGAACCTCCATTAGATCATAAAAAATAGAATAAAAGAAGAGGTTTAAATATTAGTTAAATTAAATAGGTAGTTAGTGTGGTTTACAAGCAATGAAGATGATGTTTATTTGTTCTTGTGTATGATTTTGTGATTGGTAAGGTTAGGCGTCCCTCTTGATGGCTTTTAGCATTAGTATCATTTTTTCATTGCTTCCACAACAAACTGCTTCCTACCTTCCAATATCAAAATTGTAGGAATGGGAGGATTGGTGCTACTGGTCGCGTCACCTGAACATGAGCTCTGAGTTGTTGTCCACTGGGTTTCTGTGGTATAATCTGTAGATTCTGTGGTCGGAATCTGATCTTCAATTGTTTTATTCTCTATCACAGAAGAAGTGTTAATATTGGCAAAATCCTCTATGGATTCTTTCGAAAAAAGCCCGAAATCCTCTTTGTTATTCTCATCGTCCATGCAAGGGCAAGTACACTGACACTCACCACCCCAATACTCGTAAGGCTTCTTCGTGGAAGGCGGAGTTTCTTTCACCACCAGACTTTGAGATTCTAATTTTGTTAGAGCAGCAGGAATAGTTTCGGAATTAAGGTTAACATCCGGTGTTTTGTCAGGACCCGCGGGAAGGGAAACGGAGAGGACGTAGACGTTTTGAGAGGCAAAAGGGTCAGTAGATTCCGGATCGGTTGCAATGGTTACGTTTACCGTTATTTTCTTGGTGGTTTGATGTTGATTCTTCAATGGAGGTACATCGATATACTTTATTGATTGATGGTTAGTAGTGTTAGTATTTAAAACAGTCAATAAGTCATGCTTTGTGTTAGTTCTGGAAGACAAATCTACTTTAGTGTTCAAATTTTCAAGTGTTGCCAAATTTAAGTCCGTCAGTTCCCTTGATAGGTCGTTTTTTATATCGTTTTCGGTGAGAATATTTTTAGGTTTTTTATGTTTTTGAACGACTGGATCGTCGTTTAGTTTTATGATTTTGGAATCTTGAGCAAGAGTTTCTGTTTTATCAACATTGGTTAGAGTAGCTTCATTGCCATGTTTTAGTACTTCTACATTATCCGGAGCTTCAGTTTTAAGGGCGTCGAAATCGTTGGCAGAAGTCATAACAGATGAATCGTTTTTCGTTTCATTGTCGTTTGTAATGTTTGGATTAGGCGTTGAGTCTTGAGTATCATCTATGGGTATGTCCGCTCTTGTTGAATCGGATTGATGATCATATTTTGTTAATTTTTCGGGAATTTCGGTATTTGCCTCTCTATGGAAACTTTCCCAGATTTTGACGATGCCTTCATCATTGTAAATACCATCGTGATTTTGGTCTGTTGTGACAATTTCGTTGAATATATCTTCAACGCTTGGGATAAGTGTGCTTTCTTCCGCGTCATACGCGAAGCTAGTAGAATCGTCGTCGATATTTTCGCTTACATCATCATGCTGTGGGGTTTGATTGACATGCTTACTAAAACCATGCTCTAAACTAGAATTGGTGGTAGAGTTTTGGGTTGAGACAGACACATGCGGTGGGTTATTCACATCTCTACGCCTTCTACTATAAACTGGGTATTTACCTCCTCCGCTTCCAGAATTGGCTGGTGGTCGCGGCTTACTGGATGTCGACAAGTTCGTTTCCGATGTGGTGGTTTTCGGTGGAGATATCTCGTTGTTCTCGTCCACCACAACTGTACATGCCTTGGAGTTCTGATATGACCAGTTCAACATGCTGGATGCTGAAAAACGAACATAATTAGGGACGCCGCCACGTAACATACTCCCCTTTAATCTATAAACCCATAATTAGAGTCCTTTGTGACGAATAAAACTAATTTAACGTAATTGTCCGGCCAGCAAAGGGTCAATTTGTTCTGCATAATTTTGAAGATTACCGGCCCACAATGAGCAGAGCGTACCGGTTTTTTACCGATGCAGCGTAAATGTAGAGTAGGTAATATATTATAATCTGTAATACAATGAGTTTCTGGTCCAATATAGTATGACGTTTACAAAAAAATGTACCGCATTGAATTGGAAATTTAATTGGTGTTTGAGACCCAATGGACGAAATCTCAAAAGTACCCAATTGAAATGACAAAGATGAAACGAGAGGAACAACAACGTAAACAAAGAAAAATTTTAACACTAAAAAACGTAAAAACCAAGGATGCTGTAGATTACAAAGATAACGTAAAGGTTGGCATTAAGAATAGGAAGAACATTATAAATAGGATAACCGATAAAAGCTAACAAAACAAATACAAACAGGATTTACAGGTTTCAGAAAAACTATTAAGAAAATACGGAAAGGATAAAACTTGCTGGAACAAAAAGGAAGAAAAGTGCAAATAGGAGAAAAAGTACGACAGGGTGAAATAGTAAAGAAAGGGCTAAAAGAAGATAACGGCCTAAATCGCGAAAAAAACCGTAAAAATCAGTAATGTAATGACGATAACAATAAAAGGGACGTAAGTCTTTTTCTTCCTTGTTTATGGAACTCAACTATGCAAATTGTTAAAAAAGCAAGCAAAGTAATATATTGGTTCCCATGCGTTGACATGTTATTTCAGAAAATATACATGTACCTATACAAATAAGAAAAACTCAATATTTAAAAACAATTTTGTTAATAACAGTTTACCTTTAAGCTTAGTCGAACAGTTAAGCCTTTAAGCATCCTACCCAACAATTAAAATTAGCTATGGTATGGGGGCGTGGTTGTAGTTTCTATCGGTTAATTAAAATTCCACGGATTGCTGTGGTCTGGTGGGCGTTTTGACGTCGACATTTGTTATTTTTTGGCTTGCTTACCTGCGACGTAGGATAGGGCGGCCGTGATGACCACCGAGAGGATAATGAAAACGATGGCAGTGTACTTCCAGCTGCATTTTGAGGCCAGGCCCTTCCTGAAGTGGAACCGGCTCGCCTGCGAAAAGTGGCTGGAGTTCGGCCGGCGCAAATTGTTTCGGACGGGGAGTACTGGAACTGGCGTGCCGTACGGGATTGCGCCTAACCTATCTGGATTCTTTACGTCCTTCGACGGACTACTGCAGGACGAATTTGACTTGTAGTCCATTGAGGAATTTTTCGGGTGATCTACAAAAAAAACAGGGATAGTACTACATATTAACACAATTCATAACCCAATTGCTATCCCCAAAATCATTTCCTAATTCTAAAGGTTATTTTACACTATACATATGTACTACTTTCGCCTTTTTCTAAACTTCCTTTTTAGTAACTAGATAACAGTTCTAAAAATAGTATAGTTGGAAATGCCGTTGTATTATACTTCTTAACTTTTTCGTAGCATATACGCATGCGTAGTGGAGGCGTTTGTAACACCTGCCAACAGTGCCAACGTGAGACATTTTGTTTTGTTTGGCATACCGCAGTAAGTTTACAGTGACGCGCTACGCTTTGTACAATTGGTTTAATTTATGTAAACTAATTTCCACTGACATGTTTACAGCAAAATATTACAGAACTAAACCAATATAAAGTAAACAAACAACATAACCTTAATAATTTTTGGTTACACAAGTTGGCTATTGTGTAATAGAATTAAATGTGTATCTAGTATACAGGGTATGGCCCACTTGAAAAAACCGACTGGGTTTTTTGGAGCGCAACATATTGAAATAATTTGGAGTTTTTTTGAGTTGGGCTGGCTTGAAATAAACAAAGGTGTTTATTGAAAACTCGTTACGGACAAAAGTAAATTTCAAAGAGTAAAACAACTTTTTTTTACTTTTAAAACGCAGGCAAAAAGTATAGACACTTTCAGTTAACAATTCAGAACAAAACTTAAGTTGTATTTTTATTCACTCAGTCTTGTGAATAAGTGACTTAAGAATTGAACAAAACATGTCAAGCAAATATCTATACACTTGCACCAATTTAACTGCTTTTTCGACCTAGAAACGGGTTGGGTTGTTGTTTTAGTTTTTTGCCCAACAGACGTTTTGGTTATCACACATTAATTTTGTCCATTTATGTTTAACGTAGAATACGTACCTACTGTCGAAATTTCAATAGATACCTACGTTTCGGTGTTACCAAGGTTTAGAATATCTTTGCTAAGGTTGAAGTTTCAGTTTCAGTATCTTATACATGTTTTGGTTAGGTTACGGTTACGGGTTTTCCATAAAAAAATCTGGTACGGTATGGTTTTGGTTAATATTTACTATTGCTCACTTTTACCTGAAAAAAACCGAAAACCCCACTTGGGCGCAGTGAGTTGGGTTTTTCAAAATAACCCTCGTTTTTCAAACCCTGCTAGTATACCCATCTCTTCATATGAATTTATCGGAAAAAGCAAAAACTGAATAAATTTGCAGGTACGACTACTATGCTAAACACGGTATTATAGTTGGCCATGACTTAGTTGAAAAGAGTTGCTTTTCAACGATGTATAAGCTGTATACAAAATAAACGGAAGAGGCCATTATCGCTAATCAATAGATTTATGTGAATCATAAACACATTGTTCAAAGTAAATTGATTAGAATATCGAGAAAAGACAATAATTAATAATACATATTAATAATTCAGAGAAAACGTAAATTTTATTAATAGAAAGTGCATGGGTATTTTTAATTGATATCCTTGTGCGAATGCGAAACTGGACTCAAATTGTTGTTGAAAAAGTTGAGGTCAAAATGTCAACAATTATGATTTTGGAAATTGTTATTAATGTAAAGGCGAAAGATTCTACGGTATTGGGATAAAAGAACGAATGCATCATATGAAAAATATTTCCTTTTAGTTTATGAAAACAATGTTTAGGCAAATTTTAATTATATTTACACTCTGTATATTACATATTACATTTAAAAGTAAATATGTATAACATGAAAATCGTGTAAAACCTTTGCTCTAAACATGAAGATATTGACAAGTACCAAAATATTACAAAACAAACCTTTTATTTGCACCTTTAAGTTCTCATAAAAAAACAGTCGATAATCTCTGCGGCTATATTTGTTTTTAGAAAAAATACTTTGATTTTTATATGTACTTTAATTTCTTTCTTAAGTTTCAGTTGGTGTGAGAAGCACTTTTTGATTTTTTAGCTACCTACAACTTTTTAATATAGTGCTATTGTACTTTAATAAGTTACATATAGTTAGACATAGTATGATTATATTTATATAGCATAAAGCACATAATGTACATCATAAATGTAAGAGTTTATCTCATTGATGATCTTTGAAGTCATGCATATCATAATTTATTTTTTCACTTAAGTGTTACTACTAAGGTATAATTAAAGCAAAAATATATTAAAACTCCTGTTAAAAATGTAATAAAGAACTGCGACGAACACTACATGAGTTTTAATTAACCATTATTCCAGTTCAAAAAGCACACCATTGTCATATATAAAGCATAATAGTTTTAATTGTTGATAGTTTTATTTAAAGAAAATAATGGTGATTATTTAGATATCTTCATACAAAATGTTTTTCAATCTGCAGACTTCCGTAGATGTGTCTGTTAAATAGTTTTGATATGCCCGATTCGACGAAATTCGCCATTATTCAAAACACCATTTTAAAATTTATCCCATATTAATGTTCAACTTATCTTTCTCATCTGCATGACCCAAAAGAAAAGTCAACGCTATTGTACCCCAAGAAAAATGAAACCTTTTGTGAAGCATAGATATTCTTTTAACGAATGGGGTATAAGAACTATTGTCTACTACATTCACAATAGAACCTAATAATTTCTAACAAGCCTTTACAACTATGACAAATTATGTAATTAAAAAGAGCATTGTGTACAATAAAACTCATTACCATCGTATTAATTAACTGGACCTAATAGTCTAAATTTAAACTGATGACTAAACGCGAAGAAGCAGTCTGCAATAATTCAATAAATAAATAAACAAATGATACTATGAAACCGCAATGTAAGTTCGCCAAACACATGATAATGATGATACAATAATTGAATAACGCTATACGAGCATGTGGTTGACTTTCATATGCTTGTTTATGGTGATAGCTAATCGTAATTAGTGAAATAGGAAATTGACGTTTCCGGTCTCTTCATTGTGCCACACATTTCAATTACAAAACCGAGCACTGCCTTCGCAAATAGATAATTTGACATAGCTGTAGCATTGTCCGGCAGATAAAGATGATATCTTACGCTGTTGGCTGCTTTTTATGGGGAATAAAAATAAAACTTCCAATTAAATTGTTGAGAGGAGATTGTTCAAATAATAGCTTCGAGAAGAAAGGTTCTTTGTCTTTTCAGAGACAATATCTGCGAAGATATTATTTTCAATCAACGCACTGGGTGGTCTTTCGAATGTACGAAAACAAGCATGTACAATAATAGAATTTAAAATTAATGTCTTTCCTTGGAAAGGTTCATTATCATGAATCGACGATATAAACACAGTGTGGAGAGAATAAGAAGTTGTTTGATTGCGTTAGGTATTAAGCGCTATTAATAAACAAATATAGCTACAATTAATGATTGTACGCTAATCCCTAGTTTTTTTGGGATAAATAAGTATCTATTGTTGATTATCAATACATTAATTAACGATTTACCAAATAATAATAATGATAATAAAACATTTAATACAAAGAATTAAAAATGAGATCTTTGGTGTATCTATTAGTTTTATAAACGTTCCATGAGATCTCTGTGTGTCTTTATAAAAGATTTTGTGATTTTATAAAAGCCGTAGTCGGATGTAGGTTGTTCGATGTAAAACATTAAAAGTTTATTGTTATTTCTACCTATTAATAAGACGCATGTTCAACACAAACAAAAGCGTAATATGGGTTCTTTTTAGCTGTCGTGAAACTTGAAGAAGTGTTCTTTGTGGCGCGGCGTTCTAAAAATTGTTGTGTTCTAATAATAAAAACGCAATTCAGCTGCAAGTTTTGGAATTTGTCAGTGTCAATATTTAACAAATTGTCAGTCTCAAGTTCTTCTTAAATTTTGTCTTATGTAGGGCCATACAAATTATCAAGAAAAATATACCATTTCATTCGAGAAAACAAAGTTGTTTCCTGTAGCAACAAAAGAGCATAACTTATAAACCAAAACAATAATGTTAAAATTAAAACACAGAATTATCTTTTACCCAGAAACTTGATGAAACGTTTTCAAATTTTACAAGTAGAAAACCAAAACTGACTGTTTAAAAGGTGTCAAAGCGTGCGTATTGACATCAATAATAAACAAAATATATATCCTATTAGATAATAACTTGCTCTTACATCTTAAACTTGTTCAAAAATTTTGCATTTTTGTAAAATGTTTCAAGAATGGTCACGGCAAAAGCAATTGTTTGATCGAGCCAAATTTTCAATTTTCCATATTGATGCCAATAAAACATTTTGACGTATTTTTGTTTTCTTCTTTAAGATAAAATTGGATAACTATAGAATTCATATGTCATGGATGTTTATTCATGTGAAGACGTTATTTATTGTTCAAAATTGAAGAAATATTCAGTGTAACTTCTTAGAATATTAAATATTCAATTACTTGTCATGAAAAAAAAATTGATATTAGAAACTTGTACATTTTTCGCAAATACAGTTCAAATGACCCAACCATACATTATAGATTTTTTTATCTGTTCCGTTTCTGTCAAAACTTTTCCATTAAAAAAGCGATAATTGTGCGATGAAGAAATGTCAAAAGTGACCATATTACCTCTGTCACAGCTCATCACAATCTCGAGATGCTTCGTACCAAAATATTACATTTTTTAGTTTATGGTAAAATCCTTAATCTGGAAGAAACTGTTGCGCTGTATTTTATTACCTATTTACTAATTTTATATTCTGTAGTACATCACAGCCACAATTTTTTTTTATTCTTACGTTTATATTTCTTTCCTGTTGTTGAGGGTAAAGTAACTAAAAGGACTTGCAAAATCTGTTCTTCCTATTATAGCAACATGTTGGTGTAAACGAACATTTTATGATTGATACTTAATTTAATCAGAAAGGGTGGTGTTATAGACTGATATTCACACTTACTAAATAGCAGCTCAATTGATTGTAGGTCAGTGCCCACATTACGTTAATTAACAAAAAAATTAAAAATAATTTAAAGGTGACTTGTTTAGGATCCAGGGATTTACATTTGTAATCCCGGGATCCCGAAAAAACTCATTATTTGTCGGGATCCCGGGACTGGAAGCCCTAGTAGATACGCATGTCACTTGATAACGTCAAAATATTTATTAATATTATTCAAACGGAGGCAAAAAACTGTTGTATGACATAAAATTTTGTAGGCATTATTTGATGTTTATACCCTCGGGCGCCTTAAACAGCTCGAGGGCCGATAGGCCCGGTCATCCTCGGGGCATAAACATCCGTGTAATGCCCTTGGTACGTAAAGAACTATTACGTCAACTATTTTGATGTAAAACAAACATTAAAGAACTTGTTATAGTAGTTATTTCTTAGTTTTATATATCTTTATATACAGCCAGTATATATGCCTATCCCATCAACTTGGAACCACAAAAACAAATAAAAAAAATAATCTTAATACATTTCTTGACAATGTGACAAAATAATAATCATAATCGGTAAACGATTACAAAAGTTATCGGATATCAAAGTGCGTATAGCAGAATTGTAGACGATATTTATAATTAATTACAGCCTGTTTATGAAATAATGGAGTGAAGAGTGGCCTTCCGCACATAGCTAAACACGGGAGACATATTGTAATAACAACAGAGGGCAGGCAAAGCGCTGCACAGGGCACAGCTGTGCAGTTAAATTTTTAAAACGCCCATTTGCGTTGCGCAAAGTTCAGTTCAGCTTGGGAAAAGCAAACACTTTAATGTAAATAATCTATTTTGGGGGTTATTTTTAGACACAGTTTCGACCACCATTGATAAGACCGTTTATTTTTCCACCATTCAAGAACAAAGACTCATTGAAAGTGTACTGTTTGCTGTTCTTTATTTACATCATTATCATAATGTTGTCGGTAGTAAACTTGTGTTCTGTAAACAGAACAAGCATGGTCAGTATCTTCGAGCGAAATTGAAAACAATAACGCAGATGTTTGTTGAATTTAAAAAATGCTAACGCAGATTATACTGTTTTTCGTCGACAATATTACAACACGCACACTGCATGTATTATTTATATTGGTATTTCTGTGTGGGTCTTACGCGATGAAAGTAAAACGCCTACTCTATACACTATAATAGCTGGAACTGGAATATTTTCGATATCAAATTTTTAAATCACAGGCGTGGGAACGCATCCTCCCGGACAAAAGTGAACCACTAAGCGCTTGTTAATACATAAAGATTGTAGCCTGCGTTAGTTCCAGTCACGACTTGCTATTAAAATGCCCCGCCGGACCAAAAATGGTATATCGCCGCATCAACGTTTGTTCTAAAAGGCCAACTCGAATTTGTAACACAAATTGGCTTAAACGTCGCTTAGCGAACAAGGGAAATTGTAATTCCGCTATCTAATTTGCTTTTAATTGAACGTATCCCCGGACGAGTGCGCCAAATTTGATTTTATTCGGCAGGAGGTTGATGAAAATTCCGCAAAAATATTAAAATTGTTGCAGTGGCCGTTGCTGAAATTTCAGCCGTCAGCACAAAATTATATTTTACACGGTACGACTTGATTTACGAACGCCGGATATCGAATTTTGGCATTTACAGTTTGACGGACTCGCATGCGGCACGTACAATTTTCGGTTTATATTTTCGAATTTTGTAATATGAATAAAAAATGAACGAATAAACAAAATTTCTTTACCCGCTTTCATAGTTAAGTAAACATTTAATGGTAAATATTTACACTTTCAATTGATAATTCGCGTTTGAACCTGCAGATTTTTCCGAAGATTAAAATACGCACCTCTTATAATATACATATCCTTAATAATAAATTAACAAACGACGCACGATCACAGTCAACACCGCAATATCACTAATGGAAACGCTCGTGTTATCACAGAACTAAAATTCGCACTTTACTTCATGTTCACTCCGCAGGACAATTAGTTGCGCAGGGAAATATCGAACGCACTCGCAACATCCTACCGCCACGAACTCGACTCGCCAACTGACAGAAATCGACTGGAGAGGCAGCACACTCGCCTCTCTACTCTACTCTCTACCTAAAACCCTTATCCCACCACCTCTCCCTCCCTTCTCCCTTGTCTTTTGTGTTTCTTTGTATTGAGTAATGGCAGTGGTACGTGCATGCGATTTTCCTAGGCCGTTTTCTGGGGGAAGGGGTGTCGTTTTTATTCATATTCTCTCAAAAACCTTATTCTACCATTAAAAATTTGAAAATGTTTGAAGAATCTGCAAATTCCAAATAAAATTAGTTACCGAAGGGGGTAAAGTTATAGTTTTTTGCAATTATCTTTTAAACTATCAGATCCTCCGCCAAAATGTAATGTCCTAATAAATATTATCATCCATGCAAAACAAAAACTTGTAGGTAGGGTAAAATTCAGTGTTTTACAAAATGTTAGTTTGTGAGAAAATAATGGTTATCATGGAAATTATAGCTCGTATGTGGCCACAGAAAATGTGTATTTTCATTTTGTTGTATTTTTTCGGTCAACTAATTATTGCATGGTACGCACTGCACAATCAACTTAGATTTTGACTTGGTAAACAAATATACAAATATATAAACAAACTGGACTGTTACTGTTCCTTTCCTGGACCTTTTTAACATTTTTATATGGGGTGAAAATTGAGTTTTTTACGATTATTTTGGAAACTATGTTTTTATCGGGAAAACGATGGCCATACAAATTATAGTTCCTAGAATTGTCTCAAAAAATCGTAGTTCGTAGAAAATGTGTTATAATTTTCTTGGGTTACGATAAAAAGCAACACTTCTGTCGACCCAGCCGCACAAATAAGCACTGTCTTTGTCAAGTTTTGAAGTTTGTTCAACTTTATTAATAAAAAACGTATGTAGGCTTTCACGATCATTTGGAAAATAAACTGTTTCCAGGTTATGCCGTACATCAAAAGTATCCGACTGCTAATACTGAATACGGTTTTTGACTTTAACTGAATGCGGCATAATCCGGCAACAATTTATTTTCAAATTATAATTTTTACTGTAAATGTATAGTTTCAAATTTATTCGCCAAGATTTATTGTTTAAAACATTTATATAAAGCTACACCAAGCCGAGCCTGATACTAATTTGTAAATAATTAAACGCCTATATCGTTAAAACAATTAGATGTGATACAAATTCAAATTACACCCTGTCATAGGATGGTTATCGACCTTTAATTTAATTAATTAAGTTTATTTTCTCCGAAAAACTGATATTTTCTCCGAAAAACTCATATTTTCAGAGATAATCACACTGATTATATTTACCCCGTCTACCCCTTAACGTTTTTTGTTGTAGGGGTGGACTTTTGAGATATTGCTTATAACGTATATGCAAGAAATCAGTTTTTGTATAACGTGATAGTGATTTTTGTTTCTTAACCACATCTGATGCCTATATCCTCGAAACGGTTTGACGTATCAAAAAACAGTTTTTTATGCCAAGTTTTACGAACAACAATTAGGTTACTATCATTTTTTCGGAGTAACCGAGAGTTTCGATATTTTTCTTTGTGTTTACTTAAAACGATAGGTTATGCGCGCTTGTGTTTGCACTGTATATCTGACTGGTAGTGTTTTACGTAAATTCACATTTATTTCCAGATTATTTATTAGCATAAGAATCCGCAATTTTGCCCTATTTTATCGACCTCGTATATCTGGCCTGGTATGTAAATATTGTCAAATATAGGTAGAATCTATCTGTATGTTAAGTATTAAATATAGATAACATATCTTCTACATCCAAGTAAATATTTTGTCTGGCTTTGATTATGGAAATAAATAAAATGCTTGGATGTACTTTTTTATACAAATATGTACTTAAATACTTAAAATGGAAAAATCACATTTTCCATTTAATATGTTGTACGATAAATTAGGTAATGTAAAACAGTTTTAAGTGTAAAATGTCAAAGCTGTCATTGTTTTAGCAGGAAAAGTGCCGCAGTCAGTACGGTTGTCATAGTTATCAAATAAACACATCTTGTTACCATTACATTGTTTGAGTGTTACCAAATCTTAAAATTTTTCAAACAGTTGTTTAGGAATGCATAGAGAAAAAAACATAGTAATTAATCATTTGGTTAATTATTGACTATTATAATTAATTCTACGAAATACGTATAGTTCTAATATCAATCAGTATTTATTTAAAACCTTTTTGGGACATCTCAAAAACAATGTAACTTACAATAAAAAAATGATATGCTTAAAGTTCTTTGAAACGATACCCTAGATGATAGTGTGCAAAGATATATTTTATGGGTGTGTCAAACGTTTACCCCCTATAAACTTAGTGTTAAACATTTTTTAGGTTATTACCACAGGTTATAACTATTCGAATATAGCGTCGGCTTAATGGTATAAGTCACTAACTAACATAAAAAATAATTATGATTATCTGACTTTAAGAAGCAATACTAACAAAAAATTTTAATGATATTTTGAAGATAATTAATGGATTTTTGAGAACTTATATAGCCTCCTTGTAGAAGATACGTATTTAACTATAAGCATATAAGCATTTAACTACAATTATAAGCATTTAACTACATTAATCCGTGTTTTAATTAAATGTAACAAAATAAAAGTGGTTGTCTTTTACCTTTAAGCAGACAATTTGCGGATTAGTAACCTCCATAAATATACCAAATTTTAGTTTGTTATGGTATTATTTGGATGATCGTTGTCGACTCGATGATGGTGAAGAAATTAGCGATTTCGATTATGAAAAGAAACTTTGCTTGGTTTTATCTTGATTGATGGAAGTATACAATGTCCATCATATATTATGTAAGTTCAGTTTTTTTTTAGCCACTACAGTGGGTTTTAAGTAGCAGTTCCTCGTCTAAAAGGGACAATAGACCGTAGACACATAGGTACGCACATAGGTACGCAATCTCCAGGTATATGCAATACAAACAAGTAACTAATTTTTACTTTTATTAAACTACATTTATTGTAAGAACTGTCTAAGCTGAGATTTTTAGAAACAGTAAGGGCTTCATCTCGATTAACGTCCCGACTGTGCCTTCGCCTAACCTACTTCCGATTTATTATTATGAAACATGAGTTTGCGTTGTAGTAATGTCTTACGGGGTTTTAAAACACATATTTCCTATTTTGCATTGGGCTTACGCCTGATACTACAATCTTGGTAGTAACTCTTGCAACATCAATTGTATCAATTATACCACATGAAGCGTAGTGGACTGGCATAGTACCTATACAAAATAATTATTGTAGTGCTAGAGCGCAGATATTGACCAAACATTTTCGCATATTATACAAAAAACAAATTTTCTGTTATAAATAAATAAATCTTGCGGTGTTTTATTTTTTTAGGTGTAGAAAATAAGTGATAACTATTTATAAACCGTCTTCGGTAAGTATTTCGTACACAATGTGCTCTTATCTGCCACTTAATTGATATCCAACAGTATTGAAGACGGCTGAATAACGGTAAGTATTAATTGCAAATACAGAAAACTTTTGATAATCCGGACTAACCTGTACTCTAACTTATCAAATAATGTGAAAACATAAATGATCGATTTTGTTAAATTTTATTCTTCAAAGATCTTTTACCAATTTTTATTGCGGTGTGCCACGTAAGGTTAGATCAATATAAACACAACGTTAGATATATTATAATAAACATAATTTAATTATAATATAACTTATCAAATTAGGTATAATGCAATCACATGTGCGTAATAGTCTATAGACAAAGAAAATCTACAGAGTACAACTTAATACGTAAACTCGTAAACAAAGAAAATGTCGAAGCTTTGAAATTCAAACAGAAATGCGGTAACATGTCGATAACCGATGCCAAGCTGACAGTAAAGCGCTATATATCACTAGAAAATTACTAAGATCTTATTTTTGTATGATTGGCGACATTGCTTTTCCATTGCCAACCTCTCCTTAACCTATAGTCGCCTAACTAGAAGTTTAGACTGCATTGAAAGACCCGACATTTTCGTAACTAGGAGTTAACGTAAACTACCAGTTTGTTAACTAGAAGATTTAACCTTGCATTGTTAGATCCACCCTTAGTCGCCAAATTTGTTGTGAGACGTAATTTGCCAGTTACGTAACGCTTATATTTGTAACTTTTCGTTGTAACAATATTTCATTGTATATATTATTTATATTTCATTGTAGATTGTTTCAATTGTCTACATTATTTCCTCTTTCAACTTTGGCGGAGGAGATTTTACAATGAGCTTTCTTATTAGTAAAATTAGGATTTTTCCCATTTATTTTTGATATTGGGTTTTTAATGTTTCTTCTTCTAATCGCGGGTCTTTAGACTCTCTTCTTCCAACTTCAATTTTTAATCCAGCGTAAGTTTTTTGTAACTGTTTTATCGTGACATAATCGGAATATTATGGAAAGAAAATTTGCGGGCATAAATATAATAAGCCTGATCCACCCAGTCTTGTGGTAGATACATTTCAATTTTATGAATGGATAACGCTAACGGAATTTCAATGATATATTTTCGATTTGGAGACCTATGATCACAGTACTTACTAAGGGTTCCGCTTGGTATGTAGACGTTACCCGACGGGGTGCGCACAAGGCAGGATGGTTCAAAGTCTTGGCCTAGATCAGCAGGCGGGGCACTTGCCAATCTCCCGTTCAGCCTGCTCATTGTGGGGTTACGGGGTGGCACATCTGGAGGACGAGTGGTAGTGCTGTCTAGCAGACAACCTGGAACGAAGAAATAACATATATAACGTACGGTCGGGCTCCGTTCTACCTACGAAGGTTCGCATCGGTCCGTATTAGGGACAAGGGGCCCGGGAACGCCCTATACCTACCGGGCCGGGTAGACATCATTAAAATGCGTGCGTATAACCGGAACAAGTTTTTATCTTTCGTCCCTGGTACTCGAGTGGCGATTTTTTCTCTTGGGGCCACGAGGGTTCGCGCTCGTTCAACTCGAGTGCGTCTTTTTTGGGGGTTTCGAGTGTTTTCGACCGTAATGATCGGTTTAAAACGTACACTTCACGACAAGGGAAGTTTGCGTTTAGTACGCCAAATCATTATTAGTACAGCCAGAATTTTTCGTCACTATTACAAAATAACACCATCGTATATTGGGTATTGACTTTTATTATGGAAAAAATGCAAACATCATACAACGTGCTAGTTGCGCTACTGAACTGGGTAAAAAAGGAGCAAACCCTGGTGTGAAATTATCATAGCACAGTAAGTGAGAGTTCCTGACAATAGCACGGTATAGTTATTTATGTACCAAGGGCATTAAACAATAAGAATCCGTATTAGATGCCTAAGATCGTAGGTGAAACGTCGGCCATGCTACTGAAGTAGGTTGAGAATAAACGCAACAGACTAATTAGCGCAAATTGTGTTTTATTTCACACACCCGACAACTGAATAGTCGACAGCTGTACTTATTAATCCGTATTACCCTCGCGGACAATAAGAAGCTGTTTTGCCCTGGTAAATAAGATGTAAAATGTGAAATTTCACTTTATGATTATGTAAGACATAAATATTATTTATGTCCTTCATGATCACAAAGTTACATTTTACATCTTAGATACCAGGGCGAAAGCAGCTACTTTATGCCCCCGAGGCATTAAGGATTCTTAATGCCCGCGCGGGCATTAAGGATTCTTATTGCCCGCGCGGGCATTAACCGTTGCCATTGTTTATATGTCAGATAAATCAAATATTTGACATACAAATTGTAAATTTTTAATCGTCAATGTCAATAATTGGCATTCATTTTGGTCAATCTTGAGTAACAAAACCATCGTGGAACAAAATATTTTCAATTTCAACGCATTAGCTCTTTATCCCAATAAACTAACAATGTTTTTAAAATCCACTTTTGAAGACTAAGAGTACTCAGTTTGCCAATTCATTGTTTGTATCAGTCAGTAATGTCACTCGATGTCGCCAACTCCGTATTGTTAGTGTTGTTACTGAACTCCGTAGATACGCACGTCACTTGATTACATCAAAATATTTATTAAAATTATTCAATTTGGAGGAACAAAACAAAAACTTTGTATGTACCACGGGCATTACTTGATGTTTACACCCTTCGGCGACTTAAAAATTCAAGGGCCGATAGGCCGGAGAGTCACCCTCGGGGCATAAACATCCGTTTGATGCCCTTGGTACATAAATATCTATTTTGAGTTGACAGGTAGGTATTTGTTGACTACTTACGATTTGAAACTAAGACAAAATGTTAAATAATTATAGAAACTCCATGAAAATCTGCAAATTAGCAACATAATGCATGTGTACTGTGTACAAATTAGAGCACGCACACCACTACAAAGAAACGTTGACAGTGTTTCATCGGGATTACTGCCTATCGACAAACATTAAATAATTAATTAAATTTACATTAAAAAGTCGACCCAATAAAACCAAAAATTCACCCAACTTTGGACCAGTTGGACCCCACTGTCCAAAATAACACATAGTATAAATTTAATCTTTTTTGTTTGTTTTGAAGACCCGAAATTATAAATTTTTATTTTAAAATTGTAACGTCGGACTTATTAAACTGTTGTTTCTTACCGGCCAGTATACAAAACAATGTCTAAAATAGGTTAAAACATATTTAAAACTCGTTTTATGCCCGAATGCACCGCTAATCCAAACCTTAATTTAAGCTGCTACTAAATTTATGTGATGAATATGTGTAACTTAACTTGTGGTAACTTAAAGTGTGGTATTAAAATCAAATTAATGACAATCACAACATATAACCCAAAACCTGATTAATCAATAAATATGATGCTCAACGCTTCTTTTTGGTTACATGTCACTACCTATGTACATATGTGTTATCCATGGTGTTATCTTCACATATGTTTGGCAATTATGTTTAATACACAATTTTTTGTTTATTTAGGTTGCTTGATTATTGAAAAGCATTATTAAGAAAAATAAATTATGACCTAAATTATTAACTTAATGGTGTGAGAAACTGAACTTTTTTAGCAAATTTATATACGGTGTTTTCAAAGAAAATATTGCAATTTCCAGTTCTGATTATACCTGAAGTGTCGACTTTTTGCAAATAGTTAATGACTTTGGTTTGTGTGGCCAGTTTCCGCGTGGTTTTTGTAAAATTGCTTATTTCTACTACTATTCGGCTCCCCAGACTTCCTTATAAAATTCCTAATCATTATCAAACATGATATAATTATTTTACCCTATACCCTTTAGACTTTTAAACACCCTGTGTTTCAAAATATTAGGAGAGGTATTGGCCGGTAATTCCGCCAAACCATTTATACTCTGTGTCCGTCTACAGTGCGAACTACCCTTTAAAGCTGGGTCGACATGTGACACTTCCAAATTCATCCCAAAACGGGTACGGCAAAATTAGCACAACGGCGGATGACTCACTGTGAAGCCCGTCGAACAAGCGGAAGGATCAACAAAACGGTCACGTACCAAGTCTTCGGAAACCGATTTTTAAGCCGACCGCGACGACGTATTAAAATGCAACTGTCGTCATTTGGCCGGGTGTGACACGGTCTTTTTCAGAACGACAAAATCCGTGCGAGGCGCGTGGGTGGTGCATTTGCATATAAAGCGCATATCTATGGTCATCCGATTCGAATCAATCCACCCTTTTTCAATCTGGCAACCGTTAATAACGTGTAGGTTTTTGTGTGCCGCTCACAGTCGCATCGAGTTGACAGCCAACTTGTGTTTCATAGAAAAAAACGAGTATTATTAACTTGATGGTAGATTGAACGTTTAATTCTGCACAAGCTGTGTTTGTTCAACACAAATTTATCATTGCCCTTGTATTTGAAATATGAGTGTTGTAATTTATAGTTTATATTTTTGATAAATTAAAATTAAAGATGATAATAGAACACGATAGATTTTTTAACGCTTCAAACAACTACAGCCTTTCTTGGATTGGAATCTAGAGGTCTGTATCGCCGGCCAGAATCTCGAACCCAGCGTTGCTCAACCTTTTAACTTTTGCGGAACCCTTAAGGCGGAACCGGGCGGAACCCAATAAAAAATATTATAGAATGTCATGCCCAGTATGTAAAGAAACGCCGTGCAGGCAGTGAAAATAGATTTATTGTGAAATTACACTACTTTTCCTGTAAAGTTCAAAAATGTTGGAAAAAGATACTGTAATTTTACAGGAATATGTATTCGGAAGGTGAGTATGTAAAAAGTAGAGCAATAGAGTTGATATCAAATAATCTAACGAAGGAACAAAACCATTGTAGGACATAAAATTTTGTATGCACCTCGGGCATTACTTGATGTTTATACCCTCGATTTAAAAAGCTCTCGGGCCTATCGGCCCTCGAGTTTTTTAAACGGTCACCTTCGAGGCATAAACATCCGTGTAATGCCCTTGGTACATAAATAACTATTATGTCCTACATGCTCATAAATTGATATTTTACATCTTCTGCTTCCTAACTCCCGCGAGGGCGTTAAGGACGCCCCGCCCGCGCGGGCATTAAAGGTTGCCATGGTTATATGTCAAATATATCAAATATTTGACAGTCAAAATGTACATTTTAAATCGTCAATGTCATATATTAGCGATTAAGGTTATAAGTTTGACAATTAATTGACTGTATTGTCACTCGTCAATGTCAATTATTGGCGATTAAAGTTATAAGTTTGACAATTAATTGTCTGTATTGCCAGTCAACTCCTTAGATACGCATGTCACTTGATAACGTCAAAATATTTATTAATATTATTCAAACGGAGGAACAAAACCATTGTAGGACACAACATTTTTATGCACTCGGGCATTACTTGATGTTTATACCCTCGGAGTTTTCAAACTGTAACCCTCGGGGCATAAACATCCATGTAATGCCCTTGGTACATAAATAACTATTGCGTCGTCAAAATTTTATCAGTACGTACTTCTATCTAATTAATTTATTTTTCGGTCTTTTGGAAACAAAGCAGGTTCATTATAACTTTATTGTGATTAGCCATATAAATTTTCGCCTAGAATTGTAATTTACCCCGTATATTTATTGATCCTTTATAAATGGTACCGATAATTTCTGCCACAGAAGCTCAAAGCTTGCCTGACGATAGATTTGTAATCCTATCTGAAATAAAATCATATTGAAAACCACAGCCCGAAATTCTGCTTTTTTTCTAAACACAAGTTTGCATTATGAGGGGTAGATTCAAATTATATTGTTTCATTTCGTCATAAATTTGGAAAAACGAAAATTATGAAAACAATACTAGTTTTTGACCAGTAATTGTCAACAGTAGTTGTTTTCCAAAGAGCATTTGTTTTTATGTACCAGACAATTTTAAGTAATGATGTCACCTGAAGTCAATAAATAATCTGACCATGAACCGGCCATCGACACTGCTATTTGTTACTATTTTTTCGTGGAACCCTGCGGTTGAGAAACGCTGCTCTAACCATTTGAGCTATCGGAGCCTGTAACGTTTTGAACTATGGACTGGTAATCCGGAACTCTTTGTTGAAATTCAAGTCATGCATATAGTTTTTATTTTAAGCTTTCAATAACCAATAAAATCTTTAAATACTTAACCGTTTTGTATTTTATTAGTAGGTAAAACGGCACTTTTAACATACAGTCAGAAAATACACGATTTTGATAGTTAATCAGTGATTTAGTCAAGTAATCTTTTTGTATTATTTAGTAAACAAAAGAATTGATATTTTATGCTGAAATCTCACATCTGATGATCTGTGAGATTATCTTATTCTCATTTACATTTTAATAGTTATGTAAGCTTAAAGATCAATCATTGCGTTTGTAAAACCAGAAATAAATATTTCTAAACCGTTTAGGAACATATTGATCCTTCCTAAATAACTTGTATTTGATCCTTCCTAAGTATATCTAACATTTGTTAGTTGGTGAAGACAAAGGTAATATATTAATAAATTATAATGATTTTAATCATATCAATCCCGACCCGACATAAACCGCCTGTATTTGTGTTTGTATCGAAGCAATTAAAAACTATATTATTTATAATTGAACTTCTCCATGTTGAGATGTTGATTGATTTCTTTGATTTATCGTCGCGGTATCGCGTCTATATTTGGTGCGTTCGACCGAATAGAAAGATAAACATTCTGTTCTCTATTTGTGGAGTTATAAATGACCCATCCAGTTGAATTAATACGTCTACTGATTTAATTATCTTTGTTTCTAACGCACTGCTTCGCCGTGACCTCCTCTTACATGGGAGAGCCATTGCATTACATACGCTGCGCTGCCTAGAAACATCTGAAGTATTTTGCTCTAATAGGAAGCAACCTTGGTTCAGGTGGGTATTTAATAAATCAGTAAAAAACAAGTGCATTACTGCAGCATAGCTTCATAGTTGCTTCTATAGAAAATGTTGTCCAATGTTAATTTTCATAAAAATCGAATTACTAGTTAGTAAAACACATAATCTTCTGTACAGGATAGGCACATTTTTATGTAACTATGGGATAGTCGTGTAAAAAACAGGCTACCCGTTAGCCGTCACCATAATATTTTATTAAAATAAAATAATATATGGAAAGGAAAATATCAGTATATGTGTAAAACATAAAATGGCATAGAAGATTTTGAAAGATTAGAGATCTTTCAAAGAATTAGATAATGATTCCCCTAAAGTGAAAATGGTAAGATTGAAATGCTTATTTTTAGACCAATACAATATCATTTATCCCCAAGTTTCGGGACAAAAAAAAATGTTCAATCAAGTTAATTTTTTTAGGCTCTAGTACAACTATTGGTACCCCTGTAGTTTCGTTAAGACAATTTTAACTTTTTCACTCCTCCCTAATGTGCACGTTGTTTAATATTTTAATTTTCTCTGTTTTATATCAGTTCTTAGTTCTTTTTTATTGATACTGACTTATATCAGGTTTTAAAAGTTTTAAATTAACTTCTAACTTTGATAGTTATGCCCCTGTACGTGTGAATTGTAAAGTAATAACAGAAGATTTTCACATCAACTGATGTGGAACATAATTATATTTTATTTAATGGTATTATAATTTTGTTCAATGCAAAGGAAGAACAGAAATATCCATAATAGCATATTATTATAGTTTTATAAGACGTCAAATTGGCGCACGAGTTGTTTTGGGACGAGTGGAACAAGTGCGCCAATACGTCTTATAAAACGAGTGTAATATATTATTTTTTCTACTTTGCGTCATTAATTTTATTTAAGTTTAGAAATTGTGTTTACTATATTGCGCTAAATTAGAATTTAGGGTATTTTGCGGGTACCACGTGGCAGTACTGTAGTGTACTAACTGTCAACTTCGAAAGGATGTAATAAAATCATGGCAAAAACTAATTGTAAATAATTTTACTCTGCTTTAGCCTACATTTTTTAATAAATAATCAGCCAGGTTGCAACTATGATCAAAATGGAGCTTGGCGCAACACTTAACCCTATTGTGATAAATACATGAAACATAACCTAAAAAGTAACTTTAAGAGTGGTTTCATAAGTATAATATTCTGAATAGACGTGTTTGGCGGTAATTGATTAGTTACTTCAAAATATCAAGGACTTACTAAAGAATTGTTATAACAATTAACATTTAATAGCAGTTTCTACCTAGTACCACTGGCTTATAATTGAAACCAAATTCTAATTTCGGTGTAACAATTTATTAGGATAAATTATACTTAGTAAAATTACATGTGATGGAGGTAATTCAGGTAAGTTGCACACAACCAGAACTAAGACGAAGTCGAAAGGT
The DNA here is from genome assembly GCA_964023965.1 of Melinopterus prodromus. Lineage (NCBI taxonomy): Eukaryota > Metazoa > Arthropoda > Insecta > Coleoptera > Scarabaeidae > Melinopterus > Melinopterus prodromus. The sequence continues at coordinate 43,088,372 of OZ030394.1, forward strand.
ATTGAAGTGAGCAGAATTCGGTCCAAAATGTTACCAAAAACTTATACGTTACATAAAAAAAGAAATCGTCAAGTTTATGCGATAGCAAGCGATTAAAAAGAGGGAGTGTGTGGTTATGTGTTGTACGTTTGACATATGGCATTTGATCTCAACAATGAATGTGTACTGTTTAGTTGTGTACCAATCTTAGAAAAAAGTTACTAAAAACGATGTTACCATTTGTTAATTGTAACACCGAAAACAGCGTTACAATGTGTGCTTTGTAAACGCAAAGTAGAAAAACATAATTATTCATATTATTCATAATTATTATGATTCACTTTAAAATAAGGTGTCTGAAGAAGGGATAATATTATCACAACGTTAAAAGATCCTGAAATGATGACATTTTCTACACTGTAGTTAAAAATGAATTTATAATTATAAATAAAATAAATTATTAAGAATAAAATAAATTTGGTCATTGAAACATTTGAAACAACCTCCATAACATAGTTTCGTTTTTTAATTATAATACAAATGGATATTATAGTTATAGCATGAAAAGCAATGAGAGTTTACTACCGTTTGTATAATGTTGGTAGAAAATGCTACAATAAGATGATCACAAGTGTAGGTAGCTTTTGTATTATTATTTTCATTTCAAAACATTACGTTCCATCAGTCAAATGGAAACCCCCTTTTCACATTGCTCTTTATACTATCGTTATGATCATCTGTTTTAACAAAAGGACTACCCTGTTATGTTTTGTGTTGTATGATGTATGAAATAAGGTATGCGTAACATTAGCATTAAAAATACGTACTTAGTTACGGAGCAGTTTTCTTACAGTGCCTTAGAAAACTTGCTGGGGTATTATTCGTGAGCTTTTGTACAGGGTTGTTTTCGTTCAATTTATCCTTGAAAGGGCCAAAGTGCATTAGAAAAACATGCGAGTTTATTCATATTTTTCTAAGGGCTTACCGGACGGAAACGGGAGGGATTCCGCCAATTTTTGTTTGCGTAGGATCCCTTTGAGGGGTAAGGAATACCACCACTGTGCACGTAAAATGCAGACGGAGAGGAAATAAATATTTATAAACACTTTAGAGATAGTCTAATTTATTTATTATACTTTGTCAAGTTTTAGTTTTCCGGTTGATGTATCGTTTTTTTAGAAGTGGTCGTAAAATTTGATACTTATCAAACAATGGTGTAATTTTTAAGAAAGAATATAGCCATAGTTATCCGGTTAAGTGGCCACGAAGATAAGGCTTACAAAGAGCAGATCTGGTGTTGAAATCAGAGGACTTGACATGCAATGTGCGCTTGGAAAGATCCTCAAACACTCACGACCGAAAAAAAAACAACTATAATCTAAGAGGCCCTTTCAAGATATTCTCGGTAGCTACTGTGCCGTATGGTGGCTCTTTGAATAACAGATTATTCACAGATAAAAGATTCCTTTCTGTCTGGCGGTAATTTAATCTTTTCCTTTGGAGGTGCTCGCTTTCTTTCAGAAACCGAGCCTGCCTTCCTTAAGTATATTTAAAAAATAATGAACGTCCCTCAAGACATGCTATTGATACGATATGTATTTAAAACGACAAAAAAGGCATATTTAGCTCTCATAACTGACGAACCGAAGGAATGTTTTCTTATTCTTTTTTAGCGGATATCAAATGTAATTAGTACAGTTCGGTATAGTCGGTTTATATAGGTTTGTCAAGTTGTATGAGGGTTAGGTTCGACGAAAAATTATATGAATTTATGATGGGTTAAGCAGTTGCGTAGCGAGCAAAACTATCGCCCGGGGCACGCTACTATTTTGCCCTCCCCCCCTCCAAGAACACATATAGTAATGTATGTACTTAATATTATAGAATAATAGATTATAGTAGCTACTTTAAATTACTCTAAAATATATTGCGTATAACTACCACTTTCTACAAAACCGTGTACTGTTTTTCGAGATAAGGGGACGGACTCAGGTTAGGCTTTAAGTTTGAGTTTCATTAAATAAAAAATAGTTAAAGAAATCAAGACTAGGAGTGGATAAGGAAAAGTGTCTATTTCAGTGGAAAAATCAGACATACGGATATCTAGAATTAGTTAAAAGGATAAGTATATATTATTTATTTAACATATTTATAAAATTGTTTTAATAAACATACCTACTAGTTTAAAAGGCATATAGATTTTAAAAAATGAAAAGAGTTAATACCTATTATATATAAGATCATTATAAAGGTTTGTAGTCGAAGTATGCCATGAAATCAAATGTAAATATTGCTGGTTGCCGCTCTATTTGAATGGAATACCACTGTTCTACACATATAAGTTTATTTAATTACATAACCTATTTCACGTTTGGGTATAGCGGCACAAAATTATTAACATTGGCACGGCCTACTTCGACTACAATCATTTATAAGGACCCTGTATAAGGAGATACGGTACCGTTGCGCGCAGATAGAAAACACTGGTATTCCCCGGCAGAATACCAGTACAGTCGGGCCAAGCCCTGGATAGGTACTTTTGTTATTATACATTCATGCATACATAGTCATTCGTAGCTCACATTTATTACTGTTCAGATAGTATTCTTAGTGTGTGTATAGTTCTCCTTAGACATTACATCATTAAGCGTAGTGCTATTGGAAAAGGCTGTTACACTTTTTTGAAAACTGCAAACAATATAGTAATAAAGTTTTAATATTGTCTGTTCCTTCAATAATTTTATTCAAGACTGTTAACAATTTCCGATCTTTCAATTCATTGCCCCCCCTCGCTACGCCACTGGGGTTAAGCTCATTCCATTAGATGATATGTGTCCATATTTTATGGCTATCTATAATTCTAACAAGTGGTTTGCAGTTGGTTCAAGTTTGTATTTTTAGGGCCCCCCATCATGTGCAACCCTTTGCTTGTTGAACTACGTGCAACGTTTTTAAGGTTTCCCTAATCAATCCAAAAAACTTCCGAAGACAAAAGATTTCCAGACAAATGGTGTTAGCACACCGGGTTATTATGAAAGTACCTACACAACGTTTTGTATATTTTAGAAAACATCATTTTGATCTAGTGTGGTATCTTCACACTAAATCAATATGATGTTTTCTAAAATTTACAAAACGTTGTGTAGGCACACCCAATGTCAATTATAGTACCCTAATTATACACCTTTCGCAATTTCTTGTTCTACACAAATATACCAAAACACAAAGTATCCAGACGCTACCCAATACCTGATAGTACATAGCGCGCCCGTGTCCTGGTTTAGGAATATGAATATACTAAAAAAATAAAAAAGACAGGTTTTGTGATGACATTTGACATCACAGAATATATATATTAATCATTATTGATAGAGTATCTCGTTTTTATCCGTCTCTTAAACTTACTTTTGCAATATTTTAGTAATTATTTCTTTATCATCTTCTTCGCTAACATGGAGTATAATTAAAATGCAAAGCTTAGTATTTGGACTTATTGAGGCATGAGTGGATAACGTTTTGTTACGAATTTCTTCTCTGTTTTTGGCCGTAGGTACCTTAGCGACAACGTTACACGTCAAAAAACGTAGGAAAATCTTTCGGAAGAAAGTCCTGAAGCATTTATATCAAACATGCATCATCTTCTTGCTTCTGCTGCTTTTGTTCTGTCGCTTTGGTGTGTTGCTATGCTATGCTAGCTTTGCTTGTTTTTCTGCTTGGCTTTTCGGCTTTCCTTTTTTGCTTTGCTCTGTTACTCTGTCCTGTTACTTTGCTTTGCTCTGGTGATATGTTGTCCTGCTTTGCTCTGCTGCTTTGTTCTGTCGTTTTGTTGGGTTGCTATGCGTTATTAATTCGTTACGTTGCTATTCCGCTTTGGTCCGCTGCCTTGCTTTGTTGCTTTGCTGTGCTGCGTTACACTTCAGATTTGCTCTGGTGTTTTTCTCTGCTACTTTGCTGCTTTGTTCAGCTTGTTCGCTGTGCTGATTTGCTCTGTTGTTTTACCTTTCAAAATTGCTCCGCTGCAGTGTTCTATTTCTTTGCTTAGTTATATTGCTGTTATCTGCTGCTTTGCTCTGCAGGTTTGCTCTGCCGCTTTATACTTCAGCTTTGCTCCCATGCTTATTTGCACGTATAATTTACTTGGCTCTGCTGTTTTCGTTTGTGGTTTCGTCTTGCGGATTAGTTCGGCCCATATGGATTAGTGTCCCGCCGTGGATTATTACAAATTTGATAACTCTAGCGCTTGTGTAGGAATCTTAATACTTTGCGCATCTGAAATCGGTACTAAATAGCAAATCATTTATTAAAAAGCTCTATAAATGTACGACATCTCTTAATGCATGATTTGTTATAGCAAATCATACGACTTCATCATAGCCAATCGAACATACGTAAAATAAAACCATCCAATCAAAACACTCCGTTATCCAGGCACACAGTCCTGAACTGTCAGTGCCGAATTATATAAATGGTCATATAACCTCAAATGACATCTACGAATAAAATCTATGTTGACACCGCCAGAAGAATACGATTGACGCAAAAATGTTGAAACCAACTCGAATATTAAACGGTGATTAATGATCTCGACAATTAACGCACTCGCTAATCGCTCGTGCGTTAAACAGTCTCGATCATTAATCGCTCTTTTTAATATACTTGTTGGTTAAATAACTATTTCCGTCTATCGTTTATTTATGAGTATGTTTAGTGAATAGAAAATCATATTAAAAAGCTCTATAAATGAACGATTTCTATTAATGCATGATTTGTTATAGCCAATCAAACGACTTCATTATAGCCAATCGAACATACGTAAAATAAAACCATCCAATCAAAACATTCCGTTATCCAGGCACACAGTCCTGAACTGTCAGTGCCGTACATAAATGGTCATATAACCTCAAATGACATCGACGAATAAAATCTATGTAGACACCGCCAGAAGAATACGATCGACTAAAAAATTTTGTAACCAACTCGAATATTAAACGGCGATTAATAATCTCTACAATTAAGGCGCTCGCTAATCGCTCGTGGGTTAAACAGTCTCGATCATTAATCGATCTTTTTAATATACTTGTTAGAACTTCATTATAGCCAATCGGACATACGTAAAATAAAACCATCCAATCAAAACATTCCGTTATCCAGGCACATAGTCCAGAACTGTCAGTGTCAAATTACATAAATCGTCATATAACGTCAAACGACTTACACGAATAACATCAGACGCCGCCAGAAGAATACGATCGACGAATTATTATTGTAACCAACTCGAATATTAAACGGCGAATAATGATCTCGACAATTAACGCACTCGGTAATCGCTCGTGCGTTAAACAGTCTCAATCATTAATCGCTCCTTTTAATATACTTGTTGGTTAAATAACTATTAAAGCAAGCGGATTTTTTTGTTGTAAAATATATTCGCTAATCTAGCTCAATAAAACCTCTCTTGTTGGAAGTTGGAAAAAGTGGAAACGGAGCCCGGGGGCAAGTTGACGTTTATACTTTAACGACATTAGAATTTAATTTAAAAAAACCGAGGAATAAGTTGGTTTTTAATAAAAAAAAACTGCATAATAAACAACACGTCTCCGCGTCTCCTTCAGCCCCCGCTCCACGCCGGTCGAGTCGAAAACTTGAAGAAGTTTGTTTTAAAACTTTGGCTACAATAGTAATTTCATTAGGTCCGCGAAGGGGGGATGGTTCGAGATGGGTGGACGGAGAATGTTGAGGGACGGGGAAGAGTAGAGGCGGTGGCGTATGCAGTTCTCAATTAAAACAACAATAGAATTTTCCCGGGAGCGAAGAAAGGAGCTCCGGTGAATATTTTAACAGTGTAGACCTGTGCCTTTGAATTATAAGGCAGTGGAGATGAATAGGTGAACCGGTTTAATTGGAATTCGGCTCCTTTATCGTCGCCCAACCCCACTTTTTCTTTGACTTCAATTCCACGCCCGAAGAAAAGCGAAAAAATTCGGACCGGAGCCGGGATGAATACTGGATCGGTTCACAGGTACGAATCCTACCCAGGAAAACTCATTTGCGCGATTTTTTCTTGGGCGCGCGTTTAATTATACCGGAAAGAGAGCGGCAATACAGATCGAGGTATATAATTAAAGGGAATGAATAAATTAAAGGCGGACGAGTGCGTGCAGACCCGATATTTTTTCTAATTGGAATAGCTCCTGTCTTCTAAATTTTCGGCCACTGACAGCTAGGGCTACCGCGTAAAAATTAAATTTTTTACGGGTTTGGATTACGAAACGACCCAGTAAAATTATAGAGTTCTTGCCAGAACAACTCTTCTCTGAATAGGAGAAAAGAAGATGCTTACACAAGATGCTTAATTCTTAGAACTTGCATCACAACGTTGACGATCGACTGATTATCTTTAAGTGGGCTTTAAGTCACCTCGTAATAGTATATATAGTTTAGATGTGGCATATATAGTATATATGGAAGCCTCAACACACCTAATGTCGGTCGTTATTGGCTATTGTAAAAAGTTACAACAAACAAATCTCCAAAAATATTGTCAATGAATTCCAAAAGCAAAAAACAAGAAACAAAATAACAGCATAGCTCGCTATTGAACAGCAAGCACACCGATCTCATCCCCAGAAAACTGATCACTGAAATGCTAAAAATCTATTCGGCCTTTTTCTGGCGGAGTTTGGCATTAATCGAGTACATCACTCCGGAAATTTATCATTACTCATTGCTCGTACTAATGATTCAGTTTTCAGGACGATGGTGGTCCGAAAAGTGCATGTGCAAACTAGTATTTGCACTTTTTATACATACAATTTTAGATCAAATGGACTGGTAGGGAGACCTACTGACAATGAGTGAAGACAGACCAGAAGAATATAGTGAATATTCAGGGAAAAGGAGTGCTGGGTAGAACTAGAGAGGATTGTGATACGGTTGTGAGACAGGTACCTACTGCACGAAAGAAGACAGGAGGCAAAATGCTGAGCAAGAACAAGAAGCAATAAGCAATAATAATTATAAATTTTATGAAACAGAACTTCAGCGTGCAAGACGTGCGCGTTACGGTTTATACAAAAACAATTTAAAAAATCAAATTTCCAAAAAACAGTTTAAAATCGGGTATTGAATTTTTGCAGGCGAAATCAATAATATGAACTTACTCCGTGCTAAAAATACCTACTTTAAGAGACTAAAATTCGGAAACATATTAAAAAAGAAACATAAATTGCCTGTAAATGATTATTTAATATTGTTCATGTTCTAGATAAAAATTAAATATATAATATAATCAATAGAAAAAATCTACATCCGCTACTCATCTTGGTTTTATTGTTTCTCAGAGGTTGTCTCAAATATTAAATTTTTGCGTTTACTGTCTCTATTACAGTATTATTTTTCTGGGATGTTAAAATACCGTATGAATTAATTTTTGATGAGAGTTGTTACATTTATCATACCGCTCGTACTGGTTTGCTATAATTGTGATTCACCTCTACAAGTAGGTAAATTTTACAAGAGGTACATTTAAAAAAATATCTTATTTTTGGCATGAAACTAATGGAAGTATAAATATTGTGTCAACATAGAGTAAAGGTATTATAAAACAAGTCAGAAAGCGGCGGAAAAGTAATCGGACATTACTCTTTGAACAAGGAATATTCTACCAGATAATATGATATATTATTTATATAGGCTGGCCACTTTAATCCTGAAAAATATCTTTTCAGAAGTAAATGTGGTGCTGAGTCAAAAGTTTCATATGGACTTATTTGTTTAGAAATATTAACAATATCACAATTTAAACGGCTCTAACTTTTTAAGGAGATGGAAAACAATAAGTCGATATAAAGCTTTTACCGAGAATTAAATTTATGTTGCAAAAAAAGTTTTATATAAATTTATTTTATTATTTTTAATTGTTCTAGAAAACTAGTAAACTAGTTTTATTTTACTACCTTTATTTATTTTTACTTTATCATACATAGTATGATAAAGTATTGTAATCATGCCGAAAAACAAATGTCGATCTACCCGCGATCTAACCGGATCGGCGATTTACCCGGATCGGCGATCTACGCGCATCGGCGATCTACCCGGATCGGCATTCTACCCGGATCGGCAATCTACCCGGGTCGGCGATCTGCCCAGATCGGCGATCTACCCGGATCGGCGACGTACCCGGCTCGGTGATGTATCCGGATCGGATATTTACCGGGATCGGCGATCTACCCAGATCGGCGGTCTAGCCGCATTACCGATCTACACAAGAAGGCGATCTACCCAATACCCATCTACCCATCATTTCTATCCTATTATACTAAAAGTCTAACACACTCAGAGAGATGTTAGCGGAAAGATGTCCTTTTGGGTACCCTGAACATTTTTGACCAAGGTAAACAAAAATCTCTGAGGGTGTGTATGTGTGTAACCGTTTTTTTTTGTGGCGACGATTCCAGAGAAACTACTAAAGATCAGGACAAAACTTCATATTTAGAAGTTTTATGATCAAACAGGGCTGAAAAACTTCTTGATTTTTCAAGGATTTTGCAAATGAGCCACCATTTCTGTAATTTCGTCAAAATAGTTAAATAATAATTTAAAGTAGAGGAAATTTTGAATAATTTATGTCTACGATTTTTTTTTTGGTAAAATTGATAGTTAGCTGCATGAGCAAATTCTATTGAAAGCAGTTTTCATACAAGAAATTATTGAAAGCAGTTTTCATACAAGAAATGAATAATATATATTATACAATAGTCTACTGATTTAAGACAAACTGGATACTTTTAATAAAATTATTACTTTTACATATCAATCACAATATTGTCTTTTTTTCAAGATAAAAAGCAGTTTTAAAACCGGTTTAAAGAAAAAGCGACAAACGTACCTTAGTGTGTACTTGTTATGATTTTTATTTTACAATTATCAATCATTGTTTATTGCACATGAGTGGTTTGCTAGTGCAAAGTAGTGGATAAATTAACCATTACTCTTGGTGGTGAGTGATGAGTAATGGTCATCAATTACTCGATTAACAAATGCCTAACTCTCCTTCCTAGGCATAAAGAGCTAAAAACAATTGTTTTGATTTCATATGTTGGGTACCTAGGTTTAAGTATATAATGTGAGAAAAAATGTGTTGTACAGTAAGGAAAAATGTTCATCTTATTCTCGGTAACTAAAAATAATGAAAAATGCAAGAAATTATGAGACTGTTGTTGTCTTTTTCGAGAAGCGTCCAATGGGGAAAATCAAAATTAGCTACTAAACTCGTTTTTTGTGTTCCTTTACCGTCCTCCGGAATCTAATATCACGTAACAACTAACAATTGATAATACAGTATAATTTCAACTAAAGGGCTAAAAAGGAGACAAATATATCAAGTCTAGTTTAGAAATTAGAAACACTACACCGTACCCACTACGGAAACATGTTTATTGTGTAGAGGAATTCAGATTATGTCTGACCGGAAATCTCCATTAAAAGAAATCTGTATTTACCCCAGAAATCCTTAATACCGACAACACGGTGTCAAATTACCACTCCACGTGACAGGAAGCGTGATTGGTAGCTACCGTAACATTATATCTTGTAGTACATGCCCCAGAGTGTCTCGGAGCGATATCGTCCACAAGGAAACGTAATATTCAACCAGGAGAAGGATGTTATTTTATTGTGAATCGGGCACGATCCCCCCTGTGGATCTGCATTAAAATATTGTACCGCATTAACACTCCAGTGGACAACTTTGGGACAGATGTTTCGAGTGCTCCTGCATTCTTTTTGTACTTGATTCGGCTCCTTTTGAGTCAAGTAGTACGAAAATGCGATTATGCAGGGTGCACCGGTGCTTCGTTACGTCCTCAGGTAGCTACTTAACAATGCCCTTTGGCTCTGTTATTTTTCCTTTTACACCAGAGCTATGCGCTGAGCACCCATTGTCAGCGAAAGGCCTAAGAACCTTAATCTACCGTACATTTTTATAAATGCAGAGGATTAGACTCGTTCCCATTCTACATTTGTGCAATGTACAAATTTTCTGAATGTCGAAATAAATCACTGGAATGGAACCCCTGGCCGACTTAATGGTAATCCCGAATTTTATATAAGGGTTTGGTAAAAGTTTCAACTTGAATTAGCTTTTGCGCGTCAACGTTTAATAATTCACAGACAGATAATGAAGTATACGGGTAGACATCGATGTGTACGTGTCGGAGGAAAAGGGTTATTTCATGCAAAAAGTATTTGTCTAGGCAAATAGCTTTTTAGTCTTCATTTATATTTTAAACATTATTTGATTCTTGAACCTTCTATTTACTCATACCGTTCTTGAGCTAATAGCAAATAGCGTTTAGAATAGAAATTAATACAAAAGAAAAGGATATTTGCATAGGCAAAACCCATTCCCGAAATAACAATTTGTAAACGACATATGCACTGTTTTTGTATCTCGGAATATCAAATAGGAATATTTGTAGACGTTTAAACGAAAATATCAGGAGTAATGAAGAAAGACTAAAACATCAAGAAAAACACTTCCATTGAGCATTTGCAATTTATAAAACCAGCCTTGTTGGTTGGAAATTGCTTTCATGAATGTTGGTATGTATTAAATAATGCATAATTATGGTAACGTAATTATGGTAACGATTCGTTATAGTTTGTCCCGAGTTTTGAAAAGTCCCTTTTTTGCGAAAATCTTAATCAAAATTATATAAAAATTTTACAATTTTTTCAACGATTTAATAAAAGAGATATAGAAAAACAGTTTTTATATTATAACGACAATAATAATATATCATTTGACGAGCACATAATCAAGGATATCAATCGCGAGGTGATTCATACGACTCATAAATTCACGCAATAATCAATAAACGAACAATTCCGTTCATTTCTAATATTTTGAATTATTTTATTTGTTAAAAATACAGTAATCGAAGCTAAATGACTAGGCTTACAATAAAAAAAAACTGGGATTCAGTTTCTACAGAAAAGAAACAAAACCAGACTAAAGTTTTCACGTATTCGAGTGTTTTCATTGAATTTAAGATTCAGACTCTACGAGAACAAGCAACAATATATGTATACGTAGATAAACATTTATTTATTTATATATCTGTAGAATTTATTTTGCGAGTTAAAATTTACAACTCGACAATTTAATCTGCAATATATCTTTTAATTTAAACAAGTATGCCAAAACAAAGAAACAATGTATAACCAAATAATATAAAATGGTTTAAGAGTAATATTTTGTAGTATTTTGTAGTATTTTGTAGTATTTTGTTGTATTTAGTAGTATTTTGAATCAAAAGAAGAAAAAATGTAAAATAATGATCTCTAAAAGTAAAAGATCTGTGTTGTCAACCCAACCCAACTCAAGTTATTATCTATACTACAATTATAGGTATTCTCATACATTTGCCACTATTTGAATATACGAGTAATGTAACAAAATCATCATGACCCGAAAGCAGCGTGGTATAATTATATTGAATTCGCGGTGCCCTGGCTACGAGAGAAACAAATTTAGCGGCGAAGTTTCAACCCCTTTTGGCCTCGACCCGTCCCTTAATTGGAAAGTGAAATTCATTTCCCGCAAAAAACCCTCGCACGGGACCTTAAGCGAGGCAAAAAGCCCTAATATCTGTCGCTAATTTTATTAGCTGAGCAGCAAAAAGAAGAAATCCGTTATGCAAATAGAGGTTTGCTAATTAAAAACGTAATTAACACCCCCGCTTCACGACACACGTTGATGCCTTCACTCCCTTAAATGTATATTCATTACAGATTGCAAATACTCCTTGCTTTATACGACATTTTACCCGTTTTAAAAAAACCTCAAGTATTTGGTATCATTTCAATCGGAAAAATGTTGCGTGTCGCATAATCAACTGTACCCAGGGCCACAACGGAGAAAAAATGGCTTCTTAGCGAAAAACTAATTAAATCACGCAAGAGAGCCGCTAGTGATATAATATCGGCCAAATTCGATTTAGTTTGTTGTAGTAGAGTTGATTTGTCAGTTTTCCACTATTTTAACCAATACGTTGTGGATTTATAACCTTATAAGTGATTTTTTCATTGCCTTGATGATAATGTACAATCGATATGGTTTTGTATTAAGAATGTAATACTGATTGCAAATTTCACAATAATATTATAGGGTGCCTTAATATTTACTACCTAATTACTTAATATTTCTAAGATGACCTCATTTCGGGAAAAAAGCGGTCACTAAGAAATATTCCAAACACCAATATACTTTGTGTATTAGTACTGCTGTACATTTCATTCGTCTAACGTCACGAATAAAAATCTGATGTGGCCAGGCATATGACTCTATCATACTATACAGGGTCCTGCAACTAAGCTCCCGTCTTCTGTAGCTCACTTACTCATTTAGCTAAGAGTTTGACATTTTGCAGGCTTACCCTGTACTTCAAGGTACAATTCAAGAAATTATTTTTTATTATACAGGATGTTCCAAAAATGTGCAACGCCATGGTAATATATTTTTTTAAATTGCATGCTATACATTTTTCTACACATTTGGAAGCCTTTTACGGTTGCCTACATATCACCAAAATTTTATTGAAATCGGTTGAGGGACCGCAGCGGAAAAAAATAACAACAAAAAAAAAATGATTTTGCATCGTAAGCTTTAAAAATCAATAAAAACCACAAAATGCACCTCGTTAATAAAATTTTGCGACGTGCTTATTAATTTAGATGTAATAGTCTCGTTAACCAAGTGACATTGATCCAAATTATACAGGGTGACCAAAATCGAGTGTCAAACCTGTCAAACTTCAAAGCGTGTTATTGTTCTTATTTTAAATTGGAACCCATAAATTTTTTTATGTGAAATGATGCAGAATTAAAAAATAAACATTGTTTCTAAATACAACCCCATAACAGTTCCCAATATTTTAAAACTTATTCGCCAAAAACTCATTTTTCAATGTTTCCAACGGCAATTTTAGATAATAAATATCGTACGCGGCTTTGGAAAACAATTTATTTCATAAAAAATAAAAGACGTATTTTAGATTTGAGTGTACTTAATTAAGTAGTTATTCAAATGCTAAATTTACTGCATAATTTACCTATAGCGGTAATGACGGAAATGTGGCTATAGGTAAATTTTGCAGTAAATTTAGCAATTGAATAACTACTTAATTAAGTACAGTAAAATCTAAAATACCTCTCTGCGTTATATTTTATGTAATAAATTGTTTTTCAACGGCCACGTACGATATCTATTACCTAAAATTGCCGTTAGAAACGTTGAAGAATGAGTTTTTGGTGAATAACTTTTAAAATATTGGGAATTGTGATGGGGTTGTATTCAGAAACAATATTTATTCTTTAATTCCGCATCCTTTTACCTAAAAAAAATTATGGGTTCCAATTTAAAATAAGAACAATAGCGCGCTTTGAAGTTTGACAAGTTTGACACTCGATTTTGGTCACCCTGTATAATTTGGATCAATGTCACTTGGTTAACGAGACTATTACATCTAAATTAATAAGCACGCCGCAAAATTTTATTAACGAGGTGCATTTTGTGGTTTTTATTGATTTTTAAAGCCTACGATGCAAAATCATTTTTTTTTTTGGTTTTTATTTTTTTCCGCTGCGGTCCCTCAACCAATTTCAATAAAATTTTGGTGATATGTAGGCAACCGTAAAAGGCTTCCAAATGTGTAGAAAAATGTATAGCATGCAATTTAAAAAAATATATTACCATGGCGTTGCACATTTTTGGAACATCCTGTATAATAAAAAATAATTTCTTGAATTGTACCTTGAAGTACAGGGTAAGCCTGCAAAATGTCAAACTCTTAGCTTAATGAGTAAGTGAGCTACAGAAGACGGGAGCTTAGTTGCAGGACCCTGTATATAAAATTATTAGTTTAGGTGCATGAGATTCTATTTGATCGAGATCGGCTATGTCTGCATTAAAATAAAACTAGTAGAACTAGACAGATACGTCGATTAAATATGCGTTTGGATATTGTAAGTACTCCGTTGACACCGAGTACACCGTCCAAGTGACACGTACGGATATTGTACACCGTTACACTTTTTACACCCAATAACACGGGTGTAAAAAGTGTAACGGTGTACAATATCCGAACGCAGCTTATATTGACAGTAGTTATTGTCAAAACATTAGCGTTTGACACTACCTGTCACTACAATCTAAATATCTGACATATCCTGGCTACTCCTGCAGCTAAACTATTAATTTTACCAAAAAATGTCATGGGCATAAATTATTCAGAGTTTCCTCTACTTTAATTTATCATTTAACTATTTCTACGAAATTACAGAAACGGCGGCTCATTTGCTAAATCCTTGAAACGGCTTAGAGTAAACAACCAGTTCTTTTATGTCCTTTTGAACCAAAAGCGTTTCAGCTCTAAGTTTGGTCATGAAACTTCTAAATATGAAGTTTTGTCCCGGTACCTTCAGTAGTTTATCCGGAATCGGCCTCACAAAAATCGAGTACACACACAGTTAAAAATGTATGGAAAATTACATACTTTTTACATGATATATTAAAATTAAATTTACATAAAATATTTGTAAGTGGTTATTTTTCATAAATTTCCTGTAAATAAAAAACTTTGTAAAACCATACAAAAACTACAAAAAATACGTGCCAATACGTAAACTTCCATATTTTCTGTTGGATTTTCAGTAATAATATGTATTCCTACATAACCGAATGATAGAAAATACATAATATCACATACATTTCATAAAACGTGTAATGATTACAACACAAATCAATGGTATATAACACTTTTTGAGTGTAATATTTTACATGATGTCATTAATTACATTTTTTTCATTTTTACATTCCTTTTTTATGGCAACAAATAACCAGTTATATTATGTCTAATTTCTGCTAATAGTGCAACACACACACACACATACACACAGACATACACACAGACGTTTTTGTACATTGGTCAAAAATGATCAGGGGACCCAAAAAGACTTATTTCCGCGAAAATCTCAATTGTTTTTTCGGCACGACTACAATACTTTATCATACTGCATCTGATAAAGTAAAAAGAAAGGCGTACCTATGGCGTTGGTCGGCCAGTGTATCGTCATTACATAATGATATCTATATTGGCGTACCGCTGATTCCACAATTTGCAGCCAGGAACGTGTATTGCAATATGACGAGAGCTGGAGATAAGAAAGTATTTTGTGTACTGAAATTAAAAGTGTCATTCAAAAAGATATCGACGGTTGACCATCCGCGTCAGGCGAGCCAAAACTATGGACCGGACTCGCAAAACTTTCCAAAAAGCCAAAATTAAGAAATTGTCATGGTGGACGTTGTTTTGGAGAGAATTAGTCTATAGCAGAATAATGGTCGTGTCACGCAAGGAAGTAACAGAGAACATCTGTACTTAATCTTAAACAAAAGTCCACAGTTTCTCTACACAACATGTAGGTACCTAAATATTCTAAATTATATGTCAGAGTATAAGGAGTTTATTAGATTTACAGATTTCTTTTTAAATTCTGGTTTAGTACTCCAAACGTAGTACTCATCACAAAACAAAATCTGTCCATAATACAAAAGATTCCTCGAATGTATTATTCGTGTATTTTTCAACTTTTGGGAACAATAATTACATATTTTCAGAACAATATATTGTACGCAGCATCGGCAAGGCATCTGCTGAGTTTCCACCATTATTAATTATCCAAATTACAACCAAGACAATGGCCGGAAGAACATACAGCCGATGTTTTTCGGGTCCCTTTCATAACCACGCATCATCGAACACAAAATTAACCATCGGCGAGGGAAATACGAAGAGGAACGTACACCATATGCTTCGAAACTTTTTAAAAACTCTCTTCTGCCGCGAAGGTCCCTTAATCTCGTACAGAATTTATTGGTACTTAAGCTTAGACTGTCTACAGGGGTGGTATCGGCGTTTTTACGCCGTTGTCGGTTCGCCCCGACCGTGTTTTGTTTCGTTCCGAATGTCGCCAGGCTAATCAAGATCGTGAAACGCCCTAGAAGTCGATGTACCACCAAATCTGGCCGTCCTACGCCGTTTATTTAGTTTTATGAGTGCACCGAATAACCGTATTATCGCTTGTCATCCGGGCTTCAAGATCAATTTAGACGATAAAATAAAAATAACCCGGCCCACGCTGATGGTGCATTAGACTGCTCTAAATTCGGATAAGGGGACGCGAGTTGTGTTGTTTTAAAGCGCCATATAACCTAACTATCATCGCCACAGCAACACAAACAACCGAAATAATATATTCTGTATCGTAAGGTTAGTGATTACATAATTGCCTACTAAAGCAGTTATGTCAGTTGTGTATGTGGACTATGATATACAGGCTGTCTCTGAAGAAGCGCTAACCTTAAAGGTGCATATGTACCAGGTCGTGGGTCAATGTCGGTGCTTCAAAGACACTCGTAAAAATTGGAAAAAACAAACTTTGATACTCTTTTCAAGATTCTAAGGCATACTGAAACACTTTACGTTTCTAATTTTCATGTTTGTCGTGAGTTATCCATTAGTCGTTAACATTCTACGATTTGCAATTGTGTTTTCTAAAAAAATTTCTTATGAATGGCCATGAAATTTTAACATTGAAAAAAGAAACCAAATTTCGGGGAAAAATTAGACCGAATAGTTAGGACCGAGTTAAACCCCGAATAAGTTAGAAACAAACAAAAAATGTTTTTTGTCTTTCAAAGATATACCGAAAACACTTTTGTTTCAAGATGTTTTGTACAATCATTTTAAAAAACCCGTCTGCACTCCAAAAGTAATACCTATCACAAAACAAAATACAAAATCATTGTGTTGATTTTCTGTGTACCGTGTGGTATAGAAATTTTAAAAATATAAAAAATTATTTAAATTTAAATAAAATTAAAATATAAGTCGTAGGTATGAATTAAATATTTATTTTCTTATTTTTTCCAATTTTTTCTTGTTCCTATCTTTTACACAATAACATAAGAAATATTTTACTGTTTTCTACCATGTTTTTTTCTTTATCATACGCAGTATGATAATGTAATTGTACCGGAAAAGAAATATTGAGATTTTATCGGAAATAGGTCTTTTTGGATCCCCTGATCATTTTTGCTGTTACCAACATTCTTTATATCATTTTGTATATACATGATATTATCAAAATATCTGTCAAATCCTGGCTAACTTGCGTTATTTTAATGAAGACACGATCGATCTCGATCAAATAGAATCTCATGCAGCTAAACTATTCATTTTATATATTGTATGATAACGTCATGTGACTGGCCACATGACAGGCGAGGGTATAAAGATAACTAAAAATAAAAATAATTAAGTTGCACAATTTTATGTTTAAAGGTTTAAAATGAAAATTAATTTCCGGGTTCCGGGGAAATGCCGTGATTTTACAAACTTCCAATTTCAATTTCCATTAGTATCAAAGCAATATTGGACGAATATCTATAGTATATTTGAAAGTTTAGTGAAATAGTATTAAGGATGCATGCGTAATATAATAATTGGCATATACTCATTTTGAGCATGCTCAAGCATTACCGTGATACGATTAATAACCGATTTGAGGAACTACTGATTAAATTAAAAACTCGATTAATGTCAAGCATAGGTATCCGTTTTAGAATCCATTTAAATACTGCATTGGACATTGAAGTTAACGTTCTTAAACAGCGTGATATACACACCGACTGCACTTCTCTCGTTATTTAAGAATTAACATCAAAATAATTTCAATTTGGAATGAAGTCATGATTTAGTTCTAAAGTACCGAGTTCTTGATTTTCTTTAATGTTTATATTCAACACGTGGTATGGACTGTTCACTTGTCAGGTAACTAGGTTTTGTATATTGTAATGGTATTGTTAATGTTGGCAAGTAGGACTATGTTCTCGTATATATTTTACGATCATTCAGTAGTAAATTCAAACGGCTAAACCATAATATGTGATGCGAGTAAATACGCAATTGAAACATTTTTAGGAGAAATTTGCTATCAGTGGCATCACTATCTTTGTACAGTGACAAATTTCAACAGAATGAAGTAATACTGCAATTTATCGTCATGGGTGTGTTTTCATAAACATTTGATTTAATTTGTCATTTTTGTATAATGTTTTCGCTATTGATATTTACATGTTGTATGCCATTACGGCACCTTTTTAAGTAATACATATATTATATTATATATTATTATTGTATATTATTTGCAAAGTCTGATCGCAGACTGCAAAATTAATAAATTGGTTGTAAATTGTAATCATTTCGAAGATATGATGTAATTTATTTGCTTATGAAAAAATTATACCATATAAACGTTCAGTGTAGATCAAATAGTACTGACTCACACGTATATATTTCAAGTAATTATTAAATTTACTATTTGAGTATATTATGTACATACTTAATAAAACGCATACAAAATCATTTTCAGTATGTTATGCGATAAAGAAGTTATGTAGAAAAAGACTATTGGATATGACTAAGAAGTGACGATAATATTCTGCTCAATCATAAGTTTTTACAGTAGTCAAACCGATTTCACGCAATGTAATTAGAAAAATATATATATTAATTTTGAATAACGGTAACAGCAGTGTTTGTGTTTCAGTTTAGCGGACAGAGTTATACCCTTCAGTGTGGCCTTCCCTTTGCATATTTCTTCCATGGTAACCCTACTAGTTCCTCCCGTGTTTTATTTTGTCAATTCTTTATTCTTCTTTCTTTTTCTTTATCATGTCCGCCCGTTTTAGTGATTTTATCTTTTGTTATATATTTTTTTATAAATAATCTAAATATCTAAATATAACGGATTTAGATTCTGTTCATGTTTTGTTGTCTTTTCAAGTGATTTCCAGCATAATTCTTTATTTTGGCATTAATTATAACCTTACTATTATTTTCGGAATTATGTCCGAAATTATTTGTACCGTGTCAAATATTTTCTCTTTGTTAATATTGAATAATATATTTTTTATCCTACACGATGCGAAAATGTCGTTTTCGCGTCTCTATGGAGACAGGAAAGATGCTATTTGCCAGCCAGCCCCAGCCCGGTCTGTAACGAACACATTTCGGGGCTAGCCCGGAAAATGCAATATCTCTGTCCAATCAAAACATAGTTTCGATTCGGTTTGAGGTTTGTGATTAAAACGTCAACGGATTTTATTTGTTAAAAGCCAATATGTCAGAGATTAGTCTTTAGAAACGGGTGATATTATTACGATATTGTTGTGTAGGATAAAAAATTATGTGTGCACCACGCCCAGAAAGTGGTTTTCCGGGCCTCAACAAGTTCCCAGGCTCGCTACGCTCGCCTGTGCTACTCTTCTCTCGCCCGGAAAAGAACCACTTTCTCGGTTTGGTACACAATATACTAAATCTTTAACATTCGTATCTATGACTATATAATCCCCATCATGATACACGCCAATGACACAAGCGTTGTATATTAATGACAGTTCGTGCAAATAATGACTTCATTATTTGAACGAACTGGCATCATTATACAACGCTAGTGTCAAAGTCTGTCAAAGCCTACGTGGATGACAGTTATGTGACAGTTTGCCTCGCCATCATTGACAAATACATTTAAGATATTTGATAAAAAATAGAATTTATGAGTCGTAGATAAATCGCGATTTATATCTTTAGTTACGCGCTCATCAAATAATATACTTCAGCAATAATTGTCAATATTTTTTATGAATGTATGCCAACTGAACCCATTGTCCTAAAAACTTCTTTGCACTTTTAGAAGTATTTTGTAGCGATTCTCAGAGTGGTGTGCAGACGCCTCCACAAGATAAAAAACAAACAACGCAAAAACCTGACGTGATATGAAACTTTTAAGCTCGGATTCGTATTCAGCGCAAATACATCAATAGAAAACGTCTATTAAGACAATTAGCAGATCAGTATCAGAACACACACGAGGATTTCCATTTAAAAAAGGTGTCGATGACGTCATAACTCGAAAACAATTGAAGGTCGGTTATTAGATTTGATATATACATGTGTAGTTTGGTTATATACAATCAGAGTTTTTGTCATGTTTCCATACTTTGCGCGCTGACTGTATATTTATAACCATTTGATATTCTACTGTTTGCTTTCTTATCCAGTCTATTATTGAATGAAATTATCTTACCAAGATACGTGTAATCTTGAACATATTCCATATTGACCTTTCCCAACCCAAATGGAGTTCTTCCGCATTTGTGATTATTTTGTTGTCTGGTGAGTCATTTGCAGTCCAGCTTTGGGTCACATGTCCAGCAAATTGACATATTTTCCGGGTGTTTCGGCAGTTATAGTTAGTAACAAATATAACAAATATAATTTAAGAGGTATAACTTTTAAAAAATATTTTGTTTTGTTTTTTTTTCTTTTGTAATTAATAGTTAAAACCGAAGCGATAAAAGGTCCAACAGAAGGATCCAACGTCGCGTAGCGTTTTCACCCAAAGGAGCATTTTTATTTTAATTTACTATTTTTCTGCGTTAATTATTAAAAATTATCAATTAACTGCATAACTGCACAGGACCACTGTTAAAAAGTAACTAGTAACAACCTACTTACTAACAGTATCGGTAAACAAAACAAATTCCTGTAATAAAGTGCCAAACCATGTACACGCAAAGTGTGTCATTTTATCAGCAAAATTTTATTATTTAGGTATTTGCTGTAACTTGCTATCCTTACTGCCTTTTTTTCTAATTTGAATATTCTATTAGATTATAACAAATTTCTGCTAGATAGTCGTATCTTGATACCATATTGACAAATGTTTAGACATGGTGCCCTTCAACTTAATAATATTACTACCCACACTACCGTTAAAATACCTCTTAAGGGGTTAGATACAATAAATCTTTAAGAACGGTATGCTTTATAACTGCGTTTGTCATCTTACAAACTGGCACGTATCTATACCTGGTCAAATAAATACTTCTATTTAGGGTGCTATTACAGTAAACAAACTATGTTTTTTTTTTGTTGGCCAAAAAACTAATACCCATTGCTGTTGCACAGCTGTTTGCGGACAGCCACCCACGGAGTGTTCTTTTTACTGCAAGTTCAGATTGGGTTTCACGGTAAAGAATAGGTACGCTTCCCCATAGAAGTAAAAAATTAGTCCTGGTCTTGTAATGAATGGAAATACTAAAGGCTAGTTGAGTACAATAGTGGAGCTAGTTTTTTGTAACCACAACTATTATGAAGGCTATAGGTACACCAAACAGTAAATATAACAATAACATAAACAAAACAGATCAAAACAGTTATAACAGTAACAATTACAGTAATTGCAGATGGCAACGTCTATTATTGGTCAGCAAACATTAACACCCATTCACGTGTCATAAGCCAATGCGAGCACTCCGCATTTGCATTCGATTTGCATAATCAAAACAGTATGCACTATGTAATTGCAGAGGATCGTGCTGATGTACAGGTAACTCCAAATTTTACCTAAAGCGTCTGTTCGATGTTCCCATTAGAAACAGCAAAAAATGTGTGCACGTGACTAAATACGTTTACCTTCTCAATTTTGAAAGCTGAAAAGCTTAGATCGAACAATAGACCCGAACCAATATTCGTCAAAGTCTCATAGCATCATTAATCTCAATTGAACGTTGTCTTACCTCTATTTATTTAAAATTTCACAAAAAGGTAACTGGAGCGCGTCTCTGTGTGTGTTCTTTGTCATTTCAAAGACGGAGTTTGATCATTAACATGATGTCGGCTGTGAGTTTGGCGTGGGCATTGCAAGAAGGGCTTACCTGAGCCATTGTGCGCGCCGTGCGCCAATGTCAACTATTCTTTGGCAACCCGTCTCTAGTCTCATCCAGTTCACTACCATTAGTTTCGCAAATTTTAAACTTTCAGAACTCTGTACGTTGCAAGTGGTTTGAGTGGACGCAAGATAAATTGCTGTAGAGTGCAATTTTGCTTAAAATTTTTACTAATTGTCGTTCTTGTTCTAGGATAAGTAGGTATTAAGCTTAGAGAACAGAATAGCTATTGTTTCGATACTTTAAGCAGTGTCTATTAAAAGAAAATTAAGGAAAACTGATCAAATCTGGAGAAGAATTGCTTTTAATTATATTTTAGAGGCCGGCAAGTTAAAAAAGTACTTCTATATACCAGTAGCTCTTTCGCCTAACTACGATTTTCTCATAACTTTACCTGGAAACCGTGTAAATAGTGAACAGTAGCTGGCAAAAGTGAAAGCTGAGGTTTGCTGAGCAATGGACAAACATTACTTGTCAAGTTAACAATGAGGCCTTGCATGTGGCCCACGATAACACAGCAATCGCAATGTGGACGGAACATCTTCTTTTGCGTTAGCTATTGAGTCAAGTGACGCTTGGATGTAACGGTCCAGAGTTATAAATTTAACTGACAGCAAGACACCGCACAGGAAATGGCCGTTATATTGATCACTTACAGGGTAAAGGGAACACATTTCTGGAAAGGCTTGACGTGTTTTCACACTTTATATTGTGTACAGGACTTTACAATTTTTTGCTTGCATTTTTTTTTGAATACGGAGCGAAACTGTTAACGGTGAATGTAAAATAATATATTAAGCCTCAGCTAAACGGGTTCAACTTTCTTTTCCCTTTGTTAGTCATGTAAGGAATTTAGTCTTAGTTTAGTCTTCTGTGTAGTTTTTCATCAGTGCTGGAAAGCTTGAATTTCTTTCGTAGAACTAAAAGAAGACAATATATTATGCATGTCAATGGAATAAATGATCAAATATACGACCAGAAACCTCCACGGTCTCGGTAGCTCAACTGGGAGAGCGCCCGACTGGAAATTATATGTATGTATTTTTCCACAAATTATCCTCCCCTAGTATAATTATTATCTGTTTCATAATTTAGAACATACCGGGTGACCCACGCGATTGGTACGCTCGTTTATTTTATTTTATTTTATTTAAGAAGCTGGACGAAATATATTTTGATGACTGCTAATAGCCAAAAATTGCATTTTTTTCTGATACTGTTGTTACTGTTGAGGTTAGTGTGACTTCCGGTTTCTCCGGAAATGACGCCATTATTAAAGTTAATATGGCACCCTATATTATTTGTGTGATAATCAATCTGGATGACATTCAGAACACAAAAACACATCTATCGTCATTTTTTATCACCAAGGCAACGACAAAATAACTTTTTTCAAACTCGGCTGTTAGCATTTATACATAGTTCACTTCGTTGACTTTGATCATTAACCCAATATTTTTTATTTGTCTGGTTTAGACGACACGCTCCGATTCCACGCTACGATTTTCAGCAAAATATCAAGTATTTGGTGTGATTGTAATCGGACAAATCTTATCATCGATTAATCTGGGTGTACCCCATAAACGACGCTGAAAAAAAAAAATAAAGGCGCCAGTAATATAATATCAGCTATAATTTCTATTTAATTACTTTTTACTTGACAATCGTCGACAATTTTTACCAATTCATATCACCTAGATTAATTATTAACCAAGACAGGTATTTTTTCGTTGCCATGGTGATAAAAATTGATAATCGATTTGCTTTTGTGTTCAGAAAACCATTGCGATTGGAAATAT
Source organism: Melinopterus prodromus (assembly GCA_964023965.1). NCBI lineage: Eukaryota > Metazoa > Arthropoda > Insecta > Coleoptera > Scarabaeidae > Melinopterus > Melinopterus prodromus. The sequence continues at coordinate 43,112,006 of OZ030394.1, forward strand.
AACAGAAACAATACAGTGCGCCATTCAAAATTTCAATGATGATGTCAGTTCCGAAAAAAATCGGAAGTCATACTAACCTAAAGAGTATCACAAAGTTATTTTTTGTACGAATCTGCAAATGAAAAGTCTCCATCACGTCACATTTCTGAGATTTGTCGCATTCATCTCGGCGTAGCTAGAATATCATTTCAAGTCGCTTTATTTTTGGATAATATCACAGCCAATTTTCTCGTTCGAAATTTTGACAAGTCGACTTAAAGAGTTTTTTAAAAGAGTGTACCACAGTCCATGATATTAAATAATTTAAAGATTCCTCAGTTCAGAATATTTTAGGATAATTATAAACATAATTGAACCAATAACTTCAAAAGACTCTCGTAGTCTGCAGAGAGAATTTACTAATGCGTCGACCTGTAATGGTATAATAACTGCATATAGATAATTCATAGCCGCATGCTTTGTGGTAACAAAACATAATTATTCCTTTGGATTAAAATTTGATTACACAAGTCGTCATCTACAAAACGATGACACGTGATGCTACGAAAATCGATATGTTTAATCCGTGCCATCCAACAACCCTGGCAGCTGTTTTCTGCGAACCTCAGTTCAAAATAAATCGTATATGTAAACATCCCTCCATTAGCGCAACATATACGTTCTCAGAATTTACAAAAGGCATGGTGTCATTGGAAGACAAAGCCCTCCTTTGTCGGTTTTAATTTCATCTCACAGACACTACCTGCTCAGCGGTCGTCTTAAAATATTTACCTCCCTTTCAGCTACAAATCTTTTGTTTGTTTACAGCATTTAGGGGTGTGGAGGTGTCCCGCACCACGTGAACTGTCACAGATGCCAGCGGGTGTTGTGCATTACGACCAGACCTAACATCAATTATGGAAATTTCGTGGCGCAATTCAAAATATTCAATTAATAAATTATGAAGGTTGGGGGTTTAAAATTTGAAATATGCCCCACTTAGGCTTAAGTAAACCTAGAAGGGATAGATAACAGATGGTTGTGACGCTCTTGTGATCGTTTTCTCACATTTCGGAGCAAAGATCGAACCACCCAAGAAGATAATGTTTTTTTCGGGTCGCCGGAATTTAGATCCACTCAATCCACTCGAAGTGTGGATCCGACACGTACCGACCACAGCGTAGGGAAAAAAACTTTAAGTTACTACGTTGGGAATATTTAGATTATCCGAGAGATGCGAAAGAAATGCCCGTTGCGTTATTTAATTTAATGCACCGATAGACAATTGCTCGAGCGGTGGAAATGAACTCAATTGCGTTGACGACAGAAATTAATATCGGCTTCCGCATCTTACAATTTATCGGCTCATTAAAGAGTGCTTTTAAGGAGTTTTAATTGGACGCCCATGAGGCAGGGGAGCAATTATTTCAGTTAATTTTTGGTCAAATAGAACAACGGCTGCTACCGGAAAGGCATTATGCCTTTATCGGAAATCGGTTAACTTTTTGGAACTCTGAATAAATTAGAATTACCTATAAAACCTTTTAAACTAAGTTGGCTTGTGGCGCTTGTTATCGAACATTGTTTTTCGCTGTTGTCTATTTTGATTTCTAATTCTTCTTAATAATTCTTCCATGAATTCTTCATTCTAGTTCGTAATAATACAGGTGGATAAATTTTTAGTAGAATTATTTTATGGATTCTAGAATCTGTTGGGAGTGTCAAGTTGCACAATGATGATCATGTCGGGATTTAACATAACCCACATTTAACCCTTTTTGTACTTTTAGAAGTCTCTCTATCCTATTCTTAGGAATCTGTCGCAATTCAGAGTGACACAGGACAAGAGCTTCAAGGAAACTGTTTGCGAAACGAAACACGTCCATACATAACCTTAACAATTGTAATAAATCTCCAGAAACACTTTTATAACACCCACCCCCAACGGCAGTTAAGATGGCGAGCAATATAACGGTTAACCACAAAACAGCAGGGGCATAGGATTCGCAACCCTTTTGAGAAAGTTCTTTGTCTGTGGAGGAACTTTGTTGCTCGCCAAAATACAAATATTTCGAAATTGTGAAACGGCTATACATAAAATATCGCAGAACATGATCCAATTAAATCTTTCAACTGAAGTAAATAAAGCTAATAAAGATAATAGCCCAAGGGGCTCAAAATTGTGAATAGGTTTAATTAAATAATAATAAAAAGCAATAAAATACTTTATATGGTTTACTTCAGTTCAATATAACTCTACACACATAAAAATTTTACGGAGAGAATTTGCACGTAGTTAGTTGTACACAAAAAATCTGATGTGGCCAGGCACATGACTTTATCATACAAAATATAAAATTAATAGTTTAGCTGCATAAGAATCTATTCTATAGAGATAAATCGTAGGTATTGTCAAAGCATCAGCATTTGACACTACCTACACTACGTCATTAGAATAATAGTTATTTATGTCACAAATGCCGAAAGTACGGAATAGCGCGACGAGCGGTGATACGGCGCGTCACCGAAGCGGAGTGTAGCCGTCGCATATGAGCGAGTCGCGCTATCTAGTTTTTGGCAGGAGCGAGATCACCGTTTATTGTGTTGCTTTTTAAGAAATACGTATTTAAAAAAAAAATAAATGATTTCTGTATAGTAAATGCTAGGTTGGTACCACTTTGACGAAAGGTGCGTTCCGATTGGCAGGTAATGGTAGCTAATGGCGGTGGTAGAATACAAAATTATAGTATTTCTTACATATCGTGATAATGACACATATTAGTTTACATGTACATAAACATGAGTCACTAGCAATTTTCAATTGGAAATACTATAACGGCGTCTGCTACCACTGCCATTATCACTAATGAAAACGCACCTTAAAAAGGTAATTCAAATTCTGACAGATTTATATTTGTTCATGACACATCCCTACCAACATACTAAAATAAAACTACACTCATCGCTATACTTTATTTATAATTTTCTGAATGTATTATTTTTAGAATTAGATATAAAGACGGATTGATATTTCTTATCAACAAACAATCAAATTGGTGATCTTATTTTATTTGAAATTTGTATTTTATAATTTTGCGCACTACAGCGGCACGTTCCATAGTGGTTCTCCAACCTCTGATGAGATCAGCTGTTTTCGAATGTGACAACAAAAAAATATTTGTCAAAATCCTGGCTACTATGTAATTTCATATCAATGCATATGCGACCGATCTCGATCAAATAGAATTTGCTTGAAGGTAAACTATTAATTTTACCAAAAAATGTTATAGGAATAAATTATTCAAAATTTCCTCTACTTTAATTTATTAATTAACTATTTTGTCGAAATTACAGAAATGGCGGCTCATTTCCAAAATCCTTGAAAAACGCTTAGAATAAACTAAAAAGCTAAACTATTAATTTTACCAAAAAATGTCATAGGCATAAATTATTCAAAATTTCCTCTGCTTTAATTTATTATTTAACTATTTTGACGGAATTACAGAAATGGCGGCTGATTTCTAAAATGCTTGAAAAAGGCTTGGAGTAAACACCCAGTTCCTTTGGACCCTTTTGAATCAAAAGCTTTTCAACTCTAAGTTTGGTCATGAAACTTCTAAATATGAAGTTCCGTGCCGATACCTTTAGCAGTTTCTCCGGAAATGAATTAACTAAAATTGGGTACACACACACACACACACACACACACACATACACACACACACAGACATTTTTTTGTACCTTGGTCAAAAATGTTCAGGGGACCCATAAAGACCTATTTCCGCTAAAATCTCAAAAAAAATTTTCGGCACGATTACAATACTTTACATACTGCGTATGATAAAGTAAAAAGAGTGTTTTTTTCTCCGAAAATCAGTTGATTGTGTGCTAAAAATTGTTGATATACGTAATATCGGAGTTAATTTAACTACACAGCACGGAGTTGAAAATAGTTTATATCCGAAATGGTGAAAATTTTCACTGGAGCTGTGAAATGAAAATTAACACCATGCAGGGTGTTGAAATAACTGACAAAATGAGAGAAAGTACACTTTTTGGAGTTGATATGACTGAACATTGTGACGGAGTGATAAAACTCCTAAAAGTAAACATTAATTCCCTGTGTAATATTGATTTCTAACTCCGTTTTGGAGTGAATAATCTCCAAAAAGGTAAGATTTATACTGTAAAGGCAAAAACTTACGGTTTGACAACAACAGGCGTCAACATGTCGCCACCAAGACGGTTTGCAGTTTGCTTCGCAGTGTGTTGTGGTCGTCACTTATACTCCTAAGTTTGCGGGGTGCAGTTGACAGTGAGTTTCATTTCCATTACTTTTAATATTTTATATGTAAGTATATTATTATTTCAAATGGAGCAGTGTATTTTCATACGAGTTAAATACGGACAAATAAAAAAATGGGTCAGAATTATCAACGATGTACTGAATTTCGACACAATTAATACTACAGGTAAGTTACTTATATTACTACATATGTATGTATGTACGTAGACATATGTATGCGTGTACATTACTTATTTGTTGTGCTCACATGCTTTTATAATTTTGTAGTTTATAAAAATGTTACGCACACTACTAATGTACTATAGAAAAAAGCTTGTGAAGATACCGGCTAGTCAAATGCGCAGTACGTTTGTTGCCACATTTGTAGTACCTTCATACCGAGTATGACACTGCATTGTACCTACAGAATGCATGTCGATTTTTGTGTTTTTTATGAAGTAGTTTGTATTCCTTTGTCCGGCAATGCGCTTTTTTTTATTTTTTGTATTTGTCTTACAACATACAAAAATACAACAATTCTGCACATATTTCTTTTTTTTATGTACAGGTGGCAAGCTATTTAAAATAGCAGAGACAAAATATCAAGATATCAAGTATTATGATGACGCGAGTTATGAAATCGACAAGCAGTTATTGGTAGACTTCATATGGCACAGTCAACGAGGAATTACTTTGGTAATAAAGACGGGCGAAGAGGATGACGATGTTTTGGATTATTTGTTTTGAAACTTTACCTCATATGATGAGGTACACATTCCTTATAATAAGGCGAATGATATGTATATAGTTACCAATTATATTATATGTACTTAGTTATTAATGAAAGTACTCTAGACTTTATGTAGTCTGTTATATTTGATATTAGTTATTAATTTATTATTATTAATATTCATACGGAGATTATTGTTATATTTAGGATAAACTGTATTTTATTTATTGAGTATTGTGCAAACATGTATATTCATTTACGTTGTTTTTCGAAACATAAATTGTTAAAATGTATTTTTGATTTTTACTGGTCCCCGTCATATTCCTAATAAAGATAAGAACCGCTCTAAAAAAAAAAACAACTCTATTTGGTACATATTTAACTTCATTACGTACACAAACAACTCTTTTAGGGAAAGAATAATTTCGCCAATAAAAGAAAAGCACCCCGCAACAGGGTAATTTTAACACTAATAAAGGAGTTACGTAACATCTCCACGGATGTATTTCACTACTACAGAAGAACTTTTGCACTCCAGAACGCGGAAGTTTGACACGCGGGGAGATTATTTTATGTCTATAAAGGAGTAAACCTGCATTTCCCTAAACATATATTTTCAACTCCGTTACAAATAATAATAACTATAAAAAGAGTGAATGAGCTCTGTAAAAATTCAACTCCGTCTGATTTAACTACATGCGCAAACGGTCGCGAGGGAGATCCATAGCGGTGTTGAATCGGTGTTAAATCCAACTCCGTATTTTTATGTGTGTACATACCACAAATTTTAAATTAACAGAAAAAAATTATCAATTATCTCTTAAGTCTTGCTATCAGAGCACTCCATATATTTAAAACTATGTAGGTGCTTGATTTGTGAAAAGTATAATTTTCTAAGCTACGTGACGTCCTTACCAACAATGAACAAAATCTAAAAAATGCTGGTATTATCCGTAGAATCTGCAGAAACTTTGACATGCGCCTAAAACACCTAGACACATTTTCTGCTTTCAGTAACAGATTGCAGGAACACAAAAACATACCAGAAACAGTTTTCACTTGTCCGATTTTGTTCATTGTTGGCCAAGAGAGTCATATAGTTTAAATAATTATCATTTTAGCAAATTATGTACTTTAAAATGTGTGAAATGTGAATGTAAAAAAAGGTAATGATCTTCAGGTTAAAACAAAAGCTTATATTCTTATTTTTTTTAATTATATTAAATTGAAGTTATTTTCGTTTTTGAACTCCTTGGGGCACGGGTTAATATGTTTTGATCGATTGCAATTTTTATAAGAATTAAGTACCTCACACAAAGAAACGTTGTCTCAATTCAAAGCAACCTTTGTTTATCCAAAACAACGGTTGTTTTATATATACGCAAGAATATATATCGTTCATTGAAGAAAACGGTTGTTTTGACCGGCTGTCTTACTTTAAGATTGCACAATTTTAAATGGATTATTTGACTTGAAAATTTGTTCTTTTATATCAAAAGGTTGGGTTGTTAAATTAATTAGCTCACATTCTTGGATTAAACATTCACCTACTTCTTTTAAACAAGAACATGTTATTATGAAAGCAATAATATTTTGCACGGAATCCAATTAATGCATCTAAAGAACAATATTGTTATTTTCCAACTAGAGAATACACCTGGGGTACCTTCTCCTTAGTCTTGTTCCGTCAATATTAGAGCTGATGGTTATTTCTAGATCAGGTACATTGACGGTATAATAGCACAATCACTGATGCTGCATAGACATATATGCTGTTATATACCCTCTAGGAGACCTTTCTTACGACGAGAAACTAAAGCGCCATCTATCGGCATTCATCACATTATTTTCAAAACAACGACTGTCTTAAATCAAAACAATAGTTTCCTTAAAGCAAATATTTAGGTTGTTCGATATTAAAGAAATATTGTTGTTTTGAATGTTGTTTTCTTAACATTAGCCAACCATTTCTCTGTGTGTATGGATGTAAATGAATAATTTAAAAGGTTTCCGTAGAAAAAATAAAACATATTTTCCTATATAAATGAGAACCATACATGCTTCAATATGTATAATAATATATGCTCATGTTCCACTAAAAATGTTCGAGTTACAGAAAAACAAAGTGTTCATTGATCCTTTGTTAATTGTCATTTTAATAAATTTGTCTACCACCACTATTAGCATCATACATCATAAAATAATAGCAAAGAGGAAGAGGCTTTGTTTTATTGTCACCTTACTAATCAATTAACTTTGCAACTGGATCAAACAATTATTATTAATAATAATGACACTTTCTAGTCTAGATGTCAAAATATCGGTGGATTTCGTATTAGTTAATTTGCCAAAAAGACAATAGTCGAAGACAAAATAATATACTGGCTAACAACAAGAAAATATCGAACAAATGCCCACCGCTTTTTTTCCGTAGAATCTGAGTCTGATTAACGATACTTTTAACAGTTTAGCATAGGAATCATGAGGATTATTTCTTTAGTAGAAATTTGTAACACTTTTTTATTAGCCAGATACAGCAATAGAGATACAACAGAGATATATTTTTTTGTAGCTTTAGAACCCTTCACCGAAATAATGTCTACCTAGATATAACGTTCAAAGTTTGGACTTTTATTTCAGCTTACTTAGATAATTCTATTAAATCATATTTCAAAAAAATAGTCTGAAATTTAAAATGTACAATGCGAGGTGAAGCTGTGTTGCTTAATTGTCAAATGAAGGAAAAGCAGTGGCATGCGCCTTGTTAAAAAACTGTGCAAGTCTAGTTCTTTCGCAGAATTGTGACAATATTCTTCTCCTTATAATAATGTTAATGATTTGAGCTTTCTTTTCAGCTTACTTAGGAAGTTCTATAACGGTACATAATTTATTTATGTTTTATGTGGCGGGAATCATAGAGTGATTTTTTTTTAGATTTTAAGTGATTTTGTTTATAATGTGGTGAATTTACTTTATTTTCGTATCCTACGAAAATGAAGTATATCGAACTTTTTTAGGCAAACTGCATTTGTTTTTTTTTTAAATAAAATTTGGGTTCTACTTAAAACTTTTTAAGATTTAGGACCATGAGACCCATTTTAAGAACATGAGGCGTAATTATTTTTATTCGAAATGGGAACGCTTCAATATATCATTGTGGACAGTATTTTTAAATCGGTACATTGTGCTTGCTTTATTTAGATGACTTTGTGACTTTATCTTTTTTATTACCGATTTATTCGGAAACGAAAATCAGAAAAAATCACACCAATTCGCGTTTCCGGTAATACATGAGGGAGGGCTGCTAGGCCTGCTCCGATGATGTGACAGTTGATGAAAGCGCGTCCAAAATCAGTGCCAAACGCACACTCAGAACGTCGGTGACATCTGGGTCCCGGTGCGAGCGCCACGACAACAGTCAAATAATAACAGGTCCGCCCTCCCCCCCAAGTTCGTGCCCAATTTTGATCGGAGAGGGATTGTTTCATTATTCAGGGCCTGCTTCCGGCCTCCGGAGCGAGCGCGCGCCCCGCCATTGTTCACTTCATTCATCTTGATCAGTTTCCAATCTAGCGTCATCGGCTTGCATCTTACAATGCGCCTCGCCGCCTTCGATTTATATTCGGGCCCTTACCAACTATGGGGGCGTCGTCTGGGTGCCCAGCTGGGACCCAAAAAAGCGCCCTTTTTCTTCTCATCTTATTAAATTCGCCTACCATTCATTGGTTCAGATGAAACATCTTGTAATGTTATAATGCCGGTTGGTGTATTTTATAGCGATTATGTGTCCAGCAGCAGGTGTTCATCGAGGATCAAATTTGGAGCTCGTTTATTACTTTGTATAATTTGCTTTTACTGTGAGGAGTAAATTCTCCCATATTTGCGTGTGTTCCAACTTTTAAAGTGGATTATACATCTTTAAATAAGGAAACGAGAAAGTCATAACTCGAGGAAACCATAATATGGTTTCGGAAACATTAACGATTGTTGCCTCTTTGTCTAACATTATAATAAAGGTAAAATTCGTTTGTATTTCTGAATCAACATACGTAGTTTTTAAATATTACCCACGATATACTTAGAATTTAAACGTTTATTAGCATTGCCTTGCAACTACAGAAAAAAATACATACAAAAGGCTGCTTCTGAAAAGGCTAAATTTATCCATATATCTATGATTGGACATTGCAAATAAAGTGCAAAATGTCTCCATCGATATCATGTCTGCATTGCGAGTTATTCACGATCAAAGCTGTCCAAATTGGGCTTTTAACAATATCTTGCTTTCTATTGATCGGACGACAATGGACGGTATTAAGAAACTTCTAAATCTTTTAATTCTCTACAAAAAATGGTTATATACAATTGAAGTATTTCAGTGGTAACTGGTGTTTTCAAGTTATACGCCTGAAAATAAGTCAAGAGTACTTGATGTTTATACCCTCGGGGCATAAACGTCCGTGTAATGCCCTTGGTACATTAATAACTATAATGCCCGTAAGATAAACAACGTATTTATGTGCTGGGTAAACCTTTCCGCTACACACGTCATTGAAAACATGGTTAAGCATCATATTTTATAATAAGAGAACCAATTTTTGAACCAAGTATTCTAGCCGAAATGCAAAACAAGTCTTTTGACTATGATGTATGTATAAGGGCTACGTATAAAAAATCTGATGTGGCCAGGCACATGACTTTATCATACAAAATATAAAATTAATAGTTTAGCTGCATAAGAATCTATTCTATAGAGATAAATCGTAGGTATTGTCAAAGCATCAGCATTTGACACTACCTACACTACGTCATTAGAATAATAGTTATTTATGTCACAAATGCCGAAAGTACGGAATAGCGCGACGAGCGGTGATACGGCGCGTCACCGAAGCGGAGTGTAGCCGTCGCATATGAGCGAGTCGCGCTATCTAGTTTTTGGCAGGAGCGAGATCACCGTTTATTGTGTTGCTTTTTAAGAAATACGTATTTAAAAAAAAAATAAATGATTTCTGTATAGTAAATGCTTGGTTGGTACCACTTTGACGAAAGGTGCGTTCCGATTGGCAGGTAATGGTAGCTAATGGCGGTGGTAGAATACAAAATTATAGTATTTCTTACATATCGTGATAATGACACATATTAGTTTACATGTACATAAACATGAGTCACTAGCAATTTTCAATTGGAAATACTATAACGGCGTCTGCTACCACTGCCATTATCACTAATGAAAACGCACCTTAAAAAGGTAATTCTTCTTCTTCTTCTTCTTCTTCTTCTAAAAACAAACAATGGTGTTTGGGCAGTGGTAGCCCTTATCTCACCAATCACCAATCGAAATAGTAACATAAAAAAAAAAAAAAAACTAGTTAAATACTGACATCACTTTTCAAAAGGAAATAGAATAAAAGACTATAAATTTTAGGATTTTCTAAAGCCAACAAGTAGGAGATATTGAACGGAGGAAATAAACCCAAGGAAGCAAGTTCTTTGAAGAAACCTAACCTAACATTATCATAATTTGAGCAAGCAAAGAAAATATGATTAAGACTACCAAAAATACCACAACTACAAGACGGAGAATTTGACAAACCAATACGAAACATATGCTCAGGAAAAAGCCCATGTCCAAGTCTTAGACGAGATATAACAGTAACAAAAAGTTTTGATATGAAGGGACAATTTTTAAACCAAGGTAACAGATCGACCTTTGGCTTAATCAAAAATGAATGTTTTCCCTTACTAGAAGAAGAGGTGTCCCATTCCTTCTGCCAGATCGTCAACAAATTGTTACGCAAGATTCGAAAGCATTCCGAAACATCTTTCTTGGTGATAAATAAACTGGAATTTTGTGAATCTCCTGCTAGGAAGTCAGCTCTTTCATTGCCATGAATTCCACTGTGTCCTGGAATCCAGCACACCGCCATGCGACCACCCAAACTTTCATGTCTCCACATAATTTCAGAAATCTTACCTATCAAATAATGTGTCCTGAAACTACCAAGCGCACTGTGATGAATAGCAGAGACAGCACTAAGTGAATCAGAGAAAACCACTAATTTATTGATCTGATTGTCAGCAGCAAATTTTAGAGCCCACCAAATGGCAAAAAGTTCGACAACAAAAATTGAAGCATCATCCCTGAAACGACCCCGAAACTCTAGCTTTATCTCAGGTGCATAAACACCAAAAGAAGCCACACATAAATCATGTCTTACTGACCCATCAGTAAAAAAGAATACAAACCCAGGCCAACGATCACCAGCAGTAATTTGAAAAGAGGATTCGAAATTTAAAATGGAGGCAATAGAAGCGGAGCACTTTTTCAGATCAGGCAACTGCAAAACTGTTTCAGGCTTGAAAAAACGTAATTTATAAGCATGCGAGTACAAATCCCTCTTTTTCACTCTCCTAATAGAATTAATTATTTGGCCAAGATCACGGAAATAAGATACAATTGACCAGATACAGGAGGAAGGTCGGCGCTTTGCATCATACAGACAGTGTAATTTAAGAAAAAGTGTCGAAATGGGATTAGGTCGAATGGAGTGCATTTTCATAATAAATTTTTGTGCTAGGAAAGAAAAGCGAAGAGGTAAAGGCATTTCAGCAGCTTCAACTAAAAGGGCATTTGTAGGAGAAGACCGTAAAGCGCCAAGAACAAGTCTAATAGCTTGGAACTGAATTGAGTTTAATTTAGCTTGATTCCTTTTAGTTATAGATGTTAAAAGCCAGGAGCTATACTCTAATCTAGACCGAATCAGTGCCTTATATAAAATAAAAATAATATTTGGACAGCAACCCCATCTTGGAGAAGACAAAGATTTAATTACATTAAGCGCTTTAAAAGTTGATCTACAAATATTATTGATGTGGTCGTTCCAAGAAAGTTTATAATTTAAGTAAACACCCAGATATTTAATTGAAAGGGCAAAAAGAACAGGAGAATTTTCGTATAAAAGCTGTGGACAAGGTTCCTGGCGGTACCTACGAGAGAAAATAACCGCTTTTGTTTTCTCTGGAGATAGAGAAAGACCGCGGAATGCGAAGAATTTAGAGACATTAGCCAAAGTTGAATTAAGACAGGCAACAGCTGCAACAACAGTCTGAGCTTCTGAAAGAAACACAATATCATCAGCATAGCATAACACTTTTACACCAAACTCTTCAACAACTGCATTTAGACCGGATATATATATATTAAATAAAATAGGACTAAGCGCACTTCCCTGGGGCAGACCCCTAAAGGACAGTCTACTACCAACATTACTTACGTCATTTCTAAGCGTAATAACCTTTTTAATGAAAAGTTGAAATATAATATGAATAAGACAAGATGGAACTTTTTTGATTTTGAGGATTTCTAGTAATACAGGGATCAAAACACTGTCATATGCAGAAACAATGTCAGCAAATACTGCCACAAGAACTCTGCCCTTAACAAAAGCTGCCTGTATATGCCCTAATAAAGAAAACAGACACTGATGAACACCAGAGCCCCGCCTGAATCCAAATTGACTTGAGTCCAATAAGTCATTGCTTTCTATAAACCAATCCAATCTAAATAATACTAATTTTTCCAATATCTTCCTTGTACAGTTGAGCAAGGAAATTGGTCTGTACCCTTCAGCAGACGCTTGATCTTTTCCCTGTTTTGGAATAGGGACAATAGAAACTTCTAACCATTCAGGTGGTACATCGCCTCCACTTAAAATAGTGTTAAAAAGATTAGTCAAAAAAGACACACCTTTAAGGGGAAGGTTCTTCAATACAATAAAGGGAATACCATCAGAGCCCGGTGCAGTATTTTTTGGAGAATCCAGGGCGTAACGAACTTCTGAGAGTGTAAATTGACCAGTAATCTCACCATGTTCTGCTTCATAAGTAATAGGTTCGTTTTCAGAAAAAGACTGGACATAATCAGGACTTAGGCGGCACATGAATTCAGACATCCACGAGGTGTTGGTGGCCAAGGGGGCAAGAGGAACTCGAAACCCACTATATCTTCTAAAAGTCTTCCAAATATTTGACAATGAAGAATCCCGGCTTAAATTTTCACAAAATCTCCTAAACGATTCCCTCTTCTTTTTAAGTAAAAATTTCTTAGTACTAGCAATGCTATTTTTAGCAGCTAGGAATGAAAGACGGTTGGAATTTTGTAGATACGTATCTATATGAAATCTTCTAAGTCTTATCTTTTCAGTGCACTCCTCATCCCACCAAGGGCAGATGTATTCTCTAGGTTTACGACGCCGTCTTCTAGGGACAGATGTGGAAATGGACTCCTTAACGTTGCTCAAAAAATCTACGTACTGAGTGAAGGAACCAGCAGATAGGCGATTGGATAAATCAGATCTAAAAAGATCCCAATCAGCCTTTTTAAAGTTGTAAGTGCTATACCCAGACGTAATATGTTTATTTAATTTTCTCGGAAAGTTAATAATGGTAGATACAGGAAAGTGATCACTGCCTAGCGTGTCATCACATGTGCTGCATTCAATCACATCACTCAGAACAGCAGAACAGATTACTAAGTCTAATACATTGGCACGACCTCGACCAAGAGCTAAGGTAGTCGGTTTACCATCATTAGCCAGGAAAAGATCCATATCCCCTATAAGGTGGTAAATTGCTCTTCCCCTGTTGTTGATGGTCGCACTTCCAAAATAATGATGGAGGGCATTGAAATCGCCCAGAATAACAAACGGGCCAGTCAAATTTTGAAAAAGAGATGTCCACTGTGAATATCCAAAATCCACATTAGGAGGAATATATCCCGCAATAAATGTTACACCACTAGATTTGAAGATTATAAAATGGAATTGTCTGTCATCAATTGAATCAATCCATTCAACAGTAAGGGAACGTTTAACTAAAATAGATAAACCACCATACCCATCATGTCTGCATATGTGTTTGCAGACATAGCCTGGAGTAGAAATCAAAAAATCTTGTTTTTGCCAGGTTTCACATACGACGACAATGTCATGGGGAATTTCTGATAAAAAATAAAACAAACTGCATTTATTCTTGCTTAAACTTCTGGAGTTCCATAATAATATTTTAGTTGAATTTTCCATAAAACTTAAGAATTGATACTAGTAGATGAAGATTGGACTGTAGAAGGAGATATATGTTTGTAACTGACGGATTGAGATGCAATTTTTAAATCTTTTGGGACGTGGTGTATATCTGCAGTCACCAGCTGGACGGTCACAGGGGAAGAAGGTAAAGATGAAGGTGATTGACAGGGAGAAGAAATAGGACTATCATCATTTGTAGGGCATATCCTCTTGGTATAGCTTTCCGGAAGTCTACCATCATTATAAAAAAGTAATTCTGAAGGGGTTTTGTTATTTCTCCTCCTCTTCACTGGAATATTTTGCTTATTATGAATAGATTTTGTAAACGTAAAATGTTTTTTTTCTGCAGTAATCTTGTTGAAGTCTGATATGGTAGCGGGGATATTATTATAAGCGGAGTCATGTTTACGTAAGGTGGGAAACTCAACATCATCACCTAATCTCAAGGTAGAATTATTTTTTAATGGAGGTGGCGAAACAGCTTGGAGGGCTTCATGAATTGAAACATTATAGGTGGCCATATATAATTTAATTCTTTTTTGTTTTAAGAATTCCTGGCAACATCTATTGGAATAAGGGGTTCCAGATTCATTTGACAAATGATTTTCTTTACAAAAAATACAAGAGGGGGAGGCACGATTTGGGCATTCTGAAAGCTTGTGTTCAGAAGAGCAGGCGGGGCATCTTGGTTTGCTTTTGCAATTCTTATTAACATGGCCATAACGGCAACAGTTGTTGCATTGTGTAACAGGAGCTATATAAATTTCAGTATATCTAATATTAAAAAATAAACGAACAACTTTTGGAGCATTTCTACCCCGAAAAGTAACGACAACAGAAGAGGTATTTATAAACTCAAATTTACTAGAATCAGTCGAAACAACCCTTCTTTTCAAACGGCGCACAGATAAAATTTTCCTATCATCATCACATTTCAGATTGCTGCAAATTAAATCGTCTGAAAACCCAGGATGAATATCACGAACAATAGCCTTACACGAAACAAGGTGTGCAGGAATAAATGTTCTCCACTTATTAACTTTGTCAATATCTGAATCAAGAAATTTATTGGCATTTAAAAAAGAATCAAATTCAACAGCAAGTCTATTTTTACCTCTTTTTTCGATACTTGTTACACCAGCAATATTAGAATCAAAAAAAAGTTTACCTACTTGCATGTCATTTAACGCACTCAAATTTTTATCTATAGACTCAATGAAAATGGCAAAAGGGGCAAAATCACTTGAAGAAAAACGGAAATTATTCATATTATTAGGATTAGATATTGTTGGGCAACCTCGTAAATTTAAGATTTTTTCAGCAGTTAGCAAAATATCAGGGGTAAGTATATATTTATCCTACACACGTCATTGAAAACATGGTTAAGCATCATATTTTATAATAAGAGAACCAATTTTTGAACCAAGTATTCTAGCCGAAATGCAAAACAAGTCTTTTGACTATGATGTATGTATAAGGGCTACGTATAAAAAATCTGATGTGGCCAGGCACATGACTTTATCATACAAAATATAAAATTAATAGTTTAGCTGCATAAGAATCTATTCTATAGAGATAAATCGTAGGTATTGTCAAAGCATCAGCATTTGACACTACCTACACTACGTCATTAGAATAATAGTTATTTATGTCACAAATGCCGAAAGTACGGAATAGCGCGACGAGCGGTGATACGGCGCGTCACCGAAGCGGAGTGTAGCCGTCGCATATGAGCGAGTCGCGCTATCTAGTTTTTGGCAGGAGCGAGATCACCGTTTATTGTGTTGCTTTTTAAGAAATACGTATTTAAAAAAAAAATAAATGATTTCTGTATAGTAAATGCTAGGTTGGTACCACTTTGACGAAAGGTGCGTTCCGATTGGCAGGTAATGGTAGCTAATGGCGGTGGTAGAATACAAAATTATAGTATTTCTTACATATCGTGATAATGACACATATTAGTTTACATGTACATAAACATGAGTCACTAGCAATTTTCAATTGGAAATACTATAACGGCGTCTGCTACCACTGCCATTATCACTAATGAAAACGCACCTTAAAAAGGTAATTCAAATTCTGACAGATTTATATTTGTTCATGACACATCCCTACCAACATACTAAAATAAAACTACACTCATCGCTATACTTTATTTATAATTTTCTGAATGTATTATTTTTAGAATTAGATATAAAGACGGATTGATATTTCTTATCAACAAACAATCAAATTGGTGATCTTATTTTATTTGAAATTTGTATTTTATAATTTTGCGCACTACAGCGGCACGTTCCATAGTGGTTCTCCAACCTCTGATGAGATCAGCTGTTTTCGAATGTGACAACAAAAAAATATTTGTCAAAATCCTGGCTACTATGTAATTTCATATCAATGCATATGCGACCGATCTCGATCAAATAGAATTTGCTTGAAGGTAAACTATTAATTTTACCAAAAAATGTTATAGGAATAAATTATTCAAAATTTCCTCTACTTTAATTTATTAATTAACTATTTTGTCGAAATTACAGAAATGGCGGCTCATTTCCAAAATCCTTGAAAAACGCTTAGAATAAACTAAAAAGCTAAACTATTAATTTTACCAAAAAATGTCATAGGCATAAATTATTCAAAATTTCCTCTGCTTTAATTTATTATTTAACTATTTTGACGGAATTACAGAAATGGCGGCTGATTTCTAAAATGCTTGAAAAAGGCTTGGAGTAAACACCCAGTTCCTTTGGACCCTTTTGAATCAAAAGCTTTTCAACTCTAAGTTTGGTCATGAAACTTCTAAATATGAAGTTCCGTGCCGATACCTTTAGCAGTTTCTCCGGAAATGAATTAACTAAAATTGGGTACACACACACACACACACACACACACACATACACACACACACACAGACATTTTTTTGTACCTTGGTCAAAAATGTTCAGGGGACCCATAAAGACCTATTTCCGCTAAAATCTCAAAAAAAATTTTCGGCACGATTACAATACTTTACATACTGCGTATGATAAAGTAAAAAGGGAAGACGAATACAACCTTCCTTGTAGAAAATTAAAAAGTGTGCCAATTTCAATCTAACCTTCATTGTCTTCAGAACAATAGGAAGCAAGATGTCATATGAACTCCCAGATATTTTGTAAATCGTTTTATATCAATATCTTCCTTTATAATTTATATGATGCCAGAGTGAATGTTGGGATATACACTGCGAGCCAAAAAAAAAAGGTACAAATTTTCAATTGATCATATTTCCAAAGATAATAAATAAATTCAAGCATTTCTTTAATAAAAAATTTGCTTATTGTGCCTATTGTGAAGATTGAAAACATATCATATTTGCATTAATTGAACGTTTTAATCCAATGTTTCTTTAAAATGTATGGCTATGCTACATTTATGATAATATCGCGTCAATTAAATGTGAAATGGACGAACTTTGGATTGAAACCTTCTGTTATTGCGAATAGTATGGTATAAATCTTCACAATACAAGCAATTCGTTTTTTGAAGAAATACCTGAATTGACTAATACAAGTGATTAAAAATTTGTACCGTTTTTTTTTGGCCCACAGTGTATAATAAATGTTATATTCATTTTCTTTTTCGTACAAAGACCCATTTTTAGTAATTACGGCTGAAATGCATCACCTACACGTAACGCAGAAACAGAAACACGGCGCACATCGTATACAGGCTGTCACCTTCCAAATACCAAAAATTTATAGAGGAATTTAAAGAAGCATCATGTATAATGTAGCCAAAAGTCGGTTCTTTTCCAGAAGAAATTTTTTTTTATATAATTATTAATTACCACCCTTATCCTTTTATGGGATTTTTCCAAAGCTAGTATTCTTTCCTGGCTAGCGTACATCTGAGTTACAGAAGTTGTCTCGCAAAAACAAGGTGAGTATTACATAAGATACTTCTTATCCTATTGATGAACATATCTTGGAAATGGTCAAGTTTTAACTGGATGCTATTGCTTTTCTTATTATAAAATATGGTGCTCGATCATGTTTTCAATGACGTGGGTAGCGGAAAGGTTTACCCAGCACATAAATACGTTGTTTATCTTACGTGCGTTATAGTTATTTATGTACCAAGGGCATTGCGCGCATAAAAAAAATTATGTCCTACAATGGTTTTGTTCCTCCAATTTGAATATTAATAAATATTTTGACGTAATCCAGTGACATGCGTATCTACGTAGTTGACTAACAATACAAACAATTAGGAGTTGAAAGACAATACAGACAATTAATTGTCAAACAGAATAACTTTAATCGCCAATAATTAACCTTAACGATTTAAAATTTACAATTTGAATATTTGATATATTTGACATATAACCATGGCAACACTTAAAGCCCGCGCGGGCGTTCCTTAACGCCCTCGCGGGCATTAAGAAGCAGTGTTTGCCCCGGCATCTAAGATGTAAAATGTCACTTTATGATCATGTACGACATAAAACATTTTTATAGACCTATAACTTGAAAATGCCAACTTGCACGTAAACTATAGATAGACATTTTTTGTAGAGACTTAAAAGATCTAGTAATTTGCCTACAACGCTCATTGTCGTTTGATGAATAGAAATCAAGATGTTAAAAAAACCGGCATTTGTAATGCCCAACCAAAGGTGTAACGGGTGATCTAAAATGACGACGGGCAGCTTGAATTTCCCATCCCCCCCCAGTTTTGAACATATTTAGTGTTACTAAGATGGTATGCGTGCAGGATACAGGTTATGATCACTGTCAGATACCATAGTGGACTCGTCAGTAAGGGTTACGTTCCTCGGCAAAAATATTTTATTTCTTCGGAATTTAATTTGTTATAAATACTATATTTATATTATTTGATCTAATATATGAGAGATGGTTATTAGATATTTATAATTGACTGTTTTCATTTGATTACATATGGGAGGATTAATGTTTTATTCATGTCCAATGTCTTTACCAAGACTAACCAAGACTAACAGACTTTCAAACCCGCATTGTTTCAATTTAATATACATAATGAAAATAACAGCTGTCATTTGCAACCATTACCAACATCACAATTATTCAATGTGGCGGGAAATTCAACCTTTCCTTCGCCATTTTAGATCACTCTGTATACAACAGATGGGTCGAAATGTTTTTGTACAATCATTTGACGATAAACCTACTTTCAACTTTTGCAATATGAATAAGTTGACATCTAGAACACCTACAGTCAGAAGAGTTAAGTAAATAGATCATGCAGGCCTACCCAGAATGATCGACCTGTAACTTGTAAGCCTGGCTATGGTAATCTTTTCCAAGGTTGATTAACAATATAACCCGCTGGTTCGGCGTCCAAGAGGCGACCTAATGCGCGAAGGCGAAACTAATCGATTATCAAAGTAAAACGATTAGCCTCTGCATAGTTGAAAGGCTTACAGGCTTTGTATCATTGTTCGTTACCGCGGGTGGGCTGCTCGTCTTGCTATATTATCAATTAGACCGTCCGATGATGTACCAGACGTTGTCCGATTGAAATTTGATGCAGGAAGAACAGATTTTTTTATATTAGTTTGATGAATGCGTTACCAGTGGATAAAGCGACAGCGTAGGTACATCATTCGTGTCGACAGGCACTGGTGCGCTGGGTAAATACGCAATTATGTAACAGAACATTCTATAAGAACCATTAAGCATGCCGCAGACGAAACTCAGTCTATGTAAATTTATTTCCGGCAATTGGTGGACCTTTTCCCACGAGCTAAAGGGAGCAGAATTGTAGTAGTCTAAGAAAGCGAGAAAACCGTAAAACTTCAAGGAGGCAAGTGGTAACATATAAGTAACATAAAAAAGCATGGTCAATGTTATGTACACAGTCGGCGAGTGGCAAAATAAAAATTATACATAATGAAATTATATACACATAGTAGTTATGATTTTATTACCATAATATTTGGCATATATATTCGGCATAACAGTAATTGAAAACAGTAATTGATTAAAATTTCTAACCAATCCGATAATCAGAACACGACTTCCGTTTAATAATGTGTAGCTCCGCCACTATGTTCTACGCATTCGGTAGCACGTCTGGGCATGCCTCTAATGACGTGATCAATATTGAGGTATCGAATCCCATGCTACTTGTACCTCATGTTGAAGTGCCGCCAAAGTCTGAGGGCCTGCTGTAAAGTTAATAGTCTTCTACCTATATTGTCCCACACATGTTCAATAGGAGAAAGATCACGAGATCTTGGTGACCAAGGCATGGCATTGTTTTGAGCTTCCTATAACTAGCCCATTCTGTTACTCTAGCTACATGTGGTCGGGCATTATCTTGCTGAAAACCTGGATTTCAGAGCGTTCGAAGGTAGGGTATAAGATGAGGTTCCAAAATTTCTTGGATGAAACGTTGGGCATTTAAGTTACCTCTCATGAAGACTAGAGGAGACCTACTACCATAAGCACTAGCCCCCTCATATCATAACCCCAGCAGTGCGATGGACGCTCAACAACAAATTGAAGATTTCGTCGGTTGCCAGGTCGCCTTCTCACCCTTGCCCGACCACCATTCACCCCTAAACAAAAGCGGGATTTGTCGGTAAAGACTATACAGTATTCCATTCGTCGTTCCATCGCAGTCGTTGTCTGAAGCACTGAAGACTGTTTCGTTGATGCTCAGAAGTGAGGGGTAGCACCAAATGTGGACGGTATGACAACAGACCAAAACTTCTCATCCTACGATAAATGGTACGCATTCCAATGTTTCTTCCATGCTCTCCAAACCGTTGATCTGCAATCGTCCTTGGTGCTGGAGAAACGATCTCTTAAAGCCAGCTGTCTACGGTGGCGATCTCGACGCTCTGGAGTTCTTGGACGAGCTCCTGTTCCTCTAGCTCTTTGTGTTCAGCTTTCTTGAAGCCATGCCATGTGATACCACGTGACCACAGTACGTATGCTCCTATTCACCCTTGTAGTAATTTCCCGAAATGAAAATCCTGTCACACGTAACTCAACAATCCGCTCTCTATCAACCTCTGTAAGTCTACGAATATTTGTTCCGACTCCATGTCTTCGCAATCTCGGCATGGTAAACAATTGAAAAACACGTTCTCAACTCACTATTCAAAGATTAGAGACACACTACGGCTACAATTGACTGCAGAACCCCTATACAGGTTTTAAACCAAAAGTGGAATAAAAAAGAAACACTGAACGCATATGTTCGAAACTTGAACTCAATACTGGTGGAGTCAATACACGCACGTATGCCAAATATTATTGAACTAAAATCTTAACTACTATGTGTACATACTACATTTCTATGTCACTCAGTATATGGATGTGGTCAAGTACAGGTGCAAGTACAGGAGGACGATATTTGGCGGAAGCGAGGAGCAGTGCTTATGAAAAAGCCCATGATGAAAGCAACACCATCTCACATATTTCGTCTTTTTCCTTTCTGAATATAAAACTGATAAACTAAAATTTTTAAAAATGACAACGCATCGGTTAGTTAAGTATTTAAATTTAAAACAAAAATCATTTAAATTGACCAATGTGGAGCCTATAAGTGCATACAAATTCTAGACGACCTTGAAAACGGACAACTCAGTAGGAACTAGGGCGATTTGGCTAACTTCTGATAATCTAATGTTTGGCAGCAACCGTTTCGAGCCGTGAACAGCCTTTAAAAATTATGATGATCATTATTATTATTATTAGAACCACTAATAACCGAGTTGAAACTGACGATATAGCTACCATTTCAAGGCCAAACAAGAGGACAAACAACTTGCTCTGATACCTACCGAACTCCATTGAGATTAAAATGGTGTTTAAAATATTATGACTAAGTACTTAGGTATATAATATGTTTGTTGGACATCCAGGAATGATTTCTGCACTCCAACGTCACGTTGTTGGTCAAATTTGAAGGTTTCAAAGTTACAATGTTATAAGAAAAAAATGAAGGCCATGAGCAGAATAACTGACATGAATGTTTCAACATCAGAGATATGGCCATCAAAGAGTTAAGCTACAAAACATGATGCTAATCAATAATATTTCAATTAGACAGCTCTTGTTCAACAACATGTAAACATTACCAACGTCGCTGAATGCTATTTGCATCATTAACATTACATCAATCACATAACATTACATCATCCCAGTAACCAATCAATGAATTTAAAGAAGTTAGCAAGCAGCGTGGCAACTTCATATCTATATACCTTAAAATGAACCTCGGTCTAGAAAGTAAAAGAAATGGTTTTAGCAGTAGTGAGACCGACAAGATTGACAATGAGATTGAGATTGACAAATTTATCCATCTATGTTACAGTAATCTAAAATTAAAATAGTTGTCTCCAATTATTTAAAAAATTCGATTTGTAGGGTAACGACCAGCCAAAATAAAATCAACCTTTGTTTATTTGCAACGTTTCGATAACTTTATATCATCTTCATTAGATAATTTACTAAAATCACAAAATGTAACATAAGAGAACAATAATCTATAAACCTAATACACAAAAATAAAAACTCATTTCAAAAATCAAACCGTATAACCTTACTGAGAATGTTGTTGTTGAAGAACGAGACCAATAGCAAAAGCATCAGAAACTAATTCATGCTAACCTATGGATAGTAGTTCTTAAAGTTTGGATGAAAGTTTCCTGAGATTTTGCAGAATCACGTTGTAAGTAAGGTTATATAATTTAAAATATATTTTTATTTTTGTACATTAGTTTTACATATTATTTTTCTCTTATGTTACACATAGTGATATTAGTAAATTGTTTGACGAACATGAAATATGGTCATCGAAACGATGGAAATAAACAAAGGTTTTAAGTCTTTTGACTGGTCGCTACCCAAAGGGTAGATTTTAGAGAGAGTAAGGAGTATTCTACATACTAGCAGCGAAAGAAACATAGACTGTTCATCAACTATATATGCAGCAATCGCTTTTACAGTACTGAAGGTATGTTTATTTTGGTATTCGCACAATATTGTCATTAGGGTAATTAAATTAGAACTAGAGCCTAATCCGATCTGCTAGTGTACCTTTGTTCCTTTGGTGGTATCTAAAGTCATCTAAAATTGTGAACCAGTATGTCCTATTTGTACATGTGTAATTAGAATTACTTTATACAGTACTTCTGTTATACAATAAGATTTTATATATCTGCAATAAAAGAATTGCTGGTGTTCATCACGTTTCGTTTTACCCGGAAAGAAACTTGGTAAAGTACTGATGGATATATTATCCCGAGTGCCTCCTTCCCCCAGGTTGGCTCCCCTGGGAGCCGTCGAGATAGCACTTAATGATATCATCGCTCTCTACGTGGAGATTTTCACTATTTAAAATTTCACATTTTTAGCGGATCCGTGGGGGGAAGCAGTAATTTTAATATTATGACAGGTTCCCCTCTACCCGCAGTGATGTATAGTTCGCGAGGGTGGCCCCAGGGGACGTCGACGTCGGCGCAAAAAAATGATAATTTTCGCAGAGTGACACGCCGACCCTTAGGCTTTCACCGCGGCCAACCGAAAACCCGTAAATTCGATTTTTTTTTCACGCTAAAAAATATATTTTTGAATGTTGGCGTCGTGTGAGATGGAGCGGGGTCCGGATATGAATCGGCACGATATCCGAAAACTACTGCGACCGATGTCAGAAAAAAGGTTTATAGGTCATAAAATGAAATGGAAGGGATGAGGTATCGATGGAGACAATCTTGCTTTCGACGCTTGAAGATAAAAAAATCGGCGGCAATTTGGTGTTATTAGCTATTTGAGGATAGTTTGCAAGAACAATAAAGCCGAGATTAGATGTCCGGTTTCAACTCGTCGAGTCGGTTTTAAAGGGTATCATAAAATAACTTGACTTGGGTTTACTTGACTTTTTTATAGTAGTAAGATGGTTATTTACGTTGTCTTATAGTGTCAATGATTTCTTAATCTCATGTTTAGCATAATTCACAGGACTAATTTTCTTATGCGATTATTTTCGATTGTTAATCGTCCAGAAATTAACCGTCTCAATTCAAATAGCGAACCGTAGCAAACTTCTCTCCAAAGTTTCGAAATAAAAAAAATCACCAGATGTGGATGACGCAACTATAAACATGGCTGTTTTTATTTCGTATTTGTTACATTTGACGTATGGTATAACCTAAAGAAAGTAATGTATTGCTTTCTATTTGTATATTATATTTGTATTCCAACTGAACTGGGTTTGAGTTTTCTAGTCGATGATATAGTACTTTCATATAGTACAATCGTCGCTATTGTAAACCTGGTTTCAAAGTTATTACACACACGCACTACACTACTCCAGAGTGCAAGTCTAGAGAAGTGCAGAAGAACATAACTTGGGCTCTTATAGTTAACATTTAATTATATGTTTTAATGTATTACCAAATAAGTAAAATTTCCGACGGAAAAATGCCGTCAGTACATGTAGCCGTTGTAACTGAGTCGTTTCTTTTTACAACAAAAACTCACTTTCTTGTATTCATTCGCTCAGTATGTTGAGAAAGTTGTGCTTGTTCCGCATTTGTTTAAAAAATGTTGTATGTCTACTGTAATTTATGTTTAGCCGACTTCACTAACTACCTAAGTAAGCTTAGTGTTTATTGACCGTAACAGATTTTGATTTTTTTAAATTGTAGTGTTTGATTGCCTGTTGAAGAAACAATATACAAAGTTTCGAAATATTGCAAACAAAAACTGTAGTTTTTTTAAAGGACTTCCTAGATCTTACTGCTGACTAATTTTACTTTGTTTATAATGGATTACTGCAGACCATGATCAGGCGCAACTGCCATCGGAAAGCATTTCTACATTTTGTAGTCCACATCAAAATGGTTTGAGTTTGAGTTTGTTATAAACTCATAACGAAAGCGCTTTCGGTGTCGTTATGACAACTGTGGATCACAAATTATAGGTAACTTTTAGTTTTCCAAGATTGATGATATTGACGTCAAGTGTCAAATAAAGCTGACATCTCAATCGCTATTGGCTCGCCTCAATGGTATTTGTGAATTTTACCCCAACTACCAACTGTTTAATATAAAACTACTCTAGATTGTAAGATGACAACCGAAATTTTCAAAATTTATGTAAAATTAATGTTGCAAAGTAGAAAAAATTGTATATACCACTCGTTTTATAAGACGTATTGCCGCACTCGTTCCCAAAACAACTCGTCCGCCAATTTTTGTCTTATACACCTTTCAAATTATACTTAAAGCTAGGTATAGTGCCACCGCGCTGAACGAAATTCGAAAATTTGTAAAAAAATGATAAAAAAGACGAATCGGGCGCAATTCAGTTGATTACGGATTTTTTTTGCCAATTTCGTAAACTTTATTCAGTACGTCGGTTTTATTGTTTTTGCCCTTTCGTCGTTTAATCCTCTTCTTTCTCTCTATTACACCCTTGTTGCAATGTTCGCCCTATTTATCCGTTTTGTCCTGTTGTCTTTTTGGTCCTATGTATTTGTATTTGTTTTTCATTTGCTGTCTTTTAATATATTTTGTTATGTCCGTATTTTACGCCCCTTTGGCCATTTATGTTCTTTTCATCGCTTTTGTTCTTTTTGCGCCTGTCGTTCACTTTAACCTGTTAGTTTGAGACATGTTTAATATAGCCTTTTTTGTATTTTTGTCGTATTTGTTCCCATTCTTTCTTTTCGTCCTATACGTTCCGTCTGCCAATGTTGTGCCCATGGCATCCTTTACAGCCAATTCGTCCTTACGCTCCTATTTGTGGTTTTCGACCTTCGCTTCAATTAAGTTTATTTTATCATTTTAATCATTCTTTTGTTTTGTCAGATCTATTGGTCATTTTTGTCCGTTTCGCTGTTTCATCTTCTGTTTCATCCCATTTTCGCCTTTCTCTTGCCAATAATTTGTCCTTTACTCCGTAGTTTGCAGCCATTTCGTCCTCCATGTGTGTGTGTACCCGATTTTTGTGGCGACGATTCGGGAGAAACTACTAAAGGTATCGGGACGAAAGCTCATATTTAGAAGTTTCATGACTAAACTTAGAGCTGAAAAGCTTTTGGTTCAAAAGGGCCCAAAGAAACTGGATGTTTCCTCTAAGCATATTTCAAGGATTTTGCAAATGAGCCGCCATTTCTGCAATTTAATTTAAAATAGAGGAAATTTTGAATAATTTATGTCTATGACATTTTTTGGTAAAATTAATAGTTTAGCTATAGGAGCAAATTCTATTTGATCGAGATCGTGTCTGCATTAATATAAAGTTAGCCAGGATTTGACAGATATTTTTATTCTAATGACTGTAGGTAGTGTCAAAGGCTGATTTTTTGACAATACCTACTGTCAATATCTGTCAAATCCTGGCTAATTCCATGGTCCAACACGGTATGCTCACGCGCATTGACCCCGCGTTCAAGTGACGTCAGTGCGAGAAGGAAGCGGAAGTACCTTTAATATGGCGTTAATTTCGTGGCTACCTGCGTAGCCAATTGTTGTTGTTACGGTTGTAATGACATTTATGAGCTGACGTCATTGCGAGAAGTAGCGTTCGTTGCCATGGTAGACAATATGTTGTTGTGACGTTCGAGCCTTTTTGACAATTAAAGCGTTGGCATAGTTATCAACTTGTTAACTTAAATCACCTACAAAAGTAAAAACTTACGGATTTATTTGGTTGCCTAGGTGTCCGTGTCAACATCCTTCTCGCAGTGACATCATGCGCAGAAATGAGAGTTTTTGAGACGCGAAGTGAGCAGACCGTGTGGACTGTGGCTAATTCGTTTTATTATTATGCAGACACAATCGATCTCGATCAAATAGAATCTCATGGAGCTAAACTATTAATTTTACATATTGTATGATAAAGTCATGTGCCTGAGATTTTTGAGTATTGTAGACCAGCGCATAAAGCGTCTAGAAGCTCATAAGCGTTAAAAGGGGGTCGTGGCGACAGCACTACAAAGACTAAACTATCCTGCAAATTGTCAAAACTAGGCTTTGGTCAACAGAACAAAGGACAGAATTAATAAATACGAGACGATGCGTAAATTTTGCCTGTGTGCTGGATAAATGCACGTTTTGATATGCGGTGGCAATCCAAAACTATGCCCTAGAACATAATTACCAAAGGTGGTACGCAGCGTTGCGCGGGCCGCACGGCCACAACCGCGTCAACATAAATATTGCATATCCGACGCGACTCGGTGACATCGTTCCATATTACCATAATAAAAGTTTCGCGTGCGGCGGAGCATCGCTGACGCTGACCCTTGGGCCGTCCGACGTCGGCGCACGCGCAGCCCATGTTCGCGTGTGGGACACGTTTCCGCAATATATTTCTCGCGTTATCGGTCCTCCTTATCTATCCCCAGTGCTGGACGTCTATCTTTGCGCTCGCCCTTCCGGGGAAAGAGACAGTCCCGGCCGCGAAGGGTCGCGCGCGTCGGATCGGCCGTTGCGTGCCGATTTTCGACGGCCCTGCAGTAACGACAGCATCCTTCCGGTCCGTTCACCCCAGCCCAGGCTGTAAATCAAACCGCGTACGGCACACGACCGCAGCCGTAGTTATATCGGCGGTTTTGATAAAGGGCCGAACCGGAGTGCATCTCTAAGGTAATTTGTGGCGCTGACGCACGAATTTCTGCCGCGTGGACAATGGCTAAATTATGCTGAGGACTTATTTAGAAGGCAGGTGATTTTTCTTTAAATTATACGGGGTTCCGATAGGAATTACGGTCGTTTCTCTACGACAGGGGGTGTCTATCGCTAGGTAATTCTGGCGTATCTGACAGGAGTGGAGTAACCAGAACGCGTTTTTTTTTTATCGCAGCAATAGCGTTATTACTGAAACATTGTAGTTCATTTCTATCTAGTCTTTCTTTAAAAGCGAGTCGAAGAAACTACACTTCTCAAATTGACAAATGCTGAATTTATCAAAAAGCGCGTATGTATTTTGACGTAAAGAATGATTAGCGACAATTTGCATATAATATAAGATTATGTATATTTGTGGGGTTGTTCGGTGTCCAAATATGAACATTAATTATATCGTAGTAAACTTTTGGCGTGTCTTGATGGGGCTGACCCACAATGGCTGGGCTCTATATAAACATAATTAATCAAAATTTAACGGTTACAGTACTCGTTGACGTAGATCAATATGACTGAACTACTTCAATAATAGAGGTGTTCCTAAATATCATGTAAATACGAAAAGGGGCAATTCTTTGGCTTACTTAATGACTAAAAATTCATATAAACATAGGTCCGCAAACACTTCGTTGCCGACGTACAGGGTGTTGAAATTTCAAGATTTTTTTAGTTTCTTCTTTATAGCTCTTGTAGTTTTTGAGATATTTAGCTCTAATTTGGAATATAGATTACGGTGTAGGACTTACATCATTGGGCATACCAAACGGTTTTAAGAATCTACAGGGAGATATTTTTTTCAGGGGTCATACCCCCTTTTCTCCTCAAGAACGTTTTTTTTTTTCGGTGCGCCGCTGGTGGATTCGAAAATACAAAATACTTTTTTTGTTTTGTTCTAAAGCGATTAAAAACTCTTGTAGTTTTTTCGTATTTACCGCCGTTATCGAGTAAGAAAAAAAGCTTTTCTGTGTTTCGCTAGATGAAATTAATTTTTTTTAATAATTGGTCTAGTATGCTTTGGCATGATTTAGATAACTTTTTGTTTGTATAATAACAATAACAAGGAAACTACGTTATAAAAATTGTTGAAAGTGACCTCCGCCTACCCGCAAGCATGCGCCCGCTCTTCTTCTCATTGATGCCAGTACTTCTTCAAATACCCCCGGAGTACTTCTTATGGTTTCAAATCCATCTAATATTCGATTTCGTAAATCATCAACCGTATTCACTGGTGTTGTATACACTAGAGTTTTCAGGTGCCTCCATAGGAAAAAATCTAGACTATTTAAGTCAGGGGACCTAGGGGCCATGTCTGAGGCCCTGAGGCTCCCGAGCCAAAATTGAAAAATGTGCTGGGGCGCTATCGTGCATATACCATATTTCATTTCTCAGCAAAAGGGGTAAGTCTTCCAGTAGTATAGGCAATTCTTGTTGCAAAAAATGCCTGTATAAGTAACCATTAAGTCGACCAGGCAAAAAAAGGACCAATCAAATGGTCCCCAATTATTCCACCCCATACATTTAACGAGAACTGCTCTCGGAAATGTGTTTCTACGATTCCATGTGGATTTTCTTCAGCTCATAGGTGGTTATTGTGAAAATTTAAAATTGAATTCCTTGAAAAATTGGCTTTGTCGGTAAACAGTATTTTACAATCGAAATTGGGGTTTACTGCTAGCATATTAAGGTACCACTGGCAGAAATTAATCTTTAAAGGAAAATATCGAGGAAGGAGCGCCTGCACCCTTTGATGTGATAAGGGTATAGCAGAGAATCACGCAGGACACGCCAAACAACTTAATGACTAATATTTAAATGTTCACCGATTTTCCTGGTGCTAGTACCTGCATTTTCTTCTATATCATTTAGAATAGCTTCTTCGATCTGTGGTGTTTTATAACATTACGTGGTCTACCTGCATCATGGGTAATCTTATTAAAAGTTCCAGTTTCCACAAAACGCCTGTGAATATTTGAAAATATTCGATGATCAGGTATCATCCTATTGGGATAGCGTTTCATGTACAGACGTCTGGCATATGTTTCATTTCCATTCGCAAGGCCATAGATGAAATGCATCTCAGCCATTTCAGAATTGGTATATTTGGTATTTCCAGTGAATACGTATATCGAATATTTAAACAAACATTTTTACACCCTACAGTTTAAAATTTAAACCTTTAATTTACAAACACTTGTGGACATAAATTAATATTTCAAATGCGAACTGTCAAAATAAATACAAACAAAAGGTTATCTAAATCAAGTCAAGACATACAAGACCAATTATTTAAAAAAAATAATTTCATCTAGCGAAACACGGAAAAGCTTTTATTTTTTCCTCGATAACGGTGGTAAATACGAAAACCACAAGAGAGATTAAAATGCGTTAGAATAAAACAAAAATTGCATTTTGTATTTTAGAATCCCCCATTGGCACACCGAAAAAGGTTCATGGGGAGAAAAGTGGGTATGACCCCTGAAAAAATATCTCCCTGTAGATTCTTAAAACTATTTGGTATGCCCAATGATGTAAGTCCTACAGCGTAACCTATATTTCAAATTAGAGCTAAATATCTCAAAAACTACAAGGGCTATAAAGAAAAAACACACCCTTTCGTCTGAGCTATGCTTAAGGGTTTAAATAAACCGAAACGTCAGCAAGGATGAAATAGTTTTTATTGAACTCGACTGCTCCCAAAAGCCATTTAACTAATTAATCTAGAACTAATTATCTGTGGACCGAAAAAAGAAGAATACTAAGCCATTATTAATATTTTGTTTTAACGTACAGGCTGGTTGGAAAACAGGAAAATCTTACATGGGCTCAAGAGTAAGCGATTGTTTTTTTTTCGGAATTAGATAAAAATATTGTAGGAAAAGGTTACTTTGAATTATTTTTATGCTCAGATATCAAACCTGTATGATCTATTTCAGATTTCACACGTCGGACCAGGAAAGAGAAAACATTACATAGCAGTAAACAAAAAATCTAGAAGCAACAATTATGATTGATCAGTTGAGAGTAGTAACAGCGTAACCAAGAACTTTCTTGATAAAAACTGATAGAAAGTATGTTGACTTTACAGCAAAGGGTTTATTTAGTTGTCTGTTACGGGATAGGTGATGAATCGTACCGCCGCGAAGTGCCTTTGAAGTTTTTAACAAAAAATACCCAGTGGTACACGTTTCTGTAAATTGAGTTCGTGAATTGGCAAAAAATATCATCATGCAACAGGAGAGGTGAAATGTATCATGAACAAAAAAGATTGTCAAAATGTGCAGCTGTAGGAGAGCAATAGGTGGAGTACTACTTTTTACTGGCTTAAAAATAAATTAAATATTAAACTTAGAATACAACACTGAAATTTGATAACAGGGCATAAAATGAAATATGAGACAACTTTTCCCTAAAACATTTTTTATGTTCGAAAAACTGATATTTTAAAATTTGTCTATGGCTACCAATCGGACATCGAAAATCGGACATTTTTTATAGAGAACGACTTTTCCTCCAGAAATTAAAAATTGCACCCATTATATAGATATAGTTAGGACACACTGTATATTAATTATGTCATGTAACGGAATTATACATTCTATATATTAGGGTGAACTTTATTATTTACGTTTTAATTTTTTTCTGCGGGGCTCTCTCAATCTGTACCTTTATGTCTATAGTTCATACATAATTCCTGTGAAGTTTGAGATTGATAAATACATATTAACACGTGTCTCAAGCTGCTTAGGATCGAGAATAAGTGTAACTTAATAATAATAAAAAAATCTGATGTGGCCAGGCACATGACTTTATCATACAATATATAAAATTAATAGTTTAGCTGCATGAGACTCTATCGAGATCGATTGTGGTTGCATTAAAATAAAACAAATTAGCCAGGATTTGACAGATATTGACAGTAGGTATTATCAAAAAATCAGTCTTTGACACTACTGTCATTAGAATAAAAATATCTGGCAAATCCTATATTAAAGTAGAAAACCAAAAAATGTCATAGACATAAATTATACAAAATTTCCTCTACTTTAATTTATTATTTAACTATTTTGAAGAAATTCCAGCTCATTTGCAAAATCCTTGAAAATGCATAACAGCATTGCTATCCGCACTCGACATACACATTGACTTTGTAAACACCAAGCTGTTTCAATATTGTTTCACATAGCGTACGTGCGCGCGTGTTTCTCCACGTCATCGCATTCTCCATGCATTTGCGTGTTGAATTGACGTTTCGCAACCGCTGACGTTCTGAATACTGTCAAAAGTTTCAAAATATCCTGGCTACCTACTATTAATGCAGACACGATTTCGATCAAATAGAATTTGCTCCTGCAGCTAAACTATTAATTTTACCAAAAAATGTTATATACATAAATTATACCAAATTTCCTTTACTTTTATTTATTATTTATCTATTTTGACGAAATTACAGAAATGACGGCTAATTTGCAAAATCGTTGAAAAATGCTATGAGTAAATAGCCAGTTCCTTTGGACTCTTTTGAACCAAAAGCTTTTCAGCTTTTCAGTCATCAAACTTCTAAATATTAACTTTCGTCCCGATGCCTTTAGTAGTTTCTCCGGAATCGTCGCCACAAATATCGTTTACACACACACATATACACACACACAGACATTTTTTTGTACCTTGGTCAAAAATGTTCAGGGGACCCAAAAAGACCTATTTCCGCTAAAATCTCAATTTGTTTTTTTCGGCACGATTACAATACTTCATCATACTGCGTATGATAAAGTAAAAATAATAAAAACCACAGCTATTAATATAAAAGAAAAATTTAATCAATTAACTCTCGACTCTAGGTATCAGACCATTTCACATATTTTTAAGAACTTAATTTGTCTATGTTACGTGACTATGCTGACCAACAATCACCAAAGTCTAATAAGTACATAATAGCTGTTTCTGCTATCCGCTTTTCGATAGCATCTGAATGTGAAGGCAGAAATTTCGACTTGAGTTTTTTTTTTGAGAAATGCAGTTCTAAACATTTTTTGCTTGTCCGATTTTGTTCTTTGTTGGTCAGGAATAATTACTTAGCTTAGATTACTACATTTTTAACAAATTACGTACTTGGAAATATATAAAATGCTAATTCTTTTATATTCAGCTAATAACTGTGGTAAGTAAATTTATTGCGGTGAAATACAACAAAAACGCCTTTTTGTGTGCTTTTTAACTTTTCCTATATAAATAAGGATAAACAATATGATATTGTTAAAAATAAAAATATCTGTTTTTTGGTAGACCAAATATGCAACAATTGAAAACAATTCAAACCCGAAAAAAGTGCAGCAAAAATAAACCGATCACAAAGTATAATCTACAAAACAACTCTAGTGTAAATAAAAGAATATATATATATATATATATATATATATATATATATGCGAGTATAACGACAAACATGTGCAAATACATAAAATTAAAACTAAAATAAATTGTTTATTGATCGCAACTGCTCTGTATGTATATGTATGTGTTCAGTATTTTTATCATCAATTATTGTCAATGACGTCTATGATATCCAAGTGACCAATAACTACGTAAAACCCAGTAAAACCACCAATAAACAAACCCAAGGGAATAAGTACTGCTTTCCAACAACACACATCGGTCAGTGTCCGATAGCCTTCAATTATAGAAAAGGGTTACGAGAAACGATTGTAAAATTCACATTCTTGACCTACATGATGACTCTAACGTCTTTACCTGCTTTTTGTCCAATGTAAGAAATCCCGTTGACAATTTTACAATACAACAAGGAAGTTTCACGCCAAAAGTTGACATTGCTTAGCAGGATTAGCGGCCGTTCCGTCACTGCCTGTCACTGAAACACAAACAGATTCGATGGACAACCCTTTCTGCAATGTCGTTTTCTTTGTGCGGATCTGACGTCTTGGTGAATTGAGGGCCGAACAAAGGAGAAGTTAAATTAGAACTATTCGACATATAGCAAAACTGGAACGGAGGTTGTCGGATCTTTTTGTCGATTTGTTTCTTGGAAGAGTGATCAGTTTACGATAAACCGTTAGTCCTAAATGTTTACGCAACAATTTTCACTAACGATGGGGTGCAGCATGTAGCTTTTGCAACTTTTGTCTAGTATATTCACGCTGTGTAGTGTTCTAGGGCTTCCTGTCATACAGGAAACAATAGTTAAGTGTAGAAATTGTCAGTGCTACGTAAAGGATTTCACGAAGGACTAATGATTCTTAGAATTTGTGAATAGTGCCATTCATTGTAACAAAATTACCTGATGAGAAGTCACCCTGCTTGTAAGGTGCTACACGTCGTATGAATATTTCCGGATTTGCTCGCCAATTCTGGTCACTTATTAGTGACTCACACTACTGACTCATTTGAATATTGTACGTGTAACAAAGAAACAAGCACACAAAGAAGCAGTGATTCAGGAGGAATTTGCCAAATCTTTCGAGAAATTATTGTTTAAATCTATTTGTGACGAACCGTTACTTATGCCCTAAAGGTTTACGTAACATTTTTCATAGTCGGTGGGGTGTACCCTTTGCAACTTTTGTCTGTCAGATTCACGCTGTGTATTCTTCTAGGGCATTGTCCACACTTTAGCATCATACAGGATGAACAACGCAGTAGTATTGTCAGTCGTTACGTAAAGGATTTCACTTAAGACTAATGATGTTTTTATCAATGTTACTTCAGATTTTGTCAAGCCATTGTAAAGCGGAAGGCCCTTTGAGAAGTGTGATCACCAGCTATTCAATGGCAGAACGAGGTGTGCATATTTTTCGTCACATTTAGGTAGTTCCTAAGTGTTGTAACTTTAATCATCTGAAGACTTATTTTTATGTACAACCGGAAAATCGTAAAATCACAATTTTCGGTTACATATTCTATTCTATTACCATCTATTGCATAGTGAACATGAATTACAGTTATCCAATCAATTGGTATTTCAATCAATTACGGTGCTACGGTAATGCTTTGGTTTGAACCAACCACTGTACCAAAACAATATGCGTTTTAAAATGGTTAATATAGGACATATGACCAATCAAAGTGAACAAAAATCAAGAAAATAACTTGCCAATCAGATATTGTGGACATCACGTATTCTACGTGGAGGTGAAAAGTGAAAATGATCGGATCCAGACTACTGGGGCACTAAAAGTTGCGTAACCCCGTTTAAACAACGGTTATAATTTTATTCCGATTCGATCACATGTGTCCAGGAAAGTCCGCATCATATGGAAAATTATAGTATTATCCATTTCTCCAACCAATACGGCAATAGTCAAATATGTACATTTCTGTACCATATACCAAGCGATTCAGAATATATGAATTTGTGATAACAGTAAAGTACCTTTATTTATATTATTATACATAAAGTTTATTTGGAAATGTTGTTAGAAGTAAAAATTATTTCCAAATATGAAGTAACAGCCACCTATCTCGAAAATTTTCTATTTTTGTTTTTTTTTAATTCTTACATTTATGAAAAATATTAGTCAATTCCAGTTCTACTAAAAGGTTCGCTTTAATCCATTTTTTATAAATTTAAATACTTTTTTTAAATTTTTTATTATTTTGGTATAAAAACTAATGTTTATTTAGAACTAGCGCAAAATTACTCGTTTTCTTGATGGAAAGGTGATATTTCGCCCTGTAGATAATAATAGTAGATTGATAAGTGTAGATTGATAACTACTATTATAAACATATCCAAAGTCATTAATATTAATTGAATTAAAAGTAAGAAGTCACGCTCACGTTATTAGTATTAGTTCTTGTATGATCTATCATTATCTACAGGGTGAAATATCAACTTTGCATCAAGAAAATGAGCAATTTTGGGATAGTTCTAAATAAACATTAGATATCATTCAAAAATAATCAAATTCTATTCAAATTTCTAAAAAATAGATTAAAACGAACATTTTAGAATCACTGCCATTGACTAATATTAGTCATAAAAGTACGAATTAAAAAAAAAAACTAAAAAACAAAAATTTCTTGATAGGTGGATGTGATTTCATATTTGAATATAATTGTTACTTCTAAACAACATTTCCAAATAAAATTTATCGATAATAATGAATATAAGGGTACTTTACTCTTATCACAAATTCATATATTCTGAATCGCTTAGTATATGGTATAAAAATTTACATACTTGACTGTTGCTGTATTGGTTTCATACAACGAGTTTTTCCTTTATTAACAAAAATAGTTAGATAGGTTAAAACTGCTACATGAATTTAGTCAAGCTTGAATCTTGTTGAGAAACTATGAAGTGCGCCTTAGAGATTTTGATTTTGCACAAAATAATAAATTACAATTTTGTGGTTTGAGGTTCTAATTTAAACAAATATTTCGATTTTAGATTTTAATCGATATTTGCTTTTTCTGACAAAAAATCTACTGGACTACCCCCACAAAACAAAACAGAAAATTGTTATTATCAGATTTCATATAAAAACTCTCATAAACTTTATTGTTCTTGAAAATTCTAGTTTAGAGTAGAGGTAAACTTGGACATGTTATTATATATTTTTGAGCAATTTTCAAAACTAAAAAATCAAAAATTATGAAGAAATGTAGTAAGAAACGAAATTCTATTATTGGGTATAATATAGACCAAATTTACAGTCGGATCTAAAACTCGTTTTCGGCAGTCTTCCACCAGTTATGGCAGGCGAAATAAAATGAAGAAATTGCATCTTTCTAATAAACACAAATAATGGTCCGATGATTCAAGTAGTACAAAATAAACACTACTTCGGAAGTAAAGCAGTAAAAAAAGAAAATGTTGAATATGAGAAAAGAAAAGATTTTGCAGTGTAAAGAATTTGCATGTTTTTGTCCCCTGCCAAACTTCTTAGAAAAAGGTAAAAAAGTTATTTGCTACTCAAAAATAATGAGCATTTAAGTTAAAAAATAAAAAATTATTCAATTATTGAAAATATTTATTTATGTACCCCAGCCTGCCATTATTCTCATGACGTAAGGGGAGGTTCTCATGTAATCGATTGAAAAAATAATTTCCTTTCCTTTCATATTTCCAAACCTTGGAGTATATAAAATCAGCCCCAGAAACAGTTTTTGATTCTCTAAGTTTTACTTTTGTAGCCTATGGTATTCTCCGGTCAAAATTTCCTGCAGTAAGGCGGCGCAAAGAGATGTGTCTATTCAAATGATAATTTTCGGTAACGGTTTAAATTAGTAATGTGAAATTTGGATACAGTACAGAGAACGTATAGATCTAGATGCTTATGTTGATTAAATTATTATATTTCACTGAATTCATATAGAAGAGGAATTTTAAAAAGCATAATGTTTCTACCTTCTCTTGTAGAGTCTTTTACACCGATACAACAGACGTGTTTTTCTAGAAACACGATCTTTCAAACTGGCTTGCACGATTACTTTTGAATCGTTTAACGGATGGAGTTATTATTATTTTCCTTTAGAGAAAATACTTTTTATTGGAGACCTCATAATGAGTGAAACTTTTAATTAATTATATTATTAATAACGATTTGAAACCGAAAAAAGCTGTAAAAAATCGATCTTAAAATTCAAACAGCAGCAATTTTTCAACATTTTTAACTAAAAGTTTGTTTAGCCTCCATCTAATTCCATCTAGTTTCACAGCGCTTTTGAAATTTCGATTTCTGTTTATTTCTATAGGAGCTCTCGTACACGTCGTTGAGACAAGCATGCCGCACAGGACCTGATACTTCTTACAACAGTGTCCACTTCTCGCATATAGTTTTCTATGGCGCTATGTCGTTTTGTAAACTAAAGTATGATAAATATATGGCAAAAGAAAAAATATTGATATCTCTTACAATTTGTTTGAAAAAATGTTTTAAACTTGAGCTACTTTTTAGGTGTCTACATGAGAACCTCCCCTGAATGATTTGTATTGTGGCTTTTTAAATGTTATTCTATTTATACTTTTTATAACAATTTAGAATTGAATCGATTTAGCATAAGCTGATTTCACTATTCCTTTGTCTTCGAAATAAATATTTTAGGCGCGTCTTCAGGAACTCATGAGTCTATTAGACAACACCTGAAAATTTTAATGGGCACATCACCTCAAGAAGTGCCACCATATAAGCAGGTCACGTAGAAATGAGACTTCGTCACATTTCTCGGTAACAATTGACTCACGTTTTAGCATTCGGCAACAAAAACACGCGACGATCGATCGACGATATAAGACAATCGACGTCTCAAATGGGACACGTACTACCTATTGTATGTGCGCGGACCTCGAGTCGACGTGCAATTAAAAATATTATTATTCATTCGTAGGCAGTGTAGAAATAATTGTTCAGCGAGCACAGGGCATTGTTAATATTCACGGAGCGGGCGAACTGTTGAGGCGAGTTTTGCCATTTTCCGCTTTCGCAGCTTTTTTAATTCAATAAACCGTTCGAATTAACTTTATTCGTGACGAGGCCACGCGCAAAATCCGGTTAAATTAAATATGCGCTTATGATGGCAGAACTCGTGACAAACATTGTACAAATCCCGGCGAACGTGGTATTATTAAATTTTGAAGATGCGATTACTGCAAAAGGCAATTTAGGCTTTCTTGGAATTCGCCGAAATCTGTTGCGTAATTTCGCGTGGCGAAAGGGCAAACCAGCAATTAGGGCGGCGTGAGAGAATGAAACAAAATCAGGTTATGGTATGGGTATAAGCAGAACATATGTTCGGTTCTGTTTGTTGCCCTTGTTTTAATTCGTAAATATAGAGGCCTTTTCAACTTTAACCAATCATTTCTGGTTTCATTGATGTAACCATGACACTCTTAAAGAAAATCCGTTTCTTTATTGAGGTTATTGGTGAGAATTCATAAGAGCACTAAATAAAAGCTATATTTGCCAAAGTCTATTTTTCTGCTTCGTTTCAAAAATAGCCAGAAATTTTTTTTGTTGGAGGACTTGAGGCATTGCTGGAGTTGAAAAACAACAAAACTAACGCGATCGGAGCGACCAGCCTAGATATATTGAGAACACAAAGAATAAGAATAATAAGAATAAGATAAAAAGAAATTATGACACAAGAGAAGAAGTGGCAGAAGAAGTGGAAAGAGAAGCATAAAGAAGTTGCGAAAATTTGCCAGAAAAAGAAGGCTAATGTAAGTAATTCCATGTTTTGGAATTATGAAAATACAAAATTATATTTTTATTTAAGTGTCAATTTATAATTAAGTTACCGCAGTGGTTTTTTTTGTTTGTATCTTATTGGGTTTGGGATTACTTTTGTAGTACCTACTATGCAACTGTAATTTCATGGCCTTTTTTGGACAAAAACTGAGTTAAAATCTTTTTTTCAGATAGGCAATTTTGATAGATTTCGTTCCGCTGAACACAAATCCTGACTCATTACAATTTCACATATCGCACCATCTTACATTTTTGGTTTTCTTATGTTGGGACACCCGGGAACATTACTAGTTAAGGTAGCGTTTAAATCGGAAATGATGTTATAATTTTCAATCGGTTATTAGTTATTATTATTACATATGCGTGTTTTTGTGCATTAAAAATATACGTTAGAGTAAACGTTGTAGTTTTTTTACTATTAGCAAAGGCTAATAATAAAAAAATCTCTGGCTTAATTCTGTCAAGTGTAAATGACGAATTCTGTGAATATAGGTGTTTTTTTAGTTGATCGCAAGGACTAAGGACTAAGACTAAGGACACCAATAATCTTAAAATTCGTCAGCTACACCCGGCAGCAATGAGTCGGATATTTTTTGTATTATCGGTAAAGGTTCCAAGTTTACTTTAACTTATAATTTGCATAGAAATACCTAATCATTTCGGTAAAATCTGATTAAAAATTTATGAAGTATATTTAGTTACCTACTCATTTCGAGGCCAACCTTAAAATATAAACGCCACCAATATAAACGCTATCAGTGCTTCAAGGATATTTCTAAGAAACATTTTTGATTTTGAAGATTCTAGGAAATTGTGATGACGACTAGAAATCCGTAAGCCACATTCTTTGACATTAAGACATAAACTTTTTCGAATACTTAGGTGATATTTTTGAGTTCGGATGCGTATTTTGCGCAAATAAATGGCAATACTAATAAATACATTTACAATATCCACGTTTCTCGGAGTTATGAATATATTATAATTAATTTTCTTTTTTTCCGAAAATTTAACAAGAATCCTCTATACTTCTGGAGAGATTTAAAACATAAATACTTTTATTTAAGCTTAGTGAGGCTTCATTCTCATTCTTATTCATTCACATTATGGAATCACTCAAACTATAAGATATAAAATATAAGTATTCGTATTAAAAACGAAAACAACCAA
This sequence comes from Melinopterus prodromus, assembly GCA_964023965.1. Classification (NCBI taxonomy): domain Eukaryota; kingdom Metazoa; phylum Arthropoda; class Insecta; order Coleoptera; family Scarabaeidae; genus Melinopterus; species Melinopterus prodromus. The sequence continues at coordinate 43,152,123 of OZ030394.1, forward strand.
AGATTTTTATAATATATCCATCAAAGACAATTATTCAATTTCTATTCACCTAATCCATATTCTACAGAGTCACTAATATTTTACGATTTACTACTGTTTTTCAACATTTAAGTATGGTTGAATTCAGAAAAAAAATCCTCTACTAAGTTTGAGAGAGAAAAACATACCGTTCTATTAAAAACAAAGTTAGTTGCTATAGCAAATTATAAGAGTTAAAAACAAAAGAATATGCTATAACTTGTAGCAGTGTTACAAAAAACGCATTAATTTCCCGAAACATTTTTGTTAAAAAAATAACATTGAAAGAAGTTATAGCAATTTTTACTAAATTGTCCAATTCCTTACCATGTATATGATGTATATACATTTCTTATTTTTCAAGAGTCGAATGTAGTAAAGTAATAAGTAAAGTATTTGGAAGTGTTATTATTGTTAATCAATTGCCTGTATTGTCACTCGTCAATGTAAATTATTGGCGATTAAGGTTATAAGTTTGACAATTAATTGTCTCTGTTGTCACTCAACTCCGAATTGTTTGTATTGTTATTCAACTCCGTAGATACTCATGTCACTTGATAACGTCAAAATATTTATTAATATTATTCAAACCGAGAAACAAAACCATTGTAGGACATAAAATTTTGTATGCACCTCAGGCATTACTTGATGTTTATACCCTCGGGCGACTTAAAAAGCTCGAGGGATCGAGAGTCACCCTTGGTTACCCTCGGGGCATAAACATCCGTGTAATGCCCTCGGTACATATATAACTATTTAACTATCACCTAAGAACCATGTCATATCATCAGATGCGTATAGGCGTCTATAACTAAAAACAATTATCAAAATTATAGGCGTCGAAATTTGCTATAGGAGTTTCATATAGCTTTGTCGAATAAATAACGCTGTCGACAATATATACTCATAAAAATGTGGACCTACTACTATATTACACATGATTATATGGTACATTCAGGTGCCCAGATCATTAATCCGATAATTGGACATACAGACGGCATAAAACCTTTTTTATATCATACTTATGAGCTATAATTTGGCGATAACCATTTTTTTTTGTACTAATCACAAAATCTGAAATTTTACTTAATTTTCTCAAGCAGATAGGTACTACTAGTTGTACGACATTTTTTGGCACGAATAGTACATTATGTTTTCAGACTATAATTAAGACATGAAATATTTCCATTCTACATTCACTCTGTCGAGAGAAACTATAGACTAACTAACAATAAATAAATAATCACTTGATAGTTTTTTAAGCATTTTTAAAAGTCCGATTTTTTAACTAATTAAAATTATTATTATTATTCATTAAAGAGAAAAAATGCCTATTGATACCTCATATAAGGAGAAACGCCATGGAAAATTATGAAAAATTACTATTTTATTTCTGTTGACACAGAGACAACCATTTTCCTCAATTTTATCATCACACCAATGTGTTGAGGTAAAACATGTGCTAAACGTGTGCTGATTTAACATGGAAGTACCCGGTGCGCAAACTATTTATAGTCATGATCTGCCAATCAATTATGGTCCAAATGGTTTTTAATAATCTTAAGTTGTAAATCAGAGGTTAAAATTTTATATCACAATTAAAACCCCGGAAAAGATTGCGTTAGATTCTGTCAATCATCGGTTCTTGAAATATTGGGTTGAATAAAATAGAAACCTTGTATTATGCGGTACGAAAATATATCACCAAATATGAAACGCCAAACCATATCGATTCAAACAATATTCAACAACACTATGCACAGATGTAACATATGAGAGCACGTCTTCAAAAAAATTTACTTACGAAGTAGCAGGCCTTGTCCTTCAATAGGCATCGCGCATCTCGCGAGCAAATACACTGTTCGTGTCCTGAATCCTGATGGATTCCGGTAGCTTATTGTAAATTCCGAGAATCATAAAAACTATTTGCCATGTAGTAGCGTTAAACCGACTTTGAGAGTAACACTACTTCTTTAACCTCGTGAGGCGTCTCATTTATATTAAATAAATTTATATTAAATCTTTATAAAATTTTATAAAAAATGTATAGTGAGATTTTGAAAATTTTTACTGTTTTTATTTTTTTTTTTAATTTTGTTCCTGGTCAAAAACCATGAAGTTTAGAGACATAAACATTGGTGTTTAGATTTTCCTAATTATTAAAATAATGAACGCCATTTTCATCAAATGAAGCTGGTAAAAATAAGTGGCCTCAATAATCGTAAATGTTACTAACGTGTACATTGTTGATTAGATTCTGGATTAAACATTTTCCGAACATCCAGTTAACGATGTTGAAATAAAAGGTGCTGATTTTTCAATAAACATGTTTTTGCAATTTCTTTAGGAAAAATCTACCATGTGTTTTGTCATCTTAAAAAATCCAGCTAAGATAAAAACCTAGCTAAAACAGGTGGGTGATTTGTTGTTTAAGACAAAACATAAAACTCAAAAACCGCCAATGTTACAGGTACTAGCTATTTTAAAAATAAAGAAACATTTATTCACCACTTTCATAATAAATTGGTGGTGATTATTTTTATGAACGTACATACATATCCTTATACTTGTGAATATTACGACTGAGTAAATAGGTAATTATGTACATATAAATATTATTCTACTCTAAAAACAAGGAAGCTCGTGTTTCACCATTTTTCGAAAATCAAGTTACGGGGGTAAAACAATGGGGTGATTTTTCGACGAACGTATGTACTACGAAAGTTATTCATGTTCCCCTTTACAAATAAAGATTCATCTTAAGGGTGTGGAAAAAGAGTTATTAAAAACAGAAGATTTTATCACCCAACATTTGATATTAATAGTATAATTCCCTTTGAATGTATAGAAACTCATTTTGTCGTTTTCCTAAAATTTAGCGGCAGGGTTGAAATATGATTTTCATAAATATACATATATTTCGAAAATGTACAAACTTGGAAAATGGTAATTAGATTCTGCTTTTAAAAGAAAGAGACCCTTGTTACGGCGTTTTCAGACAATCATCAGGGGTGTTTTGTTATTACGCTGACGTTACACACTTGAAATTTGGTTTAGATTATTCTTCCAAAGTAACTAACTTATTTACTATTCTAAAAAAAAACATTGATGCGCAAATTTAGGAAGATTTTTTAATGCTTCATTGTATGTCGATCATTATGTAAAGTGCTTATTATGACTTATGTCTAAGATATTAGAATGTAAATTATATGTCGCAGAGTGTCAACAAAAATGGCTCTTTTGACAACGTTATAAAAATCGTCTTCTTTTGTGACGTTTGAAAACCGAATATATCTAAAACATACTGGAATTAACATTAATGAACTATTTGATTAAAAGCTTTACTATGTTGATTACGATCGATATGTATTAGATATTAAGTAATCAGCAACTTATATTGTGAATTCTACAATATTAGAACGTACATATTATTCAATTTTTGGCATGGAAACAGCTCCTATTAAAAAAAATCTAATATGGCCAGGCACATGACTTTATCATACAATATATAAAATTAATAGTTTAGGTGCATGAGATTCTATTTGATCGAGATCGATCGTGTCTGCATTAAAATAAAACAAGTAGCCAGGATTTGACAGATATTTTGATTGATAATATTGATAGTAGGTATTGTCAAAAAACCAGCGTTTGACACTATCTACTGTCAGAATGAAAAGAAGTGACGAAATCCTGGCTAACTAAGATTTAATGCAGACACGATTTCGATCAAAAAGAATTTGCCCATACAGCTAAACTAATAATTTTACTAAAAAATTTCATAGACATAAATTATACAGAATTTCCTCTACTTTAATTTATTAGTTAACAATTTTGACGAAATTGCCGAAGTGGCAGCTCATTTGCAAAATCTTTGAAAAATGCTTAGAGGAAACATTCAGTTCCTTTGGACTCTTGTGAACCAAAAGCCTTTCAGCTCTAAGTTTGGTCATAAAACTTCTAAATATGAACTTTCGCCCCGATACCTATAGTAGTTTCTCCGGAATCGTCGCCACAAAAATCGGGGACACACACAGACATACATACACAGTACATACACACATTCAGACATTTTTTTGTACCTTGGTCAAAAATGATCAGTGGGCCCAAAAATACCTATTTCCGGTATAATCTCTTTTTTTCGGTACGCTTACAATACGTTATCATACTGCGTATGATAAAGTAAAAATTATGTCATAATTAGGTTTAAAAATATTTTTCAAATGTTTCTTCAGTAAAACTTTACCCTAGTCTAGACAGAGTTATGCCAATATACATAACGATATGATAAAAAGTTATAAATATAAACTCGTGGAACAAGGTAGGTCGTAGGTTATTTGAATCATTTGGTGAACATAAAGAATTGATGGCAGAAAATTACATTATTTGTGAAAAGCAATAATGAAGTTTATACACTCGCCTACGGCTCGCGGTTAAACTTTGTGCTCGCGAAATGTACGGGTCAAGGAAATCATATTCATTATTATACTAAGCTACTGTCATCATAATGATCGCCGCGTGTCAATCTAAGAGTTATATTTTATAAATTTTATAAATGAATATTTTATTAGTCATAGATATGATGCATACAATATGTGAGTCGTAGATAAATATTTTTTTAAAACCGGTGACAATGTAATGTAGTGATCACTTGGAAGCTACAGTACCTATGCATCCACGTAGATAGTATAGGCAAAACTGGGAGAGCTGAAGATTACTCATAGATTTCAGCTGTTATTTACGACATACGTTACAGATTATTTCTAAATATTGACGCGTGTTAAAACGAAATAGCATACTTTTCATACGTCTGCTGTATAATTTAAATGGGCAAGACAAAAAAGTATGTCTATTCTTAGAACCATAAGAACGAATGACAGCGGTAGCAACCTAACCTCCAATTCGAGCGCGAACGTGTGATGTGAACAAGATGTTTTCGTGGGTATGTTTTCACTTTGCTTCTGTTAAACATGGTAATGATGGATATAGAAATTAGATAGGATATTATCACAATTAAATGAAAGTATTTTTAATAATTAAATATACCATGTAAATCTTTAACAAACTACCTAGTAGGCAACCTAATATACACAGCTATATAACCAATCCACGCGGTACGTTCATATCTTGGTTCATACGATTTTTAGCAAAGAGTCATCTTCAGCTCTCCCGGTTTTGCCTATAGGAGCAAAGTTTACACGGTTGGTTTCATATCACTTTTTCAGAACTCTGTATATTCTCGTCTCGCCAGTAAAAATTTCAAATTCCAGCTGCAGGATGATGAGAGGCTCGCAAGTGGTGGTAGTTTGTGTAATAGGATCCGAAGTATACGTACCAAAGTAAGTTACAGCTTATGGCACATGCAGGCGATGCAAAATGCATGCTCGCACACTTGCCCAATCAGTTGGGTAGGTGCAGGAGCCAATCTATATGCGGGAAGCTAGTTCGGGAAGCAGCCCGGTAATAACTATGGGGCGGCTGGGGGGCGGCCGGGGCCGGTCTCGCGAGTGCAATCACGCCAGATTAGTTAGGATGGAAGGATGCCTCCAGTCGTCTACAGGCAAGAGCCACCGGGTAATAAAAGTGAAACAGATAATAATGGCCCTCGGATAATGGAAGAACAATGGCCATAGTAAATGGGCAAGGAATATAGTACGGGGTTACTGCACCTTAGCGGTCCGCTGTAAATACCCTCTGTATGGTTTAATTTTTGTTACAGTCCTCCGCTTAAGTGTTATGATAGCACATTGTTACCGAGAGATATGGTGATTACTGCGCAAATTTTGGTCCGCTCGAAAAACGGAATATCTTTATTGCTCAGTGTATTCGTAAAAAATTAACAAGGTTTCATAAAATATTATACAGTTAAACTCTAGAAGAAAACATAGCAATATATGCTCTAAATTTTTTTGATTATGTGACCCTCATAAAGTACCTACTTGGAATAACGCTGATTTGCTTTTATACAAGTACTACCAAAAATAATACAGGAGAAGCCTTTCTATAGGACGCACCAGTTTGTTTTTTACATTATAAATCTAATTTCGATAAAGATTTCTCAATTTAGCCTTTAGCCGTTAATACCTGAAAATGATTGCACGATCTTACCGTAGTGATGTGTTTTTGCTGGTGAACATCAATTTGGTACATAATAACTAATAAAATCATAATTAACAATCCCAAAACCTATGCGCAGTATTTTTATTTTACAAGTACATAATAATAATATGTAAGCTAGTACTTTGTATACATTCAATTCTTAAGTATTGAAGGAATAGAAAGAATCAAAACCATAACAATGGCATCAATTTCCTATTTGAAATCTTGTGATGTCACCATTGCCTGGTCACTACGGCCCCCGGATATAACTCCAACTGATTTTGGTTGTTTCTGATTTCTATTCCCATCTGAAGTATAAATCTAAAATGAAATTGATTGAATACATAGGGTGATTAGCAAGCAGTCTTCACCAAAATGTACTTGCTGATACATTTCTACAGATCAAAGTTGTCGCCATTCAAAGAAAAATATTTATATGAACGTTTATCAGATATGTCTTAATAGTTATAAGTAAGGCTTTGAAGATTTAACAGGTTTAATTAATAAAAACTTAATATGTTGCTATACGAAATGTGCCAAATGTTCAAAATGTCGACTTTTGACGAATCATGGAGGAAGGAGGCGACATAAGTGCTTGAATGGGACCACTTCCCCCACTCCGGAGGACTTTTAATGTCAAAGTGGCATTCGCAACGTTGACGTTTTATTTATTTCGCTTTGTTTAAAGATATTATAGTGAATTTGTGTGAAGATAAATAATGTCTAATTGCACTGTCCGCAGCAGTAACAGCAGAAAAGCACCCATAAACCAGATTTCGACAGGGGTAACATTTTATCAGTTAAGTGACTATATATGTCACCAATGTACATGCTCGCACTGGCAGCACGCACGAACATTTTTTGAAATATGTTTGTTACGTATTTAAAACAAAATAGATTAAATAAATTCTTAAATGTATTCATATAGCGATTTTAATATAATGTACCCACTCGACACATTACAATATACATATTACAGCAAAACTTTCTTTAATTTTCTGGCCAATGTCAGAATTAATCCGGACCTGGCAGGCGGCCGTACTGCGAGAGTCATGCCAGAGTAGGTACTGTAGTATAATGTTAGCCCGCCCCCCGGGGCTATTTTTTTGCTGCAAAATACATCTCGTATAGCGTCTACATCTTCCTCCATGCCTTTTCAAGCCTTCTGACAATTAAGGCATTTGCGTAGTTGTCAACTTGTTAACCTAAACCTAAAAAGTACAAAACGTCAAAAATTTACGGATGTATTTGGTTACCTAGTTACGGAGGTGCTCATATCAACATCCGCCTTGCGCTGACGTCATGTGTAGAAATGAAGGTATTTTAGCGCGAAGTAAGCATACCGGTATAAGTGTATCATGGTATTTAAGAACCAACTTGATGTTACATTGTAATTGAAAAAAACGTCATCTGGTTGAAGCAAAACTATGACAGTTCAGGTGTTAATAATGATATTTTATTTTTACTTTATCATACGCAGTAAGATAAAGTATTGTAATCATGCCGAAAAAAAAAATTGAGATTTTAGCGGAAATAGGTCTTTTTGGGCCCCTGAACATTTTTGACCAAGGTACAAAAAAATGTCTGTATGTGTGTGTGTGTGTGTGTGTGTGTGTGTGTGTGTGTGCGCGTGTGTAAACGATTTTTGTGACGACGATTCCGGAGAAACTACTAAAGGTATCGGGACGAAAGTTCATATTTAGAAGTTTCATGACCTAACTTAGAGCTGAAAAGCTTTTGGTTGAAAAGGGTCCAAAGGAACTGGTAGTTTATTCTAAGCCTTTTTGAAGGATTTTGCAAATGAGCCGCCATTTCTGTAATTTCGACAAAATAGTTAATAAATAAATTAAAGTAGAGTAATTTTTGAATAATTTATGCCTATCACATTTTTTGGTAAAATTAATAGTTTAGCCTTTCAGTTTATTCTAAGCCTATTTGAAGGATTTTGGAAATGAGCCGCCATTTCTGTAATTTCGACAAATTAGTTAATTAATAAATTAAAGCACAGGAAATTTTGAATAATTTATGCCTATGAAATTTTTGGTAAAATTAATAGTTTAGCTTCAAGAGCAAATTCTATTTGATCGAGATCGGTCGCATCTGCATTGATATGAAATTACATAGTAGCCAGGATTTTGACAAATATTTTTTTGTGTTGTCACATTCGAAAACAGCTGATCTCATCAGAGGTTGGAAAACCACTATGGAACGTTGCCGCTGTAGTACGGCAAATCATAAAATACAAATTTCAAATAAAGTAAGATCACCAATTTGACTGTTTGTTGATAAGAAATATCAACCCGTCTTTATATCTAATTCTAAAAACGATACATTGAGAAAATTATAAATAAAGTATAGCGATGAGTGTAGTTTTATTTTAGTATGTTGGTAGGGATGTGTCATGAACAAATATAAATCTGTCACAATTTGAATTACCTTTTTAAGGTGCGTTTTCATTAGTGACGATGGCAGTGGTAGCCGACGCCGTTATAGTATTTCCAATAGAAAATTGATAGTGACTCATGTTTATGTACATGCAAACTAATATGTGTCATTATCACGATATGTAATAAATACTATAATTTCGTATTCTACCACCGCCATTAGCTACCATTACCTACCAATCGGAACGCACCTTTAAACTTGACGTTTCGTCTAAGTGGTACCAACCTAGCATTTACTATACAGACATCATTTATTTTTTTTAAATACGTATTTCTTAAAAAGCAACACTATAGACGTTGATGTCGCTCCTGCCAAAAACTAGATAGCCGACTCGCTCATATGCGACGGCGACACTCCGCCTTCGGTGACGCGCCGCATCACCGCTCGTCGCGCTATTCCGTACTTTCGGCATTTGTGACATAAATAACTATTATTCTGATGACGTAGTGTAGGTAGTGTCAAATGCTGATGCTTTGACAATACCTACGAATTATCTCAATAGAATAGATTCTCATGCAGCTAAACTATTAATTTTATATATTGTATGATAAAGTCATGTGCCTGGCCACATCAGATTTTTTACGTTGATATTGCGATTTTTTATTTCTGATATTTAAATACTTTTTCCGTCGATCGTTTATTTATGAGTCAATTTAGTGAATAGGAAATCGTTTATCAAACAACTCTATTAATGCACGATTTCTATTAATGCATGATTTGTTATAGCCAATCACAAGACGCAATGGCGTCGTTTGATTGGCCAATCGAACATATGTGAAATGAATCCTTCCAATCAAAACATACCGTTCTCTAGAACTGTCAGTGTCAAATTAAATAAATTGTCATATAACCTAAAAAGACATCGGCGAAGAAAAATCTATGTAAACGACTCTAGAAGAATACGATTAACGGAAAATTTTTGGAACCAACTCGAATATTAAAGGGCGATTAATTATCTCGACAACTAACGCACTCGCTAATCGCTCGTGCCTTAGTCTCGATCATTAATCGCTCTTTTTAATATACTTGTTGGTTAAATAACTATTAATAGTTTAGCCAATTTAGATTTGGTTGCAAATAAAACACCCGCTCACAGGTTTTTAGCCAAGATTTTAAAAGTGCTATTTTTTGAGAATGTATAAAGTATAGAAAATATATAAAGTATATAAAGGATGAAGTGAATTTCACAGAATCCTTGAAGAAGTGTCACAGAAAAGCTGTAACTGAGCTTGAAATGAACGGAGCTTCTTGGCACTAGTGAATTTTTGTGTACTTTGTTTCAGAACTAAAATAAACAATAACATGGCATTTTTAGACCCGATTCGTATTCAGCACAGAAAATCTATCGAAAACGACTAGTCTTTTTCAATTAACACACAACATGAGTGAGGCATGAACTTGTTTGTATTCATACGAAATATGAGTATGTACCCACAAACATACTTGCTCGTAGTGAGCATCTCCTCAAGACTTTTATTCTGAAGACATTTTTTATTCATGCCACCCATCTTATCATTATCTATTCTGCCAATATCAGCAAACTTCTGTAATATTTGACAACATAGATACTGTCATAATATCTCGGTTCTGAAAACCTGGTTTTTAACCTTTTCCAAACCCTACATGCTTTGTTTATCATGTTTATCATGTTCTGAGAATGTTAATACTTTCGGAGATATTGATAAAAACAGGTGGACAACGAACTTTTTAATCACTAATAGTGTAAACATTTCGATATGGCGTTTAAGAAATTTTTCTGAATCTATTGGTATTTTTTTCATAGACAGACGTTTTATTTATTACAGTGAAAGTTTGTCAATATTCAAATAGATCATCCCGTTTAAATGCCTAATTTAATCTGTCCGAAAATATTGCCATATCCCAAACTTACGCAAGGACATCTGTTGAAGGACGACCGACAATTGCTTGAAAATGTACAAAAATGAAGATCCGTTGACCCGCCTCGCGCTTCACCAAATGCACTACCAACTGGTGGCTTACTTGGATACTGTTGCAATCCTAATATCGAACGCCCCAAAATTTTAAATTGTATTCACATGCACCCGTCACAGTTTGGGGATTCATAAACCGAAACGGATCTCGGAAACTATAACTTATCGACTGAAGTGTGCGGTCGTCATGTTGTGTTGACGGAAATCGAAAATCTCATAAACCTATAACGTCGCCTGGGGTAGCCCACCGAGAAATATAATTCAGGAGTAGGGAGGTAGACAGTCCTCGCCCCCGCATCGGCGATATACGAACACGCGCCACCCTTATCTAACTGATTGAGGTGGCCCTGCAGCCGCTCCCCATGTTAAAAATGCATCGCATATGCGTCCCGGGGATTTATCCGTTTTCAATCCGCACTTGCGAAGAACGGGGATGGTAAATCGATGAATTTTTTATCTCGATACGTGGTAACCGTGAGAAATGCCTTCTTTTGCCTTCTTCTTCTCATGATGCTACGTATATCTATACGTGAGTAAAGTTTTAAAAGTATTACCACCCAGTTCTACAAATATTAACAATTCTAAGCTGTAGGTATGGAATAAAAGAAAGAAACTTGATGTTTTTGAAATTGAAACTTAAATCGCAACCCCCTATGTTTGATACCCGTTTTCATTGTATTCCAGCAAAAGAGAATTATAAATTACGTAAATTTGTTTCACGCCATGTCACGTTTAAGTCAAATTGTCGAAAAAATAAAAATTGTATAAATAACGGGATGTTGGTGAATTTGTAGCGAGTGAATTCATAACTCAGTGTAACAGTAAAATTATACTTTTTACGAGACATAGTGTAACTTGCAATGCTAGTGGAACTGAAAATAATGGTACCTATAGAAAAAGTTTCCACACACCAGCAAAATCTATTCAAGAAAACAGTTTTTGGGTTCTTGCATGTTTATAGAAATACGTAACTCCATCATGGTTCATGCGATATCCAAGTTACAGGCAAGAATATCCAGAAATTTTCCATTATTTTCAGTTTTTTTTACTATTACAATAATTTGATGACCTGTCTCGATCTACAATATTTCATTTCTTTATATTCGTAATAAATCTATTCTATTGATACACTAGATTAGCTAGATATTAGGATTAAATTATGTACTATTTACAATTTATATTGTTAAGAACCAACGGTTTTTAATAAATAAAACATACAGTGTGTCCACGAAAGTCCGCACCATATGGAAAAGCTTTTTATTGTGTATTTCTCAGAAAATTGTATTCTATATAAAAGTTGGCGGCTCGTATGAAAACAACACTGCAACCGTCAAATATGTAAATGTCGGTGCCATATACTGGCGATTCAGAACATATGAATTTGTTCAGACATTTTATTTTCACTGGTAATATTTTAATAAAAATAACTAAAGAATCTAACATCTATTGTTTCTTGAATTAATTATGACTCACTTACCCGTTATTAAGTTACAAAAATACATACATTATTACATACAGAATTGTTAAATATCTATTTATCTTGTTTGTGTGTGGGTTCCGTCCCGTTCTATGCATAAACACATTCTTCTAGAAACATCTTTGGCCCAAATATTTGATTATTCAAAATACCGCACAGCACATTAGTCTTAAAATGGTACTGATCTCGGCATTCTCTTGTAAATATCTGGTTTTCATGTGCTCACCACCGGCAAGTGGTGAAGAATGTGAAGAATGGACTACTGTTCTTTGACGCAAATGTTGCCTCGTCTGTCCAAGGAATATTAAAAAAAAAACTGTTTCTATTTCCCCTCAAACCAGATGGCAGTCATACCTGATGTCAAAGTCTCATTCTTTTAGTGTACTTATAAATTTTGGTCTATAAGGGTGATACTTGTTTAGTTTTAGTATTTCAGGTACTGTTGATTTACTGTATTGGATGTGTGCAGCAATTTGTTAAACAGAAGTCGTTTTATGCTCGATTACTTCTTGCAACACTGGAAAAACTGGTTTCCTCATTTTTCGGCAACATATTTTTGTAGGGTTTCTTGAAGCTATTTTCAAAGAGACCCACCCTGTTTAAATTTTTTCATTATGCTGGAAATGGCTGATTCGGCAATTTGGTTGTGTGGATGTCATTCATTGAAAAAAGCAGCAACATCTCGGTGCGGTCTATTTTCTCCATGTATTAAAACAATTTCAACTTTTTGTTGTAGTGTAAGCATTGTTTTAAAAGTTACAGCACATAAACTAATTTGTATTGAGTTATGTATTTTTGTAATTGTAAGTAGTAAAAATAAAATAAGTTCATAGATAATAAATTAGCAATATTAACATATTCATAATAGGTATTAACTTAATAACGGGTAAGTCAGTCATAATTACCTATTTCAAGAAACAATAGATGTTTGATGCTTTAGTTATTTTTATTAAAATATTATCAGTGAAAATAAAACTTCATAAGTGGTAGTACCGCGCGTACCACCACTTGAGAATCGCTCGCTGTAGATGGATAACTACTATTATAAACCTATCCACAGTCATTAATATTAACCGAATAAAAGGTAAGTCACGCTCCTGAATTAGTTATTGTATGACATATTAATATCTACAGGGTGAAATAACAACTTCGCACCAAGAAATTGAGTAATTTTGTGCTAGTTCTAAATAAACATTAGTTATCATACCAAAATAAAAAAATATTCAAATTTAAAAAATAGATAAAAAAGAACCTTTTAGTATCACTGGCATTTACTAATACTTATCACAATAGTAATTTTTAAGAAAAAATGTGAAAATATTTTTTTGGCTTTTTACTTCATATTTGAATATAATTTTTACTTTTATATATTCTGAAGCGCTCGGTATATGGCACCGAAATTTACATATTTGACTGTTGTAGTTTTGGCTTCATACAACTTTCATAAAGAATAATTTTCTGAGAATTACACAATAAAAAAGTTTTCCATATGATGCGGACTTTCGTGGACACACTACATCTGCAGCGTTAACAACATTAGTCTGACCAATCTGAAAAGGTTTTGGGACATAGTAGTAGTTCGTCACGAAATGTGTGGCACAGGCAGATTGTTTATCAAAACGTAATTTTAAAAGCATAATTCAAAACTTTTGTTTACGTCGATTCCAATTCCAAAGCACTACTTGAAAATAATAATAAATTTGCTTAAAATCTGAAGCCAAACAGTGAAGTCAAACACAAGAAATGACGCCTATAAAGACGACAAAAGATAACGATGGTTCTCAACAATCTTTAAGAAGCGGGTCGTGAAGCTGCACACTGCACAGAGAAAATTGACGTTAATAACTTACCGCAAAGGAAGTGTATGTAATAAAATACAATAAAACTGCTATAAAAAGGTAATTTGCAGATACTGTAGGTACAGTCATGGAAAGATGTATGTTCCTATTGCTGTTTCAGAATTCTAAAGAAGTGTGGCTGTGGTGTATCCATGTTTTGCATAGAGACCGAGGCTGAGTATAACAAAAACCAGTATTCTCGTTTAAAATTGTGAGATAGCGATAGGAACATACATTTTTCCATACTGTACCATTTTATTTTTGAATCTATAAATAAATCCTTTCTAGCAATAAAAACAAAATAAAATCTGAAATTCTATATTTAAAAATGAGTAGAATTGACAATCAGCATAAATGTGCCTCCGAATTTCACAATTTTGTTTATCTTCTTCTTCATATATGCTACATCTACAAGCATTCAGGTGTATAAGCAAAATATTTTTTCTGCTTTTGTTTTCTCGTAGAAACTGTACCTTTGTTGTTGCAAGATGTAACGTGGGCCTTACCTGAAAAGAAAAGAAATCATATTATAATACATATTGAATAGTGGAATAGGTACATTAAGGTGAAACTTTGCAAGCAATTTCTCTCGGGTAGTAGCGCTATGCTCAGTATTACTACGCATGCATATTTTTCCATGTTCTGTGTAGGTACTTGGATCACCAGCCACGCTGAGCAAATCACCACTAGCCGCGAGCAATTGTTTGCTAAGTTCCACATTTAATAAAAAATCATCTACCAACTACAATGTCGTGTTCCCGTTAACATTCTCCCGAAAGCTTTCAGTAAACTTTTCTTCGTTCCCGCATTTATATTTTCATGCATTGTTAATGATTTCTTTAAATATTAATAGGAAAAAATGACTCTTCTATCGGATACGAAACATTACTGGCTACCTACACTTACTAAAGTAGATCAAACAAAAATCAATGCCTTGTATAACCATAATAATAATACTGAATGTTGAATGCGGAAATTAGGTATGCCGAAACTTAAGAATCCTGGTAACTTCGGCATTAGCGGCAAAATCGCCGGTACGCTTCATAAAAATTTCAGTAGCAAAGCCGCCGCCGCGCCCTGAAAACTTCACCGAGCAGTTAGAAAAATTCCGAACGACGCAAGAGAACGAAGAAGAATAGAAACTGCCATTGAGCGTGTCGGATAATTCTAGTAAGTATGTAGTCGGACGAAGAGTGCTTTGAACAGCTGGCCCGCTTCACAATACCTACGCTAGCCGGCGCGCCTGCCCGGCCAACTTTGCACATTAAATATTAAAACTTTAAACCGGTACAGATTTTGCGTTTCAATATGTATGTGATCCGTATAAGGGATCCTTTGATACGCGAGCGCGCTCCACTCGTCGTGTTATTCCGGCGAATTGATTTACAACATCTGCAGCAGACTGTCATGTGACGTGCCGTGCATTAAATTGACGCCATTTTTCATACGCAAAGGAGACCGTTTTGTCTTTGTGCATATTTGCTTTGGGAGCGAAGACTACCATCGATTTATATGCCCAAACCGAGAACCAGCATAAATCTTTCAGAGAAACTTGTCCTGCATTCAGCTCTAGGGTATTCTACATTTCTTTGGGTATTGACGTTGTAATTACCTGCCATTTTTGGCATGAAGTATATGGGTTAATGACTAACGAAAGTCGATACCACACCAATGACCCAGTTACAAAATTCAGGCCTTTAACTTTTTTTTTCAAATTGCATTCACTCTGCTTCTGTCTTTTGAGTTTTTATCAGTTGGTGTGCTGGCCTTACCATCAATGTGGCATTTCTTGAACACTTATTATGCTGTGTTGAAGTATATTTTCAGGCTCTTCCGAGTTCCTGGGAGTCTACTCTCGTCATCTTTTTGAAGCGAATGCGAGAGTTCGCGAAGGGATTGGTGGACGGACTGGGGAAGTTTGCTTGTCGCTAAGAACAATAACGCACGCGCCACGCCTGTTTGCTTGTCGCTAAGAACATAACGCACGCGCCACGCCCATACGTTCCAAACACAGATCAACCGCTAATATCCCCACTCGGTTCACCAAACCCTTCGCGAATGCGAAGGGTTTGGTGAACACTCACAGATGCCCATCCAGGGAGTCTACTCTCCTACTCTTTTGAAGCGAATGTGAGACGCCTCGAAGGGTTTGGTGGACGGAGTGGAAATATCGTGCTCTACAAAACTTAATTTCAAGCTTCTAATTTCAAACTATCTTGGAGTTCGAATGAGGTATTGCATACGAGTAATTTGCTTAGGTATACATAGGTTCGCTAAGTGTTACCGCTAAGTGTCACTAATTGTTGGGGGTAATATGCAGAATATCCAAACTCAAAACATCTCTTATTTTTAACTAAGGTTTTAAGTAAGCCGATTCCTTTTGCATTTTACCAGAGAAGACGAAAAGTTCAAAAAACCGAGTTGAACTCCACTGGGGACATTGTCGCAATCGCTTAGGCTAGACACGAGGGACCTATACAGTATAATGGAATGATCACGGGAAAGACACAAATAGCACATTCGAATTTAGCTGTCTCTTAAAGAAAGAGCACATTCTTTAAGAGACACAAATAGCGCAATTACTAAACTGATTGAAAATGATCTCTTTTTAGAAATATTTCCTATGATAAGATTTTCCAATAAAGGTCGCAAAGGCTTAACAGTTAGAATAAAAGCAAAATCAATGATAGTTCTCTTGTTCTTAGTCCGTATTTCCCATTGGTCCCATTGAGTACCCTGTTCTTTATCGAACACTATGCAAAAATGTCAATTTCGCGTCTCTATGGGGACACGAAAAATGCTAATTGTCCGCTGGCGTGTAATGAACAACTTTCAAGCCTAGCCGCAAAAATAGATTATACCAGACGACGATCGACCAATTTTTAAAAAGTGTTGTGTAGGATAAACTCTTGCGTGCGCCACATCCAGAAAGTCTTTTTCGGGCATCGGGAAGAGTCCAGCGTCGCCTGTAGCTCAATATCCCACCTTCAATTGTTCTTGACATAATATGGTGGTATTGACATCGTTTTTAATCGCAATATTCTTCTCACTGATGTTGATAGATATTCTGATTATTGAAATTGTACACGTTCTATAATGCAACATATCATTGAGAATTGATTGGAATGAGGATTGAGAATCAGTTCTATATTCATACGATTTTAACATGCGATTCTAATAACTTTCTAGGAATTTACTTTTGCAAAATAAATGTTATGGTGGAACGTTGTCTATGGACGCTTAAGATAATCTATTTTTTTATTTGCATTTTGTTATTTGTTATTGTTTGCAGTGATTGCAAATGTCAAAGAAAGCAAACGAGAGAAGTTTTATATAAAAGAAAAGCGATCGAACATTTACAAACCAACGATATTATCGTTGATTGTCAATGGATATAGATAGTCAGCCATGGGTTAGTTGGAGCCTTGACATCCAGAGGGCAGGATTCTTGCAAGATTCATGCACAAATTATAGCGTATTTGACTTATACACATTTGTCACATTTGAGCCCGAGCGTAAATATAAGGGTTGGGGCAAAAGTCATGGCAAGTCAAGTCTACTATGCCTGCAGAACTTCCACACGACACATATAAGTTAGTGATTGCAATGACTTATGCCCCAACCTTTCTATAATAAATATATAAGTCGAAAATGCTATAATTTGTGAATAAATCTTGCTCAAAACTCTGCCCACTCGATGTCAAGGCCCCAATTAACCCATGGCTGACTATCTATATTCGTTGGCAATCATGGATATTATGTTGCCTACCAACCCAAAGCGACTACAGTTGTCAAAAAATAAAATCACGAATGCTCAAGCCTTGCGACTTATTTATGTTGCATAGATGTAAACAGTCAACAAATTGTTTGAAAAATTCTCTTTTCAAGTGTGACAATACTAAATTTAAACCTGCGCGATGGTAATGTTTAGCAATCAACAACATTTTGGTTCCTTGTTTACTTTCTCAAAAGGAATCTAGCAACTAAAATATCGAATTTTTGACCAAAATTTGCTCAAAATGTCGCTCAGCATGAAAAAGTGAAAAGTAACAAACTTTGCACTTTTGCAGCTCTACAAAATAGTAATGCGACTTGATAGAATTCTGCAAATAGGCTGGAATAATTGCATGCCTTCTAGGCGGTGAAGGAACAGCTCATAATGCAGAAATGTTTCCAAAAATGTCACGTGTTAGAATTCCTGAAGCAGGCTAAAAAACCTGTAATTCAGGATATTGAAGCTTTGATGCGAAAACACATTTGACGATTCTGTAAAGTGCTACAACATTACTTCAACGTTCTAGGTTCAATCATTCTTTTGAACCAGTGAAATGTAAATTCATACGTATGATCATACGTAGGCAAATGCATTTGCATGCAACCCGCAATGATGTGCGCTAGCCATCTCCTTCTATCTCATACGGTATGCCGTTTGACATTTTTATTTAAGATACCGTTTTCAATTAAAAACACTACTGCGTTCTGCCATGGTAGTCAGACAGTAACACATACCCCACATCATTGCTCTATCTCTTTTGCTTGCGCCTGCCTCAATTCATTGTCAAGCCAATGTAACGTCCCTTCCAAAGTTCACTGCTTGCTGCTTTGAATCACAGCGTCAGGCATGGCGTCACGTCATTAAAAAATTTCATAATATGTCTGTCAAAAACAAGGTGGATACTGTTTTCAACGTTCAAACAACTAAAAATTACGCGACTTGACACATTTTTCTAAGCATGCAAATATATCGGGCCGAGAAATACGTTGGCAAAATTTTCGATACCTTATAGAGGAATTGCACATGTGCTAAGTACCTACTACAAAATGGAAAACTTTGAAAGAGGAGAACTTTCTCAATCAACTCAATCAAAATCTCAAAAAACGCGACCAGATTGAATTTTTTATATGAACAAAAGTTTAGCCTTGAGGTTAAAAGCTTTCAACAAAAACGCCAATTACCACTCTGTGAACTGGTATTTCATTACAAACAATAGCTTTTGTTTTATAACAAAAAAAGCTACAAGCTGTCATTTGATTCTACTTAAATAATTCTATCGCCTTTTCCTGTCGTGATTGTCCAAAAAAATATTTTGGTAATCTTAGAAAATAACACAACCTGAAAGAATTCTCTAAGTAGGCTGAAATGTATGCTTAAAACTAACTTCAAGGGTGGATCATTTCTTCCTTAATTTAGGTGCCGTGTTGGACATTGGTGTGAGAGGGTAAGCTTAAGGTTTAAGAGATTACAGTCACGAATTTAAAATTCACATAAAACACGTTCATCATATCGGCTCCTTGGCAAAAAGGGGATGTCTCTCACGGATCCTCGGCGGACCCATTCCGCATTTGCATTAATACTCTTTGTTTCCGGAAGTTTTTATCGCGGACGCCGTGATATACGTTCGAACCCATCCGAATTTATGACTTGCCCGTCCATATCTCCCTACAGTTTTCGAATAAGAATAACTTGGACACCGTATAGTTGATCGCGCGGAAACCAAATAAGAAAACTTTTTAAATATCTCGTCGTCGTCGGTCGTCTTGTTTCGGAAAATACCCGCGCGTAATTTATGTGACAGGGAGAAGGGGTCGCCGTAACATACAGAAGACAAAAGGACGCAGCAGCCAGCGGAAGAGAAGAGGGAAGAAAAAAGTTAAAGTATGCACGTCGAGACGTCACGTCGAATGAGATGTCACGTGATCCGGCCGCTGCGATTCAGCCGCGAGGCTCTGTCACGCCACTTTACATACGTAAAGATGCGGCGAAAAGATAAAAGTAACTACCTTAAGGGATAGGGGAGGTTCTTTCCCCACGTAACAGAAAACCACTGGAAATTCTGAGCGGTGTCGTGCAAATCTTTGCAATTGTTGCTGTCAGTCGCACGTTATCTTGTACGAATTTACATCGACTCGGGTAATTTTACAACGCACCGCGTCTAATAAACGCAACCAACCATTCTTAAACACCAACATTAAACCTACTAACATTTATGATTATATACTGTCGTCCAAAGTGGCGTTTCTACAAAAAATGACATTGATCTCCTAGATATAACATTATACATTAAAGCAAATGCGTGTTTACGTACACATTTAATGAACATGCTATACTAGAGTAATTATTTTAAAATGTACGTGATTTTTTGCATTGAACCAGAAAAAAAAAATGGTGAATTATTGTGTATGAATATTGTTACGTAGCTCTTAATGGGGGACGGCTCTAGGTCAGGATGGAGATGTAAATAAAAGTCGCAGTGTTGTTTACATAAGTCGTGTAGTGCTGACCACACGGAATTCCAATACTACAGCTGACTGGAGTCCTGGAGTGAAACACGATAGCTGAGCGTACTTATTACTATACTCAAGTGCTGCAAACTACTGATCCCCTTCCCATCCCATGCCATGGGATTTATGTGAAATTTGACAAGACGTCATGACCTGTTTTGGGCCCCCAAATATCCTGTGATAGGATTTTTGGTTGCACAGGGCTTTTGGTATAATGTAATGTTAATTTGCACGTTTTGAACTCGTGCCACAAAGGATAGTCTTTGTTCCGATTTGAAAAGTCTGACGTCTGCATTTCTGGCCAAGCAACTGTCTGCAGGTTGGATGGGTTGGATGACCTGGCCTCAATTATACAATGTAGTTAAACTATAATTCGCAACAAGAACAACGACAACGGCATTCTAGTAGATCGATCTGATCAATAAAATAATAGATGTTTTCCATGATGATCGACCTGGGTCCACCTGGTCGATCACCACTAAAATTTAGCAAAATTGAAGAGAAAATGAGGTCTTCCACAAAAGGCCAGTTTATAATTAAGTAAATAATCTTTAATGTGATCGGAAAAAATAATCTAAAACAATAAAAAAATAAGAAATTATTTTTCTTAGATGATCAGAAAAAAAAAAAACAAAAAAATTGTAGGTCATTTTGAGATTACGCTCATAAAGAATCAGAAAGTCGGAAATAAAAACTTACAATTCGGAACAGGTTGTATATAGTGCAAAATAGTGAAAAAGAATAATGTAATAATTAGTTGCCTATCCCAATTTGTACTTTGCATAAGAATCTTGTTTACGCAATTAAACGTTGCAAATACGACTAATTTACCTCACATTTACACTTATTTCTCGCAACACCCTGTACGTTATATGACTAACAATAACTAAGTGTAATGACATAATTCCTAATAATATAAGAAGTTGATTAACAATAGATATCATAATGTTTTAGACTTGATATCATGATGATTACTTAAATCATCATTGTAATTTGTTTTTCCGGATAAAAAACACCCTGTAGATTACGGAAAAATTGTCAATAAAATTATATAGTCCTTGTATAAAACAGGCTTTAGTTAAACATTAAAAAATATATTTAAAAAAATTTGCCTTCGGCCGGCATTGAACCACGCTGCAGATAACGCCACGAAATCCTAAATCCGTACGGCTGTGAATTACCCCACTAAGCCACGGAGCCATTATGAATTATATACGGCTAATGGAGAGAAATGTAAAATCTGGCTTAAATTTTAGGTGAAAATTGCTAAAATACCTTCTGCAATGATTTTCCGGTGAATATTGCGACAAACTAACCTTCCATTTATAGAATCGTCGCTTAAATTTTCGGAATCGTCCTGTTATTATTTAATAAAACAAATAAATAATCTGCGACTGCGTCTAACAGTCAAGTTCCAGCACAATAGATATACAATCAACTGCATGGTAACAAAACAGCATAATCAATTTGTAATTACTAATTAGTTTGTTTACCAAACCTGTAATGCAAATGTTATAAACATGCAGATATGTACACACATACACACTGCGCTGTGATTGATAGGAGCGGTTTAGCAAACACTGCCAGTCTGTTTTCCGAGCGCTGCTAGGGTATATAATAATATTTGCCATTTTTTTCGCGTGCTAGGCGGACAGCGAACGGCTGCGTAATTTTAATGCGAATCAATTCGGGCCGCACGGGCCCGTATTTGTTCAGCGGCATAAAAACGTATTAATTAGTTTTTGCGATACATTCGCAGTGTGTGTGTATATATGCACGCGCCGTCGGTAAGTGGTAGGTAAACACGAAGCGAAAATGCATTCGGTAGCGACGGACGGTCGAAATTGATGAATTTCCTCTTCCATAAGTGGGTACGTAACATAGTTAACCACTTGGCCTGTATTTTGTTTGCCGACGCTGAGCACTTATGGTTGTAACGCGATCCCCGGGCAAAATGAGAGAGAAACCCGCCCCTTCAATTCTAGCTAGATAGGCTAGGCGGGTATCTCTATACGCTGAAATATGTACACGTCGCTTTGGATCAACAAGCCAACCATTCACCAAATCGACTAATACAGGCGAACACAATTCTCGACAACTAAATTCGGCGAGTCTGTATGATCGCTTGTATGTATTGACATTTTGGCGGCGGCGCTGGGGATATTGTGTAAATGACGTTATCAGCCAGAGTAATCGTTTAATAAGCAGTTTTGAACGATTATTCAAGTTCAAAGTAAGCAATCAGGCCGCCTGAGTAAATGATAGTGTATTTTTTAGTTTTCTTATTATTCTATGAGAAATTGTGGTGTGTTATACGGATCAAAGTTAAAAAACTTTATCTAAACATAAAAATAGCGTTCACACAAAAAGTTTTTTTAACAGCTTTCGGCGGTCTGGGCAAAATCAACATAATTACCCCATAAGAAATATTGGCGAATGAAAGGAAATGAATAAACTAAAAACCAAAGAACATTTTGTTACATTTTAGTACAAAAACGTGTTAATTATAGTCAAGTGATTATATAATTACTTATTACAGAAATACAAAGCTACATGTGTTCAATAAACAATGCAAAGAAATATTTTTTTGCGAATACAAATTTATTTGATTCGAATATTAGTTTGGTAGCAAGTGCGTTTGTTTGTTTCAACCAATTAAAGTTTTCAGTTAAAATTTACATTTAGTATATTACAAGGAACGAAATTTGCTTAGTTCAAAAACTTAATTGTGTGGAATTTTGTTATACTCTGATTGTTTTAATTAACGAAATTATTGGTTGAATTAAAATGCGATATTTTAAGGCTGCAATACATGGTTCTTTGATTAAAGAAATTATTAATTGATTGAAGAAATTAATATGAACTTTTTATTGACAATTTTCAATTTTCAGAGGGCATAGTATAGCAATGTCTCCACGTATCGCTGCGGTTTGGGTTTTCGCACTTCTTCTTGTATACATATATAATTATATGAATCAAAGTTTGAGTTCTTTGTAAGTGTCACTTTAGAGTAAGTAATTTTTGTTTGTATACAAATATATTTATTTTCCTTAAATATTCCAAATAAATTAATCTCTACAATAAAATATGTTTTGTTCCAAAAGAATATATTCAAAATCACATGTTACTTAAAAACGAAACATCTTTTCTGTGTGTAAAGAGGATATGCAAGTCCTCTAAAATCCATTAATTCTCTAGAAAACGTCATTATAATTAAATAATAATTAAATATTAACTATTAATTAAATAAATAATAAACGTCATTATAATTAAATAATAAATAAATAATTAAAAGTTCCCTTAAAAAAATATTAAATTGATAAATAGAAAAACATTATTTTATGATTTTACTGTTAATTTTAGCATTTAATAATAGCTCTATGTAAGTTATTAGGTCATTTATTGATCGTCTTTAATACATTTTCGCATTAAGAGTCTCTTAGTTTCTGCAAAGTGTATTATATCGACATTACTGGTATAGTATGGTAGTGGCACAAGTTTAAAATGCACTTTGCAAAAGTAATATTTAAAAAATATATATCAGAAGCGTAGAAACCAGAAGCATAGAGTGCCAAAAATAATACTTAAACATTCTACAAAACTCTTCAAAGTCAGACTGTGGCTCAGTGGTAGAGCGCCCGAATGTAAAACTTGTCGCATATCTGTCCGTATCGTATCGGCTCGTATCTGAACGAAAAAAAAAAATTAAGCCGAATGATTGGAAAAATGCTCAGACTTCACAGTACTGAATTCGTTCAATGTGCGACAAGCTTAAGTCTAAAGGTAGTGAGTTCGCATCTCACGGCTTGCCTGCAGAGTAAAATGTGTTCTGTGGATTCCTCACAACAGTTTAGAATGATAATTCGGGCCAGATGATGCCCCGCAGTGGCGAAAGCTGTTGGAGGATGTTTCTTGATAGAAATGTCAGTTTAGTATTGGCATTTGGACCTGCATTAACGCTTTTTCTGTAGACCGTTTATGGTATTGCCATAGCATATTCCAAGTTCATCAGATGTCTTCCAGCAAAATTTAAATTTAAGTCATTTAAATCATATTCTGTATAATATAAAGTATACATTTTTATCATTAGTGTACAATAAGGTGCGTCTTATGTGATTCATAATTGATATGTATAAATAATATGATAATAAAAAATCTGATGTGGCACATGCCGGGCACATGACTTTATCATACAATACATAAAATTAATTGTTTAGCTGCGTGAGATTCTATTTGATCGAGATCGATCGCGTCTGCATTTTGATAATATTGACAGTAGGTATTGTCAAAATTTCAGCGTTTGACACTACCTACTGTCATTAGAATGAAAATAATTGTCAAATTCTGGCTAACTCGTTTTAATGCAGACACGATCTCGATCGAACAGAATTTGCTCATACAGCTAAACTATTAATTTTATCAAAAAATATCTGACAAATCTATTATTTTTTAACTATTTTGACGAAATTACAGAAATGGCAGCTCATCTGCAAAATCCTTGAAAAATGTTTAGAGGAAACATCCAGTTCCTTGAACCATATTGAACCAAAAGCTTTTCAGCTCTAAGTTTGGTTTTAAAACTTCTAAATATGAACTTTCATCCCGATACCTTTAGTAGTTTCTCCGGAATCGTCGCCACAATAATCTGGTACACACACACGCACACACAGCAACACACCACAGCCTTTTTTTGTACGTTGGTCAAAAATGTTCAGGTGACCCAAAAAGACCTATTTCCGCTAAAACCTATTTTTTTTTTTTTGGCACGATTACAATACTATGTCAACTGCGTATGATAAAGTGAACACTAGATAGCGAGAGAGATTTATGAGAGGCAGAGCGCAATGGTAAATAGTAGCAAATATTCTCACCTCTATATGAAATTTCTACATAATGTTGTATTGTTAAAACGTATAGGTGTAAAAAGACAAATTAAATGATATTAAAATTGCTATAATATCGGGAAATATACTAACTAAACTAATTTTGTAGCAGAATTTTTGATAAGCTGTAATAAAAGTGTGGGCGTATCTCTCTGTATATGTAAATACGTATTCCCCAATATATTTAGCGAAAATTATAGACAATTTGGACAAAGCATCCAGTCCCCAGTTGTTTATACTAAATGCGCGAGATAAACAAGTTATAATTACGATTCGGGTTTGAATTCGAAATCGGGGGCTCGTTTGCCGTAATGGCGGCCATTACCATCCGGTCTCCGAGGGGTCGTGCACAGTTGTGTGCTACATTCCGCCTCCCGAGGCTTGTATTTTAAACTATTGCATAAAATCTGGAATTCGAAGCCGCGCGGAACTTTGTGTTTTGTCGAAGTTTTCGCATTAAGTAGCTGAAGATTCCGTCGGTTTTAACCCGTTCGCGGCAGCACCGAACCCCCATACCCACTTCCTCAGATTATGTTCGAAATTTTAGATGTTTAGCAAACAAACTGCGACGTCTGCTCGCTTTCTATGAATTTCAATTTGCTTACCGCATAAAATTAAGGGGGAATATGTATGGGAGAATGTAGGTTAGAGAAGCCGAATTTTCCGCTTGAGTAGTGCATGCATCACCTGCATTAATATCTACCAGTTTTCAGTTATAAGTGTGGTGCTATACTAATCCTAAAAATAAATTATTTAAAATTAAATAAAGTAATTAATAAAAGTATCTGCACTGTAGGTACGGTAGAGTGGATAAAAAATCAAATTGTCTAAAACTAAAAGGCGTAGATAGTGGAAAATGGAGCCTAGGTAAAATTACGAATGAGCAAAAAAATAGGAAAATTTACTTAGATAAAGGGGTTACAATTCCTTAATGGTCTTCAAACAATTTAACACTAATTTAAAAATTAATAATCATATATAAAAACAGTTGGAATACTTTAAAACCGTTTGTGTTAATAATAACATCCCTGGCAAAAAATGAAATAAATAGTTAAGTGCAATAAATATATTAAATATTATTGTATTTACTGTGACATGAAATCAAATAAATAATATGTATGCCACCACGATTTGAGAATTTGTTTGTTCTTGTGTAGGATTTACCGACCGTAAGTTTGCGTTTCGTTTTGGCTTTTAGTTGCTTTCTTAACGTTCTGTTTTGTCTTTAGTGTAGTCTGATGATGACGTAAATGGCGAAACATATAACTACGTGAGAAAATATAAATTTTGAACAAGAAGAATACCGGATTTTATTTATAAATAATATGTAATTCAATTTCATAAAGTTTTATTAAAGCCTGGCAGCCCTAAAGGTCGTCTAACATCCACGTTCGCGGTTTTTCGTATTTTGCTGCAAATCATTAGTAATTTTGGTAATTTTAGCCCCTGTATAAAAATAATGTTTATAAAATTCTGCACAAAAAAGCGACGCACTACTTATTATCTGTGTTGCAGTGGTTCTCAAACTACGAGCAGCCCAGTAGATTTTTTTGATAACTTAAGGTCGGTATAACGGGAATACGTATATGTGTTCCCAAAAAGAGTTGGACAGATGTTTTTGTTGGAAATTTAGTACAAAACTATAATTATTGACGAAATTAAATGTAAATATACAACCATTAATGCAAGGAAATGTTGATATTGTAATACCAATGTATGATAGAGCCTGGAATTGGCGGCTACTGGCATATTTATAATATTGAAACCCAACACTTTCCGAGCCGGACTCCAAAGCGGCAACCGTATTGGTTTCCCTTGTTTTTGCTAATTTGAATGTATTATTCATGTAAAATAAATTATTATAAATTACCCAAAACTCAACGTCATGCTTTAGATGGCATATTTAACTCATGATTGACCAGAATTTCGAAACAAATTTGATTATTTTTACTTCTTTATTTTTTTACAGTTCGCGGAATGAACTATTAAAAAAATACTTCTGAATCTGGCAAATATTTTCGAAAGTTTAGCACTATCAGTATTCTTTGAATTGTGATCAGTATAAGGCCTGTCCTGGGTTGCGTCCCAAAAATTGGATTCATAGAATATTGGAAGCTTAGAATAATAGATGTGGTAAAATCCATATTGCAAGTCGTATTATGATTGTTCGTAGTCAAGGGGGTGAAATAAACCTCTTAATTCATGAAGAGCAAGAATTAAGAGGTTTATTTCACCCCCTTGACTACGAACAATTAGAATAATAGAAGCTACAAATATTACAAAAGTGCAAATTTCTGGAAATATCTCTGTCTCTGTGTTATGACTAATAACACCTGTATACTATAAAAATAAACCATGTAAAAATACCAAAAAAAGGGTGGTAAAAAGTGTACACGGTGGGCCAAATTCGATGTTACTATAGGAGATCTCGGTAACTATAAGAGATATCGAAAAATGAGTAAGGTTGTTGGGTGAAAACCAAAATTAGCTATCGTCTTTTGTTTTCGAGTTATAACACAAAACTCGATTTTTCGCTATTTTGATACTTCTCGATATCTTTGTTGTTTGTTACATCAGACGAATGATATTTGCACGTTCTTGGGGCACTTTTTCGATTAGAATTCAGTAGAATTCACAGATTTTAAATATCTCTAATAGCTTTGTATATATAAGATAAAGTTGTGTTTTTTAAATGGAAATCATAGCTGGATATGACTGAAATAAATAGAGCATTTTTTCGTCTTTTGAACGATATATAACATGCTTCTGATTTACATGGCAACTTACGGTCGGAGTATAAATATCACTGGTAAAATAAACATGTGTGTAATGTAAACAAATACAGGCGAATGACATGGGACATGCGTATAGAAATAGCGTAATAGCGAACAAAATTTCTGCCAACGAGTTATTTCGAATTTTATTTATATCCACTACTACCTACACCCTAATAAGAGATACATCCGAGGAAAGAATATACAATGACAAATGCAACAAATAATTGGATTAGGCGCATTCGTCCTTTTATTAAAAGTTTTCGGGGCAAACAAAGCGAAAATGTGCCAGGCTGCGACACAATGCCGGAATGGCGCGCAGTCAGTCGGATTTATACCGGGCTCAGCGGGAAATTGTTATGCAGTTCCCGTAAAAATTTAACGAGCTCGGCGCTGTTAGTTTTTGGTTTTCAAAGGGTTCCCTTACAAAGAAGTCCATTTTTTGCGTATCCCGTGTCATTACCGGGACGAGATATCATTAGATTTTCTGGATAAATGTAAGTTCGACGAACCAGCAACTGGGGTGGGATTTTACAGGCATAATATTTGTTACCTACTGGAAAAAGTTACCCTTAAATACAAATACCTACTGTCTGGTGTGGTTTTTGGGATCAGGGAACTTACTTTTGAATGTTACTGC
Source organism: Melinopterus prodromus (assembly GCA_964023965.1). NCBI lineage: Eukaryota > Metazoa > Arthropoda > Insecta > Coleoptera > Scarabaeidae > Melinopterus > Melinopterus prodromus. The sequence continues at coordinate 43,180,528 of OZ030394.1, forward strand.
ATGGCTTTTCAATTTTAAGATAACTGTTCCCAGAGGCGTAACTAGGGTATGGCAGACATGGTACGTGCCATGGGCGCCAACTAAAGGGGGCGCGAAAAAGCGCCTAACGTACAAAAATGAAACCGAAAATAAAGAAATATGGATACAAATATATCTGTTAACGGAGTATGGAAAAGAAAAATCGAAAACGTAAAAGGAATAACGCACGCATTCGTTTTCAGCCTACATGTTCTGTAGGCCTCTTTCTGTCTATAGGTGTGATTTTGTACTAAAAAATCAAAGAGAAAGTCAGAAATATTGAAGCGGTTAGAGAAGGACAATATAAATTTACAAGATTGCAGGCCACAATACTATTATTATTATTGTTATTTATTATTACTATTATATTATGATAATCCTGCTGTTTTGCCTGGACACAAAACATTCGTATTGACCGCGTTCAAAAGAGGTAGCAGGATCTTAAAATGAACTTACATAATGCAGCTTTACATTTAAAAGCTCATGATGAAAGAGAAGTGTTAGTTAGTGACTAACTGAATGAAGGTAAACAAATATGCAATGAACCTGACATTCAATGTGAAAGACGTCAAAGAAGAATGAAAAGAATGGATGGCAAAACATCGAAAGATGCTGGTTTATCAGATAAAGAAGATATCAAAAAAACTGTCGATCGTCTATGCAATGAATTAAAAAGTAGAAGTGTTCGTTTACAAGAAACAGTAGAAAAATTTGGATTTCTTTTTGATATGGAAGGGTTGTTTTAAAGCCGAAACGAGCTACTGTAAAGAACTTTGCATAACATTTGGAGAAACCTACAGTTGTGATGTGGATGGCAAGAATTATATGAAGAAATGTTTTAGAACTAACAAGCCGTCGTATTGCTGACGATCGCGGTTTCTATTGCCAGTTGTGAAAGATCATTTAGCAAATTAAAATTGATTCTTACTCACTTTTTTGGAGAGCCTCGATGGGCCAAAGTCGATTATGTGATCTTGCATAGAATGAAAAATGATCGAAGAATTAGACTTTGATAATATGCACAATTAAAACAATTTGCGGCAGCTAAATTAAATATTATAAATAAATTTGTAATAAAGTGTTAATAGTTTTAATTTGTCTGGCTTTTTACCCAATTTTAAAGTACTTGTTTAGAAATAAAACGTAAGCAATCTATCGTTGGAGAGGGGCTCAAATCGGTGTTTGCCATATGATGGCCATAGGAGCCATTTACTCTAGCTACGCCACTGAGTATTCTGTTACAAAGCGTAATCTGTTCCTAACATTTTATTTTTTCGATTGATGTCCATATCTGAATATTTGTAGATGGTTAACAATTTTAAATCAAACTTTGCAATATTAAATTGGGTTAAACCTTGCAGTACATGTTAGACTATTCTATTTAATATTCGCAATGTGTCGATGGAAATGTGACGTTTAAACCAGACGTGACCAATAAAACGATAAGCAGAAAATAACATTTTACTAATTTAAACTTGGTACTTAAATAACCTGTTTCGCTCCTGATCTTGTTGAAATAACAGCACATACTCAACTTGATATCAAAAGGATAATATTTAAAATTCGATGTTATGGGATTGCGGCATATTTAACCTGCGACGCAAAAGAGTTTCTAGTAGCATAAAACTGCTACCAGAAAGTTCTTTTAAGCTGGGTATTATTCTCACATATTCAGATATTGAGATAAAATGAGGAAAAAACGAAAAAAACGAAAAAAGACGTTTGATAATTTGTTGTTATAGAACAATTACTTACGTATTTTGAAAATAGGTCACACATATCATTGAAAAAGTTAAACTCTACTAACTTACCACGCTTTACATAAAAAATCAACAATATTTATAACCATAAACTACTGAAGATACACACAGTGAAATGGTTATCTAATGTTAAGAAAATGACATTCTTAACATAATCTGTTTATTTTAAGACAACACAAACTTGTAATAAGAATATCTCTTTAATTTAAAACAACCTAAATATTTGCTTTAAGAAACAATTGTTTAGATTTAAGACAGTCGTTGTTTTGAAAATAATGAGTAGCATGCCGATAGATGGAGCTTTAAGTTCTCGTCGTAAGAGCGGTCTCCTATAACCACATACATGTCTATGCAGCATCAGTAATTGTGCTATTATGCCGTCAAAGTACCAGACGTACAAATGTCCTTCTCTAGTTTTAAAATAACAATATTCTTTTTAGGATGCGTTAATTCCATTGCATGGAAAATATTATTGTTTTCATAATAACATGTTCATATTTAAAAGAAGTAGGTGAATGTTTATTCCAATCCCAATCGTCTGATTTAAAACAACAAATTCTTTAGTCAAATAAGTATAGTATCCATTTAAAATTGTACAATCATAAACTAAGACAACGGTTTTCTTCAATTAACAATATATATTCTTGCGTATATAAAAAACAACTGTTGTTTTGGATTAACAAAAGTTGCTTTGAATTGCGACAACGTTTTGTTGCGCGTATTAGAAATTAGTTAAAAAAACTGTCGTTTAGTAATCTCTGAAGAAGCTCACAGTGTATTTGTCGAAATGTCGCAGTTTTTCAGAGATTAATCCGAACCAGACATCTTAGTGAGACCGCTAATAGTGGCAATTTAAAATAGATACACAACTTATTGACATACACAAATGTATATGCGCGGGTTTCAAAACTTGGGGTTGTCAAAAAAGGTGCAAAAACGTATTTATTTCAAGCTTTTGTTTTCAAGTTGTGCAAGTTTTCTTGTGTGCCTGTGACATTTTTAGTTAAGGGTGGAACCTCGTATAGAAGGGGCGATTTTTTTATTTGTATAAATCGAAAGTATATCATTTCAAGAAAATGCTGTTCAAATTTAAAAGCGAAATTCTAAGCGGTTGCTTAGATATAGGTACCTTCGCTAAGGTCCTTCGGCGCGCTGCGCAGGTAACAGTGCGCACGGCACAGTGGGGAGGGCCGCTGCTGAGGGGGGAGGCAGCCTGCTGAGGGGGGATTTGACCCCGAAGATGACGTCTTTTATGGCCCAGGCATGTGTGAATAGCAAAATAATCGAAAATATAAAGTAAAGTAAAAATACGAGTTTATGCTAACGCGAACTTCAATTGGATTTTTCTCGAAAACAGTTTTTCCTAGTTTCCTAGTTGGCGCGTGAAATTATTCAGCGAGTTTTCAACGTACATGAATAAAAAGATACCATTTGAAAGATAATTTAATCAGCTAGTCGACATACCTATTGGATTTTGCAAAAAAAATATTTTTTTTTCTAAAGCTCTCCATTTTCTTCTGCATTTTTTTTATACTTTAAAATTAGGTAAGTGGACGAGATATTAGTATAATAACAATAAAAAAATCATGTTGGTATGTTTCAGAAGGATACAGCAGACACAAAATCAACCGCTGATTGACAAGAAAAAAGAAAAGTCATCAACGTTATTATTCTTTTACGACGCCATTAAGTAAAATTTTGCAATAAAAAAATTTAATGGTATTCTCATATTACTCAAGAATGTACAGTAAAAATTTTAAAGAAAAATATTACGTAGTTTTTTCAGAAAAAATCCCATAGTTTTCCTATTTTTTTGCCTATACAAGACTCCCCCCCTAATGAACCTAACTGGTTGCGTCTTCTTCTTGCAATTGCCACCAGATAGTTCTATTCGGTCAAATACCCGTTATTTATCAACTAATCTGCTAATAGTCTGTATAGATATCTCACATTCTGCATTTTAGTTTTATAGCTATTATTTATACCACTTATACTATAGTTTTAGAAGTATAAGAATCTTTTCTTTAACTCTTGTAACAATATGTATAAGTACTTACTTATTATCAAAATATATTCATAACTCATTCCGACGACCATTTCTAGAACAGTAAGAGAAGCAATAAAAATGTCTGACAAACATTTATAGTGTTTCAACCAGAGCCAACATTTGCCGATAACCACTTAAAGTTCGAGTTTGTCCCTCATTTACTTAAAAATTCAGTCGTCGCGTCGGGCGGGTGGGTCGTCGCTCAAAACAATTCGATTTTATTACCATTTTATACCTCAATCGGAACGCGAAAACTTTTTTGGAATGATCGCCGTTAAAACTTTTAGAAAATTTAATCGTTTCAATATCTTTTTCCCCGAACGGAGGTAGGCAGTTAAATTTTAAACGATGCCGTAAAAAATGTGGCCCATTTTTTTTCTCGCGACCGATTATGCCGATGGAAGGCTTCCTCAATAAGTCTAAATCAAGATTATTTTTATGTTATTTTTAGAATGACCCAATATTGGTTGTTTAATCAAAACCAGCATATCAATTTCTCCACAAATTTTATTTTAATATGGATAAGACGTAAATACGACCATATAATATAATTGATGACATGATATTCAAAAACGTCTAAAAATTAAGTTTGGGATGTGCTTTACAGGACAGATGATGGAACTTGATATTCCTAAAAACTAAAAATTCCCTTAAGGGCGGAGGTGGCTGAGTGAGTAAGGCGATTACCTCCCATTAGGAAGGCTTTGGCTAAAAACAGTATTGTGGTTACAAACATAAAAATTTTACGGACAGAATTTACTCGTACCTAAGCATACACAAAAACGAGTGAATTTTTCACCGAAAATCTGTTGACTGTATCCTAAAAATTGTTGATATACACAACTTCGGAGTTAATTTAACTACATAGCAGGTAATTGAAAATAGTTGACATCCGAAACGGTGAAAATTTTCACAGGCGGTGTAAAAAGAAAAACACTATGCACGGTGATGAAATAACTGACAAAATAAGAGAAAATATTTTTTTTTTGTATTGAGGGGAACTCCATGGCATCGGCGGTGTTGAAGTGAATGTTTTTCCAAAACAGTACGATTTATTTCGAAAACAGAAAAATTTACCCGTTGGCAACAAGAGTACTCCAGAATGTCGGCACCAAGACGGTTGGCTTTACAGTTCGTCCGGTACTTGTTTTGTAGTCATTTGTCTCCCTAACTTTCTAGGCTGCAATTGAGTGAGGTTAGTTTTTGATTACTTATTATATATTGCACATTAGTATTTGGCATGGCGCAGTCTATTTTCATAGCGTTTATAATTTAAATAATAGAAAGAAATATATTTGATATTTGTCGCAATTAATCGGACTGGTAACGACAGGTTATTATATTACTACGTCTACGTATGTATCTAGCTATATGGTACAGTAACCATAGTTACTGTCATTGTAGATTGAGATGTATTGACCGGAGCCTGTCCCAGGGGATGAGGTTTAACTGCCCATTGTTTAAAGGTATATTCGTTAGTTTTATTTACTACCAATATAACTGATATGTATTGATTTCCATTTATCTTACAAGCATCCCTGATATTTAAAATAGTGAATAGAAGAAGAAATCCGCACATTCTTTATTGCCTATCTCGCAGATCACGAATGATTTTTTAATATTACAGAAACATCACGTAAATTGGAAAGCCACATTAACGGCCGAGTTTGATAAAGATATCAATACATATGTGAGAGAAGTCAGCAACAATTTGCCACACAGTGGGTACAGTGATATATTATAAGCAATGTAATATATAATCAGCTACTTATAGTGACTGATTTGTAGTTTGAGACATATTTACCGCCACCGTGTGCCAGCCGCCAGAGGATAGAGTCTCAGTTAAACTAATACATATTTCGTCACTACGCATATAATTGATATTCAATAATTTGGATTTATATTACAGGTTTGCTTACTATTGCATTTTGCAGTGTACAGAGAAGACAGTTATTTCTGATTACTACATTATTATTTAATGTAGGTATATTTATATTTATATGTAAATTAATATACAATTAAATTAAATTAAATGAATATAAAGTAAATTAATATATAAGTTTTTGTGTTATAGCCACACTGTCGTTTGTTATTGACTGTGATCATAACACATAAAACCTTTCAATTGACGTAATACTTTTGATGTTTCCTGCCTTCCCTAATTGTTTTACCGTATACATTTAACTCCGTATAGGATAATTTTAAAACCCGCGCAGTAAATCTTTATACTATATTATTATACTTTTATAAGACGTCGAATTGGCAGGTCCATGTCATCAGCACCGCACATTCGAAATTAAAAAATCTGATGTGGCCAGGCACATGACTTTATCATACAATATATAAAATTAATAGTTTAGCTGCATGAGAATTTATTTTATTGACATAAATCGTAGGTATGTATTGTCAAATCATCAGCATTTGACACTACCTACACTACGGCATTAGAATAATAGTTATGGCAGAAGTGCCGACAGTACGGAATAGCGCGACGAGCGGTGATGCGGCGCATCACCGAAGGCGGAGCGTCGCCGTCGCTTGTGAGCGACTCGCGCTATCTAGTTTTCGGCAGGAGTGAAATCAACGTTTTTGTGTTGCTTTTTGAGAAATAAGTATTATTAAATATATAAATAAAAAATGGTTATATTTCTGTATAGGAAATTTTAGGTTGGTACCACTTTGACGAAACGTCAAGTTTAAAAAGCTAATTCAAATTCTGACAGATTTATATTTGTTCATGACACTGTAGATGTCACAGCCGTACCAACATACTACAATAAAATACACTCATCGCTACACTTTATTTACAATTTTCTCAATTTATCGTTTTTAGAATTAGATATAAAGACGGGTTGATATTTCTTATCAACAAACAATCAAATTGGTGATCTTATTTTATTTGAAATTTGTATTTTGTAGTTTGCCGCACTAGAGCGGCAACGTTCCATAGCGGTTCTCCAACCTCTGATAAAATCAGCTGTTTTCGAGTATGACAGCACAAAAAAATATTTGTTAAAATTCTGGCTTCTATTTAGTTTCATATCAATGCAGATGCGACCGATCTCGATCAAATAGAATTTGCTCTTGCAGCTAAACTATTAATTTTATCAAAACATGTCATAGGCATAAATTATTTAAAATTTCCTCTACTTTAATTTATTATTTAATTATTTTGACGAAATTACAGAAATGGCGGATCATTGGCAAAATCCTGGAAAAATACTTAGAGGAAACAGCCAGTTCCTTTGGACCCTTTTGAACCAAAAGCTTTTCAGCTCTAAGTTAGGTCATGAAACTAAATACGAACCTAAAACGAAACTAAATATGAAGTTCCGTCCGGATACCTTTAGTAGTTTCTCCGGAATCGTCGCCACAAAAATCGTTTACACATACACAGACATTTTTTTGTACCTTGGTCAAAAATGTTCAGGGGACCCAAAAAGACCTATTTCCGCTAAAATCTCAATTTTTTTCGGCACGATTACAATAGGTACTTCATCATTCTGCGTATGATAAAGTAAAAATTTTCTTTTTCTTTGTGCCGCAAACCAAAAGTTTTGTGCTCCCTTTGTTTCGGAGGTTTAGGCAACTTTCTGAAGGGGGGCTGTGGATATGCCAGCCCCTCTACTTTCGAATTTGGATTTTTTTCTGATGCCATAGTTTTGTGCTGTTTTGTGCCGCAAACTAGAAGTTTTGTGCTTCTTTCGTTTCCGAGTTATAAGCGTTTTTCTGAAGGGGGCTGTGAACATGCCTGATCTAACTTTCAAATTCGAAATAATGTCAAACTTTTTTCGATGCAATAAACAATAGACTGTTAGTTTTAGAATACCAGAATGCCAGTAATACAAACCAACAGATGAAATATTGCCTTAGAAATTTATATTATAATTATAACAATATTAAAATGTGCTACTTATACATATAAAATCAAATATCTGTAACAACTAAATATTTGTTAAGTGATATTGCTCAATGATTATTTATTGTAGCGACGAGATTTGGGATTATGAGATTAAAAAGTATGCATAATATTAATAAATAATATTAAATCTTTATGCGTTATAACTAAAAAATTATGGAACACTATTTAATCGGAATTCCAACTGTCCATTATTCAAGTACAAAGAACAAAGAATGAAACACCGATAAAAATTATTGAATAGTTTTTAAGTTATATAGCCACAAACAGTGTCGTTGAAACTCCGACGTATGTAGCGCGCATCAACATGCGCGCTGCCTGCGACAAACCGGGCCCGGACGAATGAGAGAGACGGATAGCTCCCAAGTAGAAAAATGTGTATAACTCAAAAACGAAAATAGCACAAAACTTCTGGTTTGCGGAACAAAACAGCGCAAAACTAACACAATACTTTAGCATCGAAAAACGTTTGACTTTATTTCGAATTTGAAAGTTAGATCAGGCATGACCACAGCCCCCTTCAAAAAAACGCTTATAACTCGGAAACGAAACACGCACAAAACTTCTAGGTTGCGGCACAAAACAGCACAAAACTAGCACAAAACTTTGGCATTAGAAAAAAAAACGAAATTCGAAAGTAGGGGGTGGCATGTCTCCCCCCTTCAGAAAAGTGCCTATACCTACAAGACGAAAGGAGCACAAACGTTTTGGTTGGCGGCACAAAGCAGCACAAAATTTTGACATAAGAAAATTTCTGCTAATTGTGTTACAATGTGTGCATTGTGAAAATTGTGAAAAAAATATTATTTTGAACTGCTTATAAAATAATAATAACTACAAAAAGATTGAATGTATTCGTAAAAATTCGTAAAAATTACTACTTAACAACATAGGCAAATGATCGCGAGGGAAATACATAGCGGAGGTGAATCGGTGTTGAATCCAACTCCGTATTTTTATGTGTGTAGTTCACAGCAATTAAAAGAGTAAAGTCTATTTTTGTTTTTCATGAACTCTTCACGTTCAACATTTTCAAATAAAAAATATTTTCGTGCTATTAAGTTTTCAAATTGTCCTTTAAAATGGGGCGATTTTTCTCGGGGCGGATCTGCTGCCTTCCGACATATATAAAAATGTCACGCGGCGGCGCGCGGTCGCTTTTTTTGTCCGACAGGCGGCGCTATGTGTTAATCTGGCCCGACCGGCAAATATTTATCTTTCGAATCCACGAAGTCACGTGACCGCGTCGGGCAGCTCGTCCGGCGATTTATGCGTCGAATTTGTCCGCGTCCGTGGCTAAAAATCCCCTTGCACGCCCCCTCCAGCTCGGTTGACAAATGGTCAGTAGGCACGAGGAAAAAATCAACACCCGGGGTAAAAGTTTTCCTCCAGGTGGGTGCTGGAATTAAATTCCTCCAGAAAAAAACTTCGAAAATCTCGTAATTAATAAGACTTTAACGGATTTTAGAAGGTAAATTTTTAATATGGAGTAATGAATTTTTTCATTAGCGTCACGAATTTCAAGTGCTGGGTCTCTTCTTTTGCGGTTTCTTATGCCTTACCTTCGTCGGGGTGTTTTCGCCCCTTCTTAACTTAAATGAGGACAGGCGATAATCACATTTTGAAGTAGAAAATTCATTTCGATTTTTTTGCAGAAAGACTGAATGTTAAATTAACTTAACTTAAAAAGTCGTTTCATTTTGATGTAAAAACCATTTTCAATGCGTTGTGGTATATTGGTGATACATACTTGATACATGATACATCCAACCAGACTCCTATATTACCACCAACACGACAAATGCCCTTGAACTGTAAAACCTTCTTCCTGAATCCGGTAACTACTACTGAAATCCGACAAATCACACTGAACTTAAAAACGAAAACAACTATTGATGTACACAACCTCAACACCAAACCGCTAAAGTGGAGTGCTGATCTTCTCGCAGAACCACTGACAGAGGTCATCAATACATGCTTTGAACTTGGCCAGGTCCCAGACCGCCTGAAAATTGCCAAAGTCATTCCAATACTAACAAAAGATGATCCAACCGACTGCTCCAACTACCGACCAATAGACTGACTGAAGTTTTGGAGGTTCACAACATCCTGAATGACTGTCAGTTTGGCTTCCGGAGAGGACAAAGCACAATTGACGCAGTGCGATCCCTAATGGATTTCGTCTGAGCCGCCATGGAAAGGGGAGAGGAAACCCAAGGCATCTTATGCGATCTCTCGAAGGCCTTCGACTGCATCCAACACAGTCGACTCCTCGAAAGAATGGAGACGTTGAAGATATTCCGCTTCTACCTGGAGGATAGAAGGCAGGCAGTTTATGGTGAGGGACGACTCTCGGAACTGCAACCCGTGAGGAATGGAGTACCACAGGGAGGCCCTGTTCTCTTCTGCCTATTCATAAATGACCTCCCTGAGGAAGTGTCGGGTAAAGTGGTTCTGTTTGCAGACGACACTACACTTTTTGCTAGTGACAAATATATGGGCACTCTAAACGCTAAATGTAATAACATTATGACCGAAGCTAAGACATTGTTTCATACTAATGGCCTCCAACTCATCGAAAGCAAAACATCGCAAGTGCACTTTACTAGAAAACGCAACATACACGGCCTGGAACTATCATCAGTAAAGCTACTAGGGATCACTGTTGACACACGTATCGTCTGGGCACAACACATCGAGACGTTGATACCAAGTCTCTCCAGAGCCACATATGCTATAAGAAGGGTTGGTCAAATAGTTTGTCAGGATGCTCCTATGAAATGCTACCATGCTTTGTTTCACTCAAGGCTAAGATATGGGCTGGAACTGTGGGGGAGGATCAGCCCACGCTGACAAAATTTTTAGACTACAGAAAAATGCAGTACGCGCCATTGAGAAAGTCTGCTTGACCACACACTGTAAGCCGATTTTCGAACGGCTGAAAATTATGACACTTCCATCGGCGTACATCTACCAACTTTTACTACGAGCAAAACGAGAGACTGCCAATACAGGGTGTTTCAGAAATAACGGCTAACCTTGAAGGAGCATATGCCCAAGGACGTAATAAGCATATTTTGTCAAATACCGTATGGTCTAACTTAACGCATTATTGAGAAAATTAATGAAGAAAGACGGAGTCCGTCCCTGACCAGCGGAAGACAATCGACAACACTCCACTACAGGTGTGTTGCAACTGGTGACAAATCAACGTCGGCGAGAACATATCGGCTCCTACCACTGTGGCCTTTCTCGCTGAGCGTGACAATGACCTACATTCGCCAGGTTGATATGAACGTACACAAGCGTGGTCACGGTCGGTCAGCTATTTATTGGTTTATCAACAATAAAAATCATTTGGATTGTGGAATCTTAATGTCGCTGTATTTGTGTAGTGATTGTGTAGTACCAGAGACGGATGAATAGCAATTCTATGGCTAGAATGCGACATACCATTGATCGGTCGAGACGCGTAGTTACTGTGTTAAATCGGTTTGTTTTGTTCGATGATAACGCTTAATAATCACAATGTCTGTAAATCCGCATCACATTTCTGGATTAGGTACGTACTAATCTCTCTATTTTTAATTGTTTGTACGGACTTTTGTAACCGTAGACGGGTCATGCGCGTTCGGCTATTTACCAGGGCCGGCCTTAGACGAATTCTTCAATACAATTTTGTTAGTACTGAAAACTTTGAAATAGACTAAAGGTTATTTGACCAATATTGCTTCTCTGTCCTTGGTGAATATGCTCCTTCAAGGTTAGCCGTTATTTCTGAAACACCCTGTATGTCGACTAGAAGTGCCATAACATCTCGAAATCTACGAAACGAGGGACACGTCAACATCCCATTCCACCGAATAGGTACTACAGCCAACCAGCACCTTTACTTCCGCCTGTTCAACTATATGCCCGAAGGCTGGAGGGAAAACCCACAGAAAAAGCTCAAGGAAGATCTGAGGAGAGAATTAATTAAGAAACCATTCTACGAGGTGGCTGCAGCTATCGGATATCTGCAACATGGTTTGAACTGAATTGATTTATTTAATTGTCATTGTTTTGCATTTCTTTTACCATGATGTTTTCAACTAATTCACTCCACGTTTTATGGTGTTCGGGCAATGGGAAGACAATGGGTGTTATGAATAACCCCATTATTCCCGCCTGTATATTATTTGTGCTCAGTGGGTATTATGTATTAACTGGATTGGACAATATCTTTTCAACCGTAGCTTGCTCAATGGTTTCAAACACATTGTAACCAAATTACTTTCCTGGCTCCTTAAATGTCAGCAGTTATTTTCAGTGCTCCACAGTATCTATTGCCAATTAGAGTGAAGCAAAGAATACAATTTTTTATCGTCTAAAAACTTTAACAAAATCGAACTATGTCCAGCGATTTCCCCACTGTTTTGAAAATACGTAAATAATCGTACGGATCACAATAAACGGGAGGAGTGCATTGTTTAAATTGGCAAATAGTAAAAATATAAATATGCATTATCCATTAAAAGTAAAATTAGTTTTAGTTAACACAGTAAACAGAAAACTAATAACTTCTCTAATTACCAATTATTGCAACCTCATTGGACTGACGATCATGTTGCAGTAAAGCGGTGGCATACAATTCCGACAAATAGCACAAACCCACGTCATCAGATGTAATCTAATTTGCGGCTGTTCTCTGGCATTTATTCCTTCAGGTCGGCCCATATCTTGGGGTGGTCGGTGCGTGCGACATGCAACAACTTATTGTTATCGTTCCCGTGGCGAAAATTCCTCGCTAAATATAACCGTGGTAACCTTCCGCGATTGTGCGATCAAATCTGAGCTCCGCTGTCCATTATTACGCCGCCAGGTTATATTTAAACCGTCTGCAGAAATGCAAAGGTCGACACAATAATCGATTTTCCAGATCAGTTGATACACTTGAAGAAAGCAATGCAAAATTAGTAATTAAAAAACGGATAATAATTTATTTGGTACTAGTATCAAAATAGTGAACATACTCTATCTAAAAGTAGCTCACGCAGACCCTTCCTGAATGGAACAACACTGTTTAGTTCCTTCAGGTGATTTGGCAGATTGTTAAATATTTTAACATATTTTAACCCCAACAATAAGGAGTGATGGAACTTCGCGCACCTGGACAAAGGTAACCGCGAATCACCGGCAACGTGCGTTGGGTGCAAAAGTAGAGGATTACCAAACCCGACCAGAATCTTAAAAACCATGATACATACCTCAAAAATAAATATATTAAAAACAGAGAAAATCTGTAACTTTTCAAATAATGGTCTGCAGCTATCTCTCTGTCTAAACCCAACAATAGATCTGACTGTTCTCTTCTGAAGCTTAAGTACCAAATTCATCTCCCCAGCCGTACAAAAACCCCAAAAGATTATACCATATCGCACCAAGCTTCCGAAATACGCATGGTACACAGTGACAGCAGAAGCTTCACCCAGCTACCGCGCAACTGCAAGAACCGCATAGTGGGCTCTGCCTAAACGTGTGAGTAGCTGATCAACTTGAGAAGACCAACTAAGGGACAGATCCAGAGTCACACGCAGGAATTTAGTGCTCTACAGAAAACTCAGCTGATCATCACCAAACCGCAACAACCCCACCAGAGTTCATTACCGCTGGAAAAATACATGGCCGCAGTCTTAGATAAAAAACAGCCCATTCAAAAAACACCAACCACGCAGACGCTCAAGATCGGCGTTAACTCTGCTAACCTGTGACGTCATGCTCACGTCTGACCACACAATGCTTGTGTCGTCAGCAAACATTGTCACTTCACCGCTATTTATGCAGTAGGGACGATCGTTAATATACAACGAGAAAAGAGCAGGGCCCAAAACAGAACCCTGGGGCACACCGCAGGGAACAGAAGCAAAACGCGATCGAATTAACAATTAACAACGCATGAGTGAATAACTCCAATAAAACATAACTTTCAAAATGTACACTTTAAGGAAATGTATGTACATGATAATGGCACGATAAAACTAGTTGACTTTATAACACACCAAAAAAAAATATGCTGGCAACTGATTCTCTCAGCAACCAAAGTTACAACTATACCAATTGAGATCAGCAGTCTGAAGACAAATAAGTCAAATGGATTTTAGATTTGGATGTATTTTGGTACATTCTAATTTTTCTTATTTTCTTTCAGATTATCTGTATGGCATGCTGAAAAATGTTTTTAAAACAATTTCATAGTCGGAAAAATGTATGCTTCACCGACTCTACACCAGCGACCGCACAGCGACAGAAAATAATACTGTGGCAGACGACGCGGGTATCCTAGGTGTTGGGAACAGCAATGAAAAAACAACAAGAAACAGTGCTTGGCAATTTTCACGTCTGGACAAAGAAAGAAAGGATTAAATTGAACGAACTCAAGTCAGTAGATGTTGATTTCGCCAACAAGAAAATAGGTACAACACATCCCTGTAAGTATTAATAAGCAAATAGTAGCGTAAGCAAACACTGCCAAATATCTCGGCATGGCATTAGACGCCACGTTCTGCTGAAAAGCTCATGTAAAAAAAAGAAATAAGTCCAGAATAGACTTATGGTGCTCAACTCTGGGGTTGCACTAAAAAAAAGTAACTATAAATTGTCCAGACTTTCCACAATAAAGTGTTATGATGCATTGTCAATGCGCCTTGGTACATAAGGAATTATGATTTCCATTTTGGATATCAAAAAGGAGTTTCTGCACAAAGACGAACAAAAAAAATCAAGAAGTTACGAGCAAGAGCTTCCTCATCACGTAAACGTTCTTTAAAGCCACCCAGCTGATCTACAACACCGTATTGATCAGAAGATTCAAGCGAAAGAAGCCTTTTAAAGTTAGTGTAAATTGTAGCAATAGCAGAGAAAGTGATATGTAGTGCACAAGAAAATAGTGACCAGTATACCAGGACTAACTACTGAGAGACATCAATGGCTGCCTGTTAGGTTAAGTTAAACTAGTAAAATAGGCTAGAATAGGGTATTTGACTGTATTGAAACTATGGTTTGTTATAGAGTCATCCTAATATATTATAGTTCAAACACACTATTTTATATTACTTTACCTAATAATAAAAATAAAAATGCATTAAAAATGAATTAAAATTGAGTTTTATTCAGGTTCTATTGCGTGATCGAAAACGCTCCCTAATTGGGACAGTCTTCAATGACGTCATATCATAGTAAGCTTGTGCTTCTGCCGGTACACTTTACTACGATCATTCAAAACACAATGGAAAACAACGTTGTTAAACCAAATAGTAGTAATCTATAGAAGGTTAACGTTTTGATGTTGGGATTCTTCTTTAAAAACAGTCTTGATTTCGGATATCGGTGCGAATCGTTGGGTGTCCACACACAGGCTGCGTTGCTTCTCAATTGTTGATGGTCCGTGAATTGGAGTGTGGCACAGCGGGCGGGGGCACTTGCTGAGCTGAATGTGTTGTTTATTAGTAAAGATATTTTTACGTATGTATATATATATATATATATATAAGAGTCGGGATGTTTGTTTCTTTGTTTTCAGTATCTGAAGGAAATTCACTTTTATTTCCCTTATTATAGGTCAATAGGTACTTTTTTGTTTATTCAGATTTGTTTTTGTTTTCTATTTTACACTAGACGGGGTTAAGTATGAAAGCAGAGCTTTTGTGCTCTGAACTTCGCCCTGATCAGCACTTTATGTTTTGTACTCAATGCTATTACTCAATAAAGACTATTATTATTATTATTATTATTATTTATTGAAAATCTCTGATACATCTCAAATATTGGAAACCTAGATAATATAATTTAGATACAACATATAAATACTAAAATTACACTAATAATTTTGAAAAGTAATAAAGAGGATCAGGGCAAATTGGTAGTACCGAGCTTCGCTGAAGCCTAGGGTACTCCCTTTGCGGGTATCACTGCAGCTCTACCCAATTTGGAAAAACACAAGGCCATTTATGCAAAGGAAAACTGCAGAAAAGCCTTGCAGCCTTGTGCAAAGGTCATTAAAAACACACACACACATACATACACACACACACACAGACACACATTTATTAATAGACAATATACATTAAAAGAAGGTAAAGATGAAATATTAAGCAGCAAATTTAGGGTTCTTTTTGATAAAACTCTCCTCAAAATATTCGCGCTTCCCAAAACCGCAATTTCTTGAATTTCCCAGGGCGAAATTTTGCACGGCAACTCTTTAACAGGCTTACTATAATTTAGACTAACTGCTCCCAATGCACCTACAATCACCGGAACAATGTTCACTTTCATTCCCCACATACGTCCATTATTATTATTATTATTATTATTGTTTATTGAAAATCTCTGATACATCTCATTAAATATTGGAAACCTAGATAATATAATTTAGATACAACATATAAATACTAAAATTACACTAATAATTTTGAAAAGTAATAAAGAGGATCAGGGCAAATTGGTAGTACCGAGCTTCGCTGAAGCCTAGGGTACTCCCTTTGCGGGTATCACTGCAGCTCTACCCAATTTTGAAAAACACAAGGCCATTTATGCTTTGCAATTATTATTATTATTATTATTATTATTATTATTATTATTATTATTATTTTTACGCTCCGGAACTAAGTAACGTAAAAAGTGGATTGTCAGTATTACTTTGTAGGTTATATAATCTACTATACACCATTGACTGTTTGATGCGATACAGTTGCTAAGGTAAGGTTGTGGAAATATACGCCATTTATAACCCATTGTTATGTATAAATTGTAAAAATAACACATCTTACGACACAACTACCAATAGTGACGATGCCGATAATCATAGACCATACGTGCCGACTGGAAATCTACTATGATGTGACGTCACAAGGGTCACGTGATCTACGTATCACAGAAAACAACGTTTTGGCGGGACTTCTTATAATTCAATTTTTAATGCTTGTTTTTTGTAAAATTCAGGAATTAATGATGAAAAAGCATTAAAAAGTAGAGTGAAAGATTAATCACACTAAGATGGTTTTTCAATAATAGTCAAATACCCTATTAAGTTAGGTACTCATTAGTCAATTATGACTAGACTGTAAAGTCCTTGTTAAATAAAAGTGAACATCTTATATAATAGTGCATTAAATTCTGCCAGTTGTTTAAGTATTTTAATATTCAGCGATGTATGTTGCAAAATGTTATTCTAGTCAGTTACAAATATAATTTACAATAGTGAAAAATTTTTAAACATGAAGAAATTATAATATGTCAAACAACTGGCCGGAACAACGCATGAGCAAGCTTTTTGTTATAAATTTCTAGTAATCTATTTTTAGTAGTTCTTGGCCGTTTTATGAGGTTAGAACGTTAAGAACTACCGTCATTCACCAATCCTTGTGTTGAACTAAATCCCAACCCGACAGTTACAATAATAAAGCGTGAAAAGACATCAACAGCTAAAAGCCAAAAGATAAAACAGCGATCACTTGATTATAAAAACCTTCACCTGACTGATATTTTTATGATTTCATACAGGGTGTCCCATAAAGCTTGCGACAAACTAAATAAGATTGCAGAGGACACCTAAGAAAGCATTATTTGTCAATAAAACCCCGGTTAGGCACTAGACTGAATTAAAAAGACTGGGGTCTACGTGCGTCAGTCATTGGCCCGATCGATCCCCTGTACTAAATCCACTTGACTTTTTCTGTTGAGGGCACTAAAAGTCTGGTCTACAAGACGCCCATCCAACTGAAGAAGGATTGCTCGCAAGAGTCATGGCCGCTCACATTGCTAACTTATGTATTGAACTGTTTTTTTTTTTTCAATATACAAGAAATAATGATTCCTGTCGATAGTTTTCTCATTCAGTGTAGTGCCTACACGGCTCCTTTTCGCTCATAACTTTATTGACAAAAATGCTTATTTAGGTGTTTCCCACAATCCCAACTTTTACACAGAATATTACAAATATTGCAAATTAAGCTTTTGCCAAACGTAGAGAAAGGAATACCTCTAATAATAATAAAATAAATTTAACCACCTCGAAGTAGGTATATATTCTAATCGGGACAACGTCTCTCCTCGGGTTATTTGCTTTCATTTGCTTTACGGGCCTGATAACTCCTCGACTCAGGATCGGAGGGTCTGGAAAAAATAAATTCTTTCCTGGAAAACTTTAGCTTTTAGAAATAATCGCCCGTCGAGTTGGGCTTTATGAACCGTGTAGTAAAATCGTTCCCAGGTCGATTGCGTTTACGGGGTAGGTTTGGGGGCCCGGGCCATTTCCCCCCTGATCGATCTAAGGCTCCGTCGGCTGGTATCTAGGAGCTTCATTATATGGAACATAACCCCACAACGCCTCCATGGAGGTGGTGTTCCCGGCACTAGAACTCCGAGCGCTGGTACTATATCATTAGAAACTTCGCGCAGTCATCCGATATGTTAATGACGGGACGCAAAAGTTCGAGCAATTGATTAAGGGAGCCTCGTAGAAGAAGCTCGGGCGCAATGGTCTGTCCTAGGGGTACAAAGCGAGGCCCAAATGCAAATGCGGATTCCAAGCGGATCTACGATTTCAAAGGAAACCGTAATATTATAATCCCCAGCTTCCAACTTTTCGCCAATGCTGCTGTCGCTGCAGCCACTGCAGCAGTGCGTTTTACGTTGAATGGGGTGCCGTTATCGAATTGTTAACTTGTTCTGTTATAACTGTCTTTTGAAACATAATGCCATAATGTTCGTCGGTACAATACGTTTTCATGTCCGTATAGGGCGGTAAGTTGGGCCAAATTGAAGACCATTTCCTCGCAACAATGGATCAAATTTCGAAACTCTCTCGTCCAATTTTAGTATACTGATTGTCATTCCGTCACACCTTGGAAATCGAAGCTAGTATACCTACTGAAAGTTTAGACGGCAGGAAAGTCTATATACAGCATACGAGCAACAATAGTGATGTAGATATCAATGATTATGTATGTCCTTTACCACAATTTGATTTTAGTTACATGATGAAAAATACACTTGCAAAATATTTAAATAGGTACGTAAGTATAAGCGGCAGATAATCATGAATAAATAAATAAATAAAAGCAATAACTTCTGCAAGAATCAGAATACAGAATAGTTGCCATCGGTATTTTTCAGATACTCCGTAAAACTAGTTTGAATCAAAGAAACCACCTATTAAAAATATGTACACCGTGGGCAAAGATTCTAGTACAAAATTTAATTACTCGAATTTATTGGAGAGTTAAAAAACCAATATTCTCAATTATAGAACGTTTCAATCCGTGTCTAATTAATGTTAAATGAAAGGTGTATTGAAATTAGTAGGTACATCACTTGTTTGACTGTAGATTTGATCGAGATCGGACGTGTCTGCATGAATATAAAACTAGTTAGCTAGGGTTTGACTGATATTTTCATTATAATGACAGTAAGTAGTGTCAAACACTGATGTTTTGATCATCAAATGGAAAATATCAAAACAATTAGAAGTAATCAGATGGTTGATGTTAAAAATGTCATCATCTAAAACTGCCAGTTGCACATGAATCATGAAAATAATTGGTTTGAAGTGATTGATCAAACTAAAAACAAACGTTGATTACAGTTCCAATTGAATCTATGCAAAAACAAACAAAAAATGGATATTCATCTAAAATTTAGAGCTAAACAACTAGTGTGATACGGTATAAATGAAACGAAGAAAATACCACCTAAAATTTTCAAACATGGACCCAAATATGGGACCCATAAGAAAATTTACATATATAATATTATTATATAATATATATTATAAACTTTGTTGCAATTTATGTTTATTACGTCTAGTATCAACAATTTAATGATTGCAGCTTTAGTTGAAATCTCATATTTACACTGAATACGTGACGTGTATAGTCTAGTCATTTCAGATATGGGTAGCCGGTAGACAAATAATTCGCCCGCCAATGAAAATAATATGAATAGATTCAGAAAAATGTCCTGAACGTCATATTAAAATATTGAGTGAATCTTTGATGATATTATTATTTAAAATAATTAAAAAGTATCAGGGCTTAAAAAAATCGTCACGATTTTTTTTCCACCTGTTTGCATCAATATTTCCTAAAGTATTAAGGGGATGTTCTCATTTAGTTCTCAACTTTGGGACAGTTTTTCAAATAAATTAGAAGCGATATAAATATTTTTCCTTTTGCTATATATTGATTATACTTTTCCGTCAATCGTTTATTTATGAGTCAGTTTAGTGAATAGGAAATCGTTTATTAAAGTACTCCATTAATTTGACTATAAATTTCTCCATGTTCACTGAAATCAACATCCTTTTTTAATTACTCCATTAATGCACGATTTCTGTTAATGCATGATTTGTTATAGCCAATCACAATACGCAATGACGTCGTTTGATTGGCCAATCGAACATATGTGAAATAAAACCTTCCAATCAAAACATACCGCTCTCTAGAACTGTCAGTGTCAAGTTACATAAATTATCATATAACCTAAAAAGACGTCGGCGAAGAAAAATCTATGTAGACGACGCTAGAAGAATACGATCGACGGAAAAATTTTGTAACCAACTCGAATATTAAACAGCGATTAATGATCTCTACAATTAACGCGCTCGCTTCGCTCGCGCGTTAAACAGTCTCGATCATTAATCGCTCTTTTTAATATACTTGTTGGTTAAATAACTATTTCCGTCGAACGTTTATTTATGAGTCAGTTTAGTGAATAGGAAATCGTTTATTAAAGTACTCCATTAATGCACGATTTTTATTAATGCATGATTTGTTATAGCCAATCACAAGACGCAATGACGTCGTTTGATTGGCCAATCGAACATATGTGAAATGATACCTTCCAATCAAAACATACCGCTCTCTAGAACTGTCAGTGCCAAATTACATAAATTGTCATATAACATAAAAAGATCGGCGAAGAAAAGTCTATGTAGACGACGCTAGAAGAATACGATCGACGGAAAAATTTTGTAACCACCTCGACAATTAACGCGCTCGCTTCGCTCGCGCGTTAAACAGTCTCGATCATTAATCGCTCTTTTTAATATACTTGTTGGTTAAATAACTATTAGTGTATAAAAAGAAATTGTGCCATATAAACTATATGCGAGAAGTGGACTGTTGTAGGAAGTATCAGATTCTGTGCAATGTGCCTGTCTAAACGACGTGCGTGATAGCTCCCATAAAAATGAACAGAAATCAAAATTTTGCGCTGAACCTAGGTGAATTTAGTTGGAGGCTAAACCAACATTTAGTGCAAAAAGTTGAAAATTGGTAAAATGGATGCTGTTTGAATTTTAAGATTTTTTTACACTTTTCTTTTCCTTTTCAAATCGTTATAAATAATATAATTATGTAAAACTTTCACTTATTATGAGGTTCAGGCTCCAATAGAAGTGTTTTCTCTACGGGGAAAAAATAGTAACTCGATCCGTTTAACAATTCAAAAGTAATCGCGCAAGCCAGTTTGAAAGATCGTGTTTCTAAAAAAATGCGTCAGTTATATCGGTGTAATAAAGTCCATAAGAAAAGGCAGAAATACTATACCTACTTTTTAAAACTCATTTGCTATATGAATTCATTCAAATATAATAATTTACTCAACATAAGCACCTAGATCTATACGTTCTCTATAGTGTATCCATATTTCACATTCCTAGTAAAGCTTTAGTGAAAATTATCATTTTGTATAAGTACATAGCTTTGCGCCGCCTTAATGCAGGTAATTTCGACCGAAGAATACCATCGGCTATAAAACTTGCGAGAATCAAAAAACTTGTTTCAGTAGCTTATTTTATGCACTTCAAGGTTTCAAAATATGAAAGAAAAAAGTTTTTCCAACCGATTACATGAGAACCTATCCTTAAGTTAGCAGAACATGATAAACAAAATTACTTGTTCACTTGTTCCTAGCGGTTTTTGAAACATTTAAAATATTGAAAACATTCCTTTGTTAAGAATACCCTTTATTTATTAAGATAATATGGTTTACTTGCTACGAATTTAGATTTTTAAATTGTTAAGCTATTTATTAATTATTTTGTAATTCTTAAGAATAATCTGTTGTTACTTTAAATAACTATGTAGGTACTTATAGTACATGTAAAATGGTCAATACCTTACCTATTATTTATGATTTTTGTTAATTGTTCCGAAATGTTATATCAGTATTATTAGTACTTATTATTTTTGTATAAAAAGTTATTCTTCTTAATTCAACATTTGATATGGGGGCGCCAAAATTCAAAATTGTCTTGGATATGGGGGCGCCAAAATTCAAAATTGCCCAGGGACCCATGATGGCAAAACGCGCCGCTGATAAGAAGCCAATCCTAACGACACGAAGACTAGTGATAATAAAATAGAAAACATCTTTAATTATCTGTAATTCATTAAGGCAATTACCGATATAAACTGGTATGTAGCAATAAAACCCCGACCGAATTTATAACGGTCCCGCTTGAAACTTGCAAGCAAAACAATATTCAGGGGCCAATTTGAATATCCCGACCGGTTTCCGAATATCGCATATTAAAATCGAAGCCGTCGCCCCGCAACGCACCCAGCCCACCCCGGGAATATATGAATACAAACTTAATAAAGTAATTAAGGTGTGCGATCGTAAATCGCAGAGATATGGTAAATTGGTTATAGTATATGGGGCGCGCGCGCGGGCTCGCGTTCGCGTTCCTTACCAACGAAATTGATGCGCAATATCGTCGCGGATCGTCAACTTATTTCAAAGTTAATTAGGCGAAAGTTGGTTCGGCTAAGGCACCGATAACTTCGGCGAACGAGTTGGAGGTGGAGAAGGAAACCAACCGCCCAAACCTACGTTCCACCCCCGGGGGGTGGCGATAAAATTCGTTGTTCGACGGGCGGGCTGCACCAGCTCTCCCGTACTATTAGCGGCGGCGGGGGAAACTTTTAACCGCAATTTGCGAGCTCGAAAATTTGTTATAAGGATTCGGAATAAATTAAATAGGAAACCTACAATTTTGAGAGCGAGATTAAAACCGTAAACGGAAGGGCGCGCCTCGGCTGCGAAGCAGCGACGGTGGGGGTGGTAGCGCGAGACTTACCGAACGTTGGAGGGCTTCCTGGATTGCACTTACCTAAAACAATGAAAACAAAATTAATTCCGATCGATTTCTTTTTGCCGGCGAGTACTTTAAGTCCTTCAGGACGGACTTGTTCCTGCAAATCTGCCTTTATGGCGCTTTTATGGCTTCGGTTTTATGCGCGAATTCGTATCGGAGGGATCGTTTAAACCGTCGTAAATTATCCGGCGAAATTTTAGGAGAAATGGCAGAGTAATAAATTTATTTATTTTTGAAATTGCGCGGTTGGCTATCGATATTACTACTGGCGGCATACAGTACACCAGTCGGACACATTTCACAATAACCAGTAAAACCAGAAAGCCCTGTTCAAATTTAAATTAAAAACGACAGTGTGACGTATATTACCAAATTCTTCAAATGGGTATGTTTTCCCATTTAACTTTAATTGAAAACAAGAATAAATTTATTTATAACAAGTTAATTTATTGACTGGTTTTGACTTTCAAAATAATACGATTGCTCCTAGATAAGCTAGGAGATTTTAACGGAATTTATTAGCTAAATTCTTAACGCGTTAAAACTAATACGGAAAAATATTGTAAAAAAACATTATTTTATTGTAAAACAGGTGGGGATGTTTGGAACATTGCAAATTTTTTTAAATAACATGTCTGACCTAATTGTGCTCTGACAAAAGCAATCATGCGGTTATTCATTGAATTCTCTAAATTAATGTTAAAGTTTTGTGGGATGTTGTCCTATCCTTCAGTTACCGCCATTTTCAGCTCTGGAATGGCCTTAGCAGCAAAAATTCTAGCGCGTACTTTGCTTAAGGGGGAGCCTCGTATAGGTGGGTAGAAAAATCTAAATTTTTGTATTGTATTAATACGAAGTATATCATTTTAAGAATATGCTGTTTAAATTTCAAAACAAAATTCCATGCGTTTGCTTAGATATAGGTACTATTGCTAAGGTCCTTCGGCGCGCTAAGCAAGTAACAGTGGGGGCAGAGGGCCGCTCGACACGTGCTCGAATACAAAGGCAGCCTGCTGAGGGGGGATTTGACCCCGAAGACGACTATTTTTTTATGGCCCAGGCATGGCTGTATAGCTAAAACATCGAAAATGTAAACTAAAGTAAAAATACGTTTTCGTCTACCGTTAACATCACTCGCATTTTTCTCGCACACATTTTTTTTACATTTCCGGGATGGCGCGTGAAATTATTCAGCGAGTTTAACGTATATGATTAAAAAAAATACCACTTGAAAGATAATTTAATCAGCTAGTCGACATACCTATTGGATTTTGCACCAAAAAAATATTTAACCACTTTTTTGCAATAATAATAAAAAACGTTCTGAAAATTTATTTCTAAAGCTCGCCATTTTGTTACACATTGCTTTATACTTTAAAATTAGGTAAGTGGACGAGATGTTTGTATGACAACAACAAAAAAATCATGTTGGTATGTTTCAGAAGGATACAGACACACAAAATCACGCGCCGATTGAGGAGAAAAAAAAGTCATGAACGTTATTATTTTTTTACGACCCAAATCTTTGCAATAAAATAAAATGTAATGGTATTATCAAAATTCTGAAAAAAAGTACAGTAAAAATTTGATATAAAAAACGTGCATAGTTTTTTTCAGAAAAAAAATCCCAAAGTTTTCCTATTTTTTTGCCATCTATACGAGGCTCTCCCCTTAAACTCGCCCCATTAGTCTTCAATGGGATTCAAGTCGGTGCTGTACACTGGCCAGTCCATGACCGGGATCCCTTGTAGCTCAACATTCATTTTAATTTCTCACAGCCCGATTACTACTTACTGTTCAGTATGTTTTACCCAGTTCGCGACAAGCCATTGCTGTCCTTGATGTAACTACTTTATTAAGAGAGAAATTTATGCGATTCATTAAAATCAAAATGTTCAGAAAAGATCGGGCTACTGTTTGATCCTAGTTGTAATATGGTTGTATCAGGTAAAATCCAGAGAACGCTGCAAGTTTTGATTAAAAAACTTGTTGATTAGTACTTGTTGATTAGCTAACATCCGTTTTACATGAGCCGATTGATTTGCACGCGAGTCCAATTTGATGAGATAGCCAATTTTATTTGGAGTGTTTTTAAGTTAACAGCTTCACGAGATATTTCCAATTTCAATTCGCGATAATGACATATCCTACTGAAATTATCAGCCCGTCCAAAGTTATTCTGCCACAGTTCGATATATGAAAGGGTACATCTGTGAAACTACCCCAATATTAAGATTATTAACGTCGTGCCATAGTAACTTGTTTTGCTAAAACATGACTAACTTATATACTTATACAGTGAGCTACAAGAGTATGGAAACATGAAAAATGTATGGAAACATGCAACGGTTGGTTATTTCAATGCCAAATTTTAAGTATTTCATTTCCCACCGTCAATTGTTACTCACTTATGAAGTTATCGACATCTTTTTTTAATCGCAACCCCATATTGTTCTTACGGATTTCCTATTTTGTTGTTTCGTAAATGTCAAAATTGAAAAACAATTTAAAATGTGAAAGAATATAAAATTGTGTTTTAAGCAGAATTATTTGGCCTGTACCGGACGAAGAATGTTCTGCCGGGTAAGGTTTTCGAAAAACTTAAGAGAGTCCAACAGCTGATTGACAGCGGTAGCTGTTTTTGATAAGATTGGAAAAATCAGTCGAGAATTGGTCTTTGAGTGGGGATGTCGACGTTTCCGCTAAAGCTCCTTTTAGAACAAGTTAGACTTCGCCGACGTGCGGTCAACATTATACGATCTAACGTCTTTAACGCTATTTCAATTTATTTTTGCACACGTAAACATGTGCTCTATAGTGATTCTTTACAATGCGCACCAACATAACATGGTAACTCAAATTACTGTGAGAAAATGTTGCCATAACTTATTGTGGAGAATTTGACATATTTATATAACTTCATCATTTGTCCACGGTCCATGAAGTATTTGAAACTGTATTGAGGTTATCTGCATACATGTATACCTACTAATACTACTAATACGTAGCATTGTGTGTGTAAAAAATACGAGTGATCTATCACAAAACCCGTACTAGTACCTTTGGTCGCAGATTACTATCTCTTGATACAATAGATTATGCACTCATTTTTCAGCCAATAATACACTTATGCCTAACTAATGAACAACACAAGTACACATATTACACATACGTATGTACATCAACAGCACAGGGATCTGATAACGTATAAGAAGAGCAAAACACTTCAAAGTTATTCGTTAATTACCAGTTTGTAATTCATATATTATTTATAAAATACAATTAGACAACATAAGCTTTATCATATTATATAGCTTTATTAATATTATATTATAATGTCAACATAAAATCACAAAAGTGTTGATTCTCGCTATCATCAGTCACGCATATGGGTTGTAATGCTTGTTCGGTTCTTCAGGGGTAATTTCAATAGAATCTGCGGGTTGTGTCTTGAACATAAATTCTCCATACACTTTGCACTTGAGAAGAAAAACATCTGGAGTCAGTGGTTGACAAGTCGATTATGTCCCATTATACAACATTTCTCATATAATAATATAGATGTCTTCCAGTAATATTACCAAGAAATTTGATAAAAAATCGGTAATCTTCAGCATACCTCGGTGATTTTCTTGTCAGTTCATGGAAATTATGAAAATTAGGAATCACATCTCTTGTCTAGAAATCCTGTTCGATTAACAAAATAGTACGTCACGATTTTGATTGTCCGTAATGTAATTTGAATCCAATTACACAACCCGTAATGAGGTTCTGCATCATACCATACTTGGAGCTTGAATACTCTGTTAGTAGAATGGATAAAACAGCAGTGTTTATATGCATATTCTGCTAGCTAACCTAACAATTGACATGGTGTGTTTAATAAAATAATAGTATACTTCTTTAGGCACAAACCTGATTGATGTCTGATATAATAGTAGAATATTTTAGTAATCTCCTAATTTTGATTAGAATACTTCTTTGTGCAGTGTTCCCAAGTTTTCTAGATTTTCAGATTATATCTGATTTGTAGTTTAGATCTCTCGTAATCTGTGCCGTAAATATAAATATGAATTTTAGCGAGTTACAGCCTCTTTTTGTGGTATATGGTAGATAGAGATAGACCCAATACTATCTTCGTGGAAAAATTGGGAAAATACGGTGCCGATTATTCAAAGCCGGGAATTGTCTCAAATGTTACATTGACGTAAACTGAAACTACGTCGGACCAGCAGCAAAAACATAATTGTAATGTTATTCCTGAAATCACGACATCCAATTATACGTCTATCTTTGAGCAGCAATTGTTTAACATTTGGCGTTGGTATAATAAATATCGAGCCGGTCCGACCAAGAATACTTCATTTAGATTGTTGTAACCTTATAAGATGCTACCATTATTCAATAATAAACCCACACGAGCACTGAACAGTTTGAATAATTGGACCAATAGTAGACCACCAGAACAGTCCTAAAGTTAGGTTCAGCCATCCTTTTAAGTTAAAATGTCAATGCGATTTTGGATTTGTTTGAAAATTGATACCAATTGACAACATTGTCGTATAAAGTCTTAAAGTCTGATAGTAAACCTTAATCTTTGTACTTTTACCTGAAATTTGAAGGTTTATTCATAAATGGTTCTAAAGCATTTACAGGGATTCTGTGAATGGTGTGCGGGCGCCTCCATAAAAAACCACAAAACAACTGACGTAATAGGACTATACGTTTTCCATAAACCAACGACAGCATCAAATGGGATACCTACACTATCAA
Source organism: Melinopterus prodromus (assembly GCA_964023965.1). NCBI lineage: Eukaryota > Metazoa > Arthropoda > Insecta > Coleoptera > Scarabaeidae > Melinopterus > Melinopterus prodromus. Next base: position 43,208,181 of record OZ030394.1, read on the forward strand.
CAGTAACTAGTAGTATATTAAAAAAGCGGTACCTAGCGGATATTAAAGAAATTACCCAATTTTTAAGACCACTTTTTGTCTATACTGCTCTCATCTACGTCATTGTTATTACTTATTACTTCCCAAATATTGGTTTAGTTTCGCTTAGAAGCTTGTAGGAAAAACTGGGGTATATTATCAGGTTCGTAATCAACTGTAAATTAAATTCGAATTCACCGTCATTATCTAACGTACTGGGTAATCATCAAAACCCTATACGAGACCACCACACCGGCACAAAAAGGTGCACCGTGAGCATAATTAATTTCGTACCAAGGTGTCATTTATCTAAAGAGCCATTAAGCGCAAGGCGACCGCAGCACACTTTCGTCAAATTAACAACTTCACGTGGATTTTAATATAGTTATCCGCGCCCCATAATGCAGCCGTTTTACGATTGGGACGGTGGCTGCCGACGCCGAGCAGCGCGCGCCAACCTGGAAACTACATAGTGCGCGAGCATCTGCCTCTATTATTAAAGTTAATTTTGATAATTCATGCGATAGCTACGGTCTCGTGCAGGTGAGCCTTGTTAACGACGTGACGCCTAAAATCAATTTTCACAGAATTTTTGACTCTATGTGGCCAAGTAATATGGCGTTTAATATATTTTTATGTATTTATAGTTATGTCAGGTGAATTATGACATAACTCAATGAAAATAAAATTGAATACGTTTTGAGGAAGGATTTTGTTAGAAAAAGTGTTTTCCCAAGGAGAATTGTAGATTTTGGTCCTCCCTATCGAGCCCAAGTGGGTTTTATGAGCAGTGTGTTGCCAGGTTGACTATACCTATAATGGTCAAACGTCAACTGTTGGGTACTTTGAAATGTCCATTGCGATAGTCAGAATTTTGGTTTAATACAGGTTGATCGTTAAATTTTTGCGTAAACTATCAGGTTTTCATAATTGTATTACAAAATTCTTAAAGTAAGTTGTTATAAATTCAATTACATGCTCAAATCTCCGATATGCGTCCAGTTCAGGAAAAGTCGGTGAAGCGACACATCGGAAATAAAAAACAGAGATTTGAAATATTGAAATCAGGGATTAATTCAAAATACAACAAGGCAGATTTAATTCACATGCGACGTCACAAGCTGCCAATTTGATTAAAGGAATTAAAAATTTTAGTACGAAAACATTTGCGAAATAACATCGAGAATATGGTAAACTACCTATTTTGTAACAATTCGCACGAAAACTACTGTTCTTTAGAGGTTATACCGACACTTGTAAACAGTGAACAGTATATACTACGTATAACTGGAAGGGACTCACGCCTTATATTGGCTGGCGAGATTTGAGGCAGGCGCAAGCAAAAGAGACAGAGCGATGACGTGGGCTATTTGTCACTGTCTGACTACCGTAGGTAGATAGCGGAAGGCAGTAGTGTTACGCTTTTAACGGTTTATTGCGGTTTTTATTAATTTATTTGGTCAAAAGAGTGGCACCTACTTGTGCCTCAAAGCATATAATGTTTGAATAAAAAGAAACAATATAAAAAACTAGATAAACATATATAACTGCGTTTGGATGTTGTACACTCAATCCACGTAGTGTCATTTGGTCGGTATACCGGGTATACCCAATGTCAATCAGTGGGTCAAACTTGTAGAATATCCAAACGCAGCTAATAATAGTTCAGCAGTGTGTTGCGTATGGCTGCAGTAATGCACTCAATCTAAGAAGGAACTTTTCATCTCTCATGTAAGTGAAAAACGACCAGCGTTTCAGTCAAATAGGAATATAAAAGATTTGTTCGAGCAGCACCAAAATAAGTGTACAGAGTACTTATTCCTTCTTCTCTTGCGCATGCGCAATTGGGATTTTGCCTTTCGAAAACCTCCATTGCGCCTTCGTAGAAAAATACCTAATTGTTTTGATTGTTGCTCGAACAAACCTATAATTCTGAATAGGTTAAAGATTATCAAATGTATGTTCTAGGTTCCCGTTTAAACGTTCAGAAGTTTTAATACGATGGATTATAGCTATCCAAAGAGACAAGTGGTATCTCTCTAGAACCAGTAGGATTTGTGGACAAAATTTTGAACTGATTATCAAATAAAACCAGGATGTAGCAGCAGACCTACTGCTAATATCAGAATGCGTTACCTTAATTCGGTAATACAAAGAGCATTTAGACATTGGACTGAAAATGTTGAAAATTAAGTCTTACATAATTACTAATATATAAGTCTCTGCAAGAGTTCAGATTGATTATTTTGTTGCAATTTAATTGAAAAAGGATCTTACAAATAATAGTATATTAGTTGACGAGCACATAATTAAGATGTTTGCATGATTACACGCTCGCCTATGTGCGCATATGTGCGAGTCAAATACGATGTTTTATCTACGACTCATAAATTCCATTTCTTGCAAAATATTTTAAATGTATTTGTCAATGATGGCGCGACGAACTGTCAAATAACTGTCATCCACATAGGTTTTGACAGACTTTGACACTAGCGTTGTATAATGATGACAGTTCGTTCAAATAATGAGGTCATTCTTTGAATGAACTGTCATTATTATACAACGCTAGTGACATTATAATCATTGGCGTGTATCATGATGGGGATTATATAGTTATAGATGCGTATGCAATGAACTATGATATGTGAATATCTAATTCAAAACGTATACGCCCGTAGTACCGTATGAGATAGAAAGAGATAGCGTGCCCACATCACTGCAGGTTGCATACTAAATGCATTTGCCTCACTTATTGACCATTACGGATCCTTTCCAGTTATACGTAGAATATACAGTTCACTGCTTGTAAAATAAGGCGGTCGTTTGACATGATCCTAACCTATAATTGTAGTACTTCTGATCTAAAGTGCTAGTGGCTCTTGTTTATTGACATGCAAACTAATATGGGCCACTATCACGTCTGGTGAAAAATATAATGGCGTCTGTTACCATTACCAAATCCACTAATAAGAACGCTATTAATCAACTGAGTAGGAGTATAGCACGGGCAGTTAACAACTGGGCAAATTATTACAATATCTCAATATACAGTAAGCCGATGTGTAAGTGACTAACAGATGCATTGAACGGACCAGAAATATGCAATATAGCACCATTGGAACGCAAAGCACCTCCTGGTACAATGGAAAATCAGTACATTAATGCACAAACAAATTTGAAATGCAAGATAAAATTAATTTGATTAATGGTGTCTGTTCGCAATACCACTAATGAGAACTTACCTACCTTAACCGACAATGTATAGGTTAGAGTCATGTCAAACTGCCGCCAAGCACAATAAAGTTGCCCCTAACGGTAGCAAATGAAAACTAGCCCACAGAATGCGTTTTCAGCAGAGTTTTGTCGCAAATAACCCCACTCCGTCTCACACGACCCCTTTGCGTCATCTCGCCTTCCTTATGTTTCCATTAATTTCCACAAATATAATATGTATTTGTGCAAAATATAAAGCGGTATAAAGTCGGGTGAGCTAGTGAACAGTTCTTAGGGTTTGTAACAACGATGGGGTAATGTCTCGACCTTTAGTTCAACGTCCGAATATCGCATACGACGTCATATAACAAAGTAAACGCCTTGGTAAGTGCTCTATTATACCCTATACAAATAGATATTCAATAAGAAAAAAAATAATACAATGAATGAAAACCGAGGCAACAAGCGCTTTATCCAGGAAATTGGATAATGCATACCTAGCTAATAATATATAGGTAGGTCAAATCATTCCTAATCACAATTATAGTCGCATTTTGTACCATAACTGTATAATCAATGTAGACACGGTGAACGTGTTGGTTCAATTTTAATGTAACAGCGCCAAGGTACGTGTAAACATACATAACAAGTCTCCGTTCACGCAGTTGATGTTTATTTATTGACATCGATGATCTATTTTTGTTTGGTTTTAATTGTGTATTTACGTACCTACCGCATAATTTATTTACGCACGATATGTGAATAACCTCGATGTTAATTATATTATTCAGCATTCGTGTGCCCACAGTGTTCTCTGGTATTTATACACTCCACCTGTTTGGTGGCGTGAAGACGACAATACCACCGTGCATTGACAATGGAATATAAATTGCTGCCATCAATAACACATTTGATGTGTGCGATTACTGGTGACTGTTGATTAGCAGAAGGTGTTGATATAACTAACTATTAATGTTGAACGTTATCGTTCGATGATATCACTGTCGTTAATTTGATTTGTCTGAAATGTGCTTTTATGTGTTCCATTGTTATGAATAATTAAACATATAAGTGCCTTAACGGTCGCTGGAAATAAATAGAATATTATTATACAAGTTTTATGGGAAGTCAATTGAGATTGGGTTATTTGAGTCGTTAATTTAATAGTTAGCAATAACTATGGTCTATGGCTACCGGAAGTTTTCATTAAGAAACAAATTACGAACAAAACTATGAGTAACTCAGTTACTTTGTTGCCTTGCATCAACCGATGGCGTCAGATTAAACTTTAAAGTAACAAAACAGAACGTTTAACGTTTATTAACTATTTTGATAGAGAGTTCCGCCCAATAAGCCCATTCTGAAATCAAAATAGAAAATGCATTTGCAAAGGTTGGTGACTGATATTTGGGTAGTATACTCGACCGTCATAATAAAGTGGTGTTCACGGTCATAACACAACGAACTGCCAGAATATACCACCGATCAGCCAACGACGGCGACGTGAATGTATACAACAATTTCTAAAAAATATAATTTGTGAGTTATAGCTGAAACGTCGTATTTGCGGTTCGTATATAAAGTTCATACATGTAAATTATAACCTTGAAAATGTACGTTAATTACGTTACATGTGGTGTATGCTTTTAAGATTCTATAAATGACAACTCCTACTTATTAAATAAAATTTATGGCCCAACCATGAATTTTAATACTAACCTTCTATTTAGGGTAGGGAACCTAGTTTTTTTACTAAAAAATTAGAATTAAAAATAAACCTATATTTTTAAAATAAAATTTTTCAAATTTAATCTTTAAAATTCGAGAAAATTAATATTAAATAATTATTAATTAATAAACCCTGATTCTATGATTCACTGGTTTGTGTGTAGTTTAACATTATTCCACACCGTTTGTTTAACATACAAACGGTATGGAAAAAACTTCGAATAAATACTTTGTGTTTACATAAATCAGAAGTGTAAGTCTATGTTGCCGAGCTAGGGGCGGTAAAATATTAAATTTTGATAATCCTATCTCAGAGAATGTAATGTCGAGGATCGATATACAGTCTGCATAATTTATGGCCTGGTATAATGGTGTTAGTAATTTAGAAATTTACTTAACTTGTGACTCCGGTCCCAAACTATGCGCGGCCGAGCTAGTGTATTCTGCCGACCCATCTTATGGGTCAATACAACTTACTTATCGCCACGTTTCCCTATGAACTTACCGACCTAGTTTCTTGCCACTACGAGGAGGGATCAACCGCTCTTCCATCGCAAGTTCCCAAGTGGTTTTTAATGATTTCATCCCAGCTTCACTGGGTAATTTACATCTTTCGTTTATCACGAGTCAGAATTGAGTATGTTTCTCTACTCAGCACGTAATTTGCTAATGAAAAATTGCAGAAGCGCATGTTATGGCACCAGCTTTAGAAACAGTATAGGGCAAGGAAGTCGCGTTAGATAATCGTGCATAAAAAAATCCTTTTCTAATTCCTATAGTTTTTGAGTTATTTAGTTTTGAAGTAAGTACCTAGTAATTTCTCAAGTACTAGAGATTTGTTTGACAAGATTTATGATTTCTATGAACATAGACAATTTCATTGAATATAGACAATTAAGAACATAGGATAAATAGTTTGTATATAGCGTGTTCATTATATTGCACTTCATCTACTAAACAATTTTCATCTCTAGAATATAAGATTTTCTTATTGGAACACTCTGTACCTGGTCAAATTTGTGAAATCTACGTACTCTTTCGCATAAATAAATACTAATTGTCGATGGCTGTGTAAAAAACTATTGTTTTGGGGATAATTGCAATTTTACATCGATTATATGAATGCTGGTCTAATTGCTTTTTGCAAAGATATTTTTTATTTATTATTTATTATTATTATGATTCTACATAGAAAATAATGATTTTGTGTTAAAAACATTTTCAAATAGTACCAGCTCTTGAATACAATCGACGTAAAAATGCAGTTATTTCCAACGCAGTAGATTCGTACTAAATACATTTTGTATGTGAACAATATCTACATTCCAAAAATTTAACCATATACCGGATGTTTGATATTCCTGGAAGGGAAATTGTTTGATATACCTATGTAGGTGGTACAATATTATACACACTTTGTATGCAAAACAATTCTACCAATTTCAAGACACTAGGTCTTGAAATTGGTAGAACCTTCCATTCAAAATAGTAAATCATAAATTACATGAACAAATTTCTAGTAGTTGACATATATTTTGTATCTGAAACAATGTTTTTGGACAAATAGGGCAATAATTCAAAAATTATGCCGAAATATAGGTCACTCTATTTAAGAAATAAAGTAGACTTTGATTTTGACGACACTAGCGCTATACAGGTCCTGCAACTCAGCTCCCATCTTCTGTAGTTCAGTTAATAATTAAGCTAAGAGTTTGACATTTTGCAGGCTTACTTCAAGGTAGATTTCAAGAATTTGTTTTTAATTATACAGGCTGTCCCAAAACTGTGCAACGCAATGGTAATATATTTTTTTAAATTGCATGCTATACAGTTTTTTTACACATTTGGCCTTTTATTTTTTGGCCCAAAATTTTATTTAATATTATTGAAAAGAGACTTCACAACAAAGAAATTTAACAAAAGGATTTTGCATCGCTTGCTTTAAAAATTTAAAAACCACGCAATACACATCGTTAATAAAATTTTGCGACGTGCTTATTAAGGTAGATCTAGTAGCCTCGTTAACTAAGTGTCATTGATCCAAATTATACAGGCTGACCAAAATCTAGTGACAAACATGTCAAACTTCAAATAGTGTTATTGTTCTTATTTTAAATTCGACCCCATAATTTTTCTTAGGTGAAACGTTGCAGAATTAAAAAATAAATATTGTTTCTAAATACAACCCCATCACAATTCCCAATATTTTAAAAGTTATTCGCCAAAAACTCATTTCAACGTTTCCAACGGAAATTTTAGGTAATAAATATCGTACGTTGAAAAACAATTTATTTCATAAAATATAACGCAGAGAGATATTTTAGATTTAAGTGTACGTAATTAAGTAGTTGTTCAATTGCTAAATTTACTGCAAAATTTACCTATAGCGGTAAGGGCGGAAATGTAGCTGCAACATGATAGAGCTCCAGTACATTACTCGTTACATGTCAGGCACCAGCTCAACGAAATCTTCCCAAATCGGTAGATTGGAAGAGGAGGACCAGTTGCTTGGCCTCCTCGATCACCGGACTTAACGAAACTGGATTTCTTACTGTGGGGCTACGTTAAGGACATCGTTTATGCTGAACCTCCAACAACACCACAAGACATGCCAGAAAGAATCCGGCGCGCATTTCAAACTATTACGCCGGACCTATTAAAAGCAGTTGCGAGGTCATTTCATACTCGTCTTCGTTTGTGCCTCGAAGCGCACGGAAGACTATTTAATTAAGTACAGTCAAATCTAAAATACTGCTCTGCGTTATATTTTATGAAATAAATTGTTTTTCAACGCCATTTAAGATATTTATTTTCTAAAATTGTCGTTGGAAACGTAGAAAAGTGAGTTTTTGGCGAATAACTTTTAAAATGTTGGGAATTGTAATGGGGTTGTATTTAGAAATATTGTTTATTTTTTAATTCTGCATCGTTTGCAATAAAAAAATGTATGGGACAGCCAACAATGTTACTTCAGTGTTAACATCAGAGCACAGTTTTAACCCTGTGTTTATATCAAATTTGCTTTTAACTCACTGAGTCGAGGTATTTTGGATTGTTATTATAATACTAATCAAAGAGAAAACACATTGCCTAGATAAATAATAATAAGCATACAAAAATGTTATTCTACAATAACATGAAAAGAACTAACGATAAGTTCTATAGCAGCGTGGGAACTCAAAAATAACATTTGTGCGATACAGATTAGTCTTTTAGAGATAAGATTGAATAGAGAGCGTGGCATGGGGAGGATATCCGATTAGTTTAAACCTGACAAAGGGAACCAATTTCCAGTCACCCCATACGTTGTACAGATTTTAATAACCATCTCACCCCCCGCTTTATATCAATCTCGTAATTATTTATTCCAACCCCAAAAAAGCATTGACGCCCCAAAGTTACTCTGTGTTTCGCCTTAATTACATCCTTCTTAATTAATTAGGAACCACCTCTCGTTTTGTTTACTTTACGTGCCACAGAGAAGCAGAGGAGACTTCTCGTTTTATGTATCTGTGAATATTGTTATATCTGTAATCACATCTCTGGGCAACATCAAAAAAGATACTAATTATAACTGGGAGCGTTCTCCTGAAAACTGAAAGCAATTATGGCACAACGCCGACCGACCCGACTTTCGCGACGATTCTTTTGCTGCGACAAAGACACTGAAATTGTTTAATTATTCCGCTTTGATCTCGACTCCTATCGCGGAGTTCCTTACCAAATATATAAAGGTTTATTAAAACGTACACGTGGCCAACAGCATAAATACAAGTTTTAAGTATTAGATATAAATGTAGGGAGAACAAAAAGAAAATCGTTTTAATGTTAAACATAGAATTAAGTATGATTCACTAGTCTTTATAAGTAAGATATAAACATACTTTGCTTCAAATTCATCTATTCCTTTAGTGTATCGAAAATGTGTTTTTTACTTTACGTTCACTATGCACACATTGTTTTCGGTGTTACAATTAACAAATTGTAACACCGCTCTTAGTAACTTAGTTTGGTCACACTGATATCAAACGCTATTATGTCAAAGGTATAACACAACCACAAACTGCCTTGGGTTGGGGCTTTCTTAGTTTTGCTGTGTTCATCAAAATACGCCAGCATGACGTTTTCTGTGATGTTTTGCGACTGGTAAGTGATCGTTCATAATTCTTGTCAACTAAACATCAAATCTCCTTTTCAGATATAATTCAAGGGGCACATTTACATTAATAGGGTATTTGCGAAAATCAAACCTATATCGTAGATATGAACGATTTCAATTACTGCTGCGGGATTGTATACGCGCAAGAAATGGTTTATTGAATATCAGCATACACATAGCAAGATATAGTACATCTAAACTGTTGAGGATCTCTTAGTTTATATAACGTATATGTTTTCGGTAACATTTTGGACCGAATTCTGCTCGTGTCCATACCGTTTTCGTGTTTGTACGTTGCTTCAGACTTCGTCTTAGTTCTGGTTGTGTGCAACGTATTTGTATTACCTCCATCACATGTAATTTTATTATGTATAATTTATTCTAATAAATTACTACACCGAAATTAGAATTTGGACCACTATTTTAAAGTTAACATTTTAGGTTATGTTTCTATAACCTTTATACTGGGTGCCATAAGTGTTTGTCACAGTAGGGTTAAAAGTGTTGCCATAAGCTCCATTGTGATCATAGTTGCGACCTCCCTGAATATTTATTAAAACTTGTAGGCTAAAGTAGAGTGAAATTATTCATAATTAGATTGTCATCATTTTATCCCAACCTTATGAAGTTGGCAGTTTACTACAGTACTGCCGCGTGGTAGCCGCAAAATACCCTAGATTCTAATTTGGCGCAATATAGTGACCACAATTTCTAAATTTATATAAAATTAATGACGCAAAAGGAGACAAAATAGTATATTACACGCGTTTTAAAAGACGTATTCGCGCACTCGTTCAAATTGGGCACTCCTCGCTACGCTCGTTGTCCTAAAACAACTCCTGCGCCAATTTGACGCCTTGTAAAAGTTGTATAATAATATACTATTGTGCCATGTTATAGCTGTGAACATACATAGATTAGCAATTTTAGATCTTTTATACAGTTCTCCAACTGTAAGAGTGATACAAAAAGAAGTTTTAATTTAAATAAATATGCATTTAATGAGGTATACTGAAGAAATATAACCAAATCTTCGTTGCGAATATTTGGGGTTACTTCTTTAACAATAATTCAAGTGCCGTCCTAAAGGAAACAAACGATCTGTTAAACTTCCGCGTCAAAAATTAACCACCAGACAAAACATAAAAATGCAACCAAAGTCCTGTTTGAAACTGTTAAATTGAAAATTATAAATAATATAAAAAGTTGAAGCCATTTCCCATAGCAAATAGATATTGAGTTTTTTGAGGAGACGGCAGTGAGCATAGTCAGCATACTGTTGTATTTTCAAATTATGTGATTGTTGACGGTGTTTCTAACTTCATCTTCGTTTCTTATCACAATAATAGGCACTTGCTTTGGCTACTGTGTTTGGAACATCACAGTAACCTCCGCAGCGTATCGGTGACCCATTATGAAGACATGCACACCGTTTCAACTCGCCAAATGTTCACAGAGTTGTAAATTTGTTCTGCATGATTTACATATGCAAAATAGGAGTTAGGTGATATCATCATCCGCATCGATGCGTAGAACCGTTTAGTTGATAAGAGTTCAGAAATTTAGTGTTTGCCACCCTAGTATAACTTTTTCCTGGTAGAAGGGAAACTAAACATTTCTAACCTAAAAGTCTTGTTGTAGTGGAATAAAATCCATATGAAATCGTATCTCCGCACTCATGAGTATTGACGCTTGTCACAACAATTCACGCGTAACTTCATTAGAATCATGATGATTAGAATACGATATTACTCAGAAGTAATCAACGACTAAATAACGTATTTGAGAACTAACAAGGAGGGATAGTACATAACCTGACATAAGTGTAATACAAACGCGATTGACAACTTAATGCTATTTGCCTAATAACGGTCTTGGCAATAACATTTGCCTGGACAAATAACTTTACAAATACACAAAATTATTTATATTTGCCCAGGCAAATAGCTTTTGTCTAGGCAAAAGCCTTTTGCCTTAAATAATCATTTGCCTACGACATATATACCGGTCTGTTCTGAAATTTTCGCCCTTATTACAGTAATTTTTTTTTCATTAATAATAATCCATAATTTTTACAGAAAAAAACGAAGAAACAAAATTTGCCATGTATATTTTAGATCATCCATAGTACGTCTACATTATTTGCCTCCTCCCCTTCTTCTTCTTCGCGAAAGAATCTCCAGTTCGACCGAATTCCTTGCTTATCGTTCGAAATTCGGCTGCTGATTGCGTGCGGGATTTTTTCTGCCCTCGATCCGACTCTTCGAAGTCGGCGTATTATTCAGATTTCGTTTGGAAATACTCCGGACGTATGATGATTGGATATCGGAACGTAGCCGTACCTGAGCTGGTTGCCTGCCTGGCTGGCTGGCACATCAATTTCATTATCGATTCAAAAGTATTGCCCACTTGAGACCGTACAATGCCGGTGTACTTGGACCAAGCTCCCGCTCCTTGATTGGCTATAGAATTCGGATATTTCCCATTCCGAATAGCTGGCATTTCGCATGCAGCGGGGACCATGTTACCATCTGAATGCGTATTTTGCATACATAATGCGACCTGATGCATGATCAAAAAATTCGCACACGTTGTATGAAAAGTATGAAGATAAATTGCGCTGCAAGGAGTATTCCAAGAATTTGTAAAATATATTATAATACTGACTTTAAATTTATTTCTTAATATATATTTGGCAAATCTGTTTACTGATTGTTCTGGCGCCAAATACGACTACGATCCATGCTTTATTAATTTTGAACTTTTTCTTTTGTTACTAGAAAGGAGAGAAAAATACGAAAGTAATGCAAGCAGCCTTTATACTTTATAGTGTCATGTCCAGTGAGAAGTCCAGAGATCCCAGGAATTGCAAACAATCCTTATGATAACGGGCTAACACCCAGAGTAGCAACATTGCACACTATCTTGCTAATAATGGCCATGCGCCGTTATTTGGCGTCAAAGAATCCCAACCACAAGGATGGTAAGGTAGCAAGCGCCACTCACCGACCGTTCTATGGTTACTCCAGAAGTCCTTACTCATACACAGCCTGAAGCCAGAGTTAAGCTTCAAGTTAGCAGTAAAACCGACAACTTATATTAACTAATGCAACACACAACTGTAACACATAGCGCGCAGGAGCGGTTTCTAGCCGTGCGGTTGTTTTGCTGCTTTTAGTAAGCACATTGGTTTCTATTAGAATTGTAATGGAAGTGATCTTTGTGGACGCGGATGCAAAAGCCAAATAATCCACTTTAACGGAAGTGAAAGTGGAAGCGGAAGTAAACAGAAACATTTATCACAAAAATCTAAAAACACAAATAATAATAAATTCCAACAAAACGACAATGAAAACACAAGTTTTGAGACTTTATTCCCAACATTTGGCAATATTAATAAATTTTTACACACATTCCAAAGTAGAATTTAACTAAAAGCATCCTTGATCCTTGCAAATTTATTTAATTAGCTGTATACATGTTTCGGTGGGCACCACCATCATCAGTACGGTACAATCTACAACGGAAAACAGCGAAATAACTAATGAAAATGAAAATAAAAATCTCTTTACAAAACTTATTGTCAAACATTATCTAAGCGGAGCATGAGGAAATACGGTCGGGAACAAACTAATTTGGACGAACACAGGAAAACACTTTGTCGGTCACATGGTTTGAAATAAAATACGTGTATATCATCATATGGCGGCTCGAAGCAGAAGAAAATTGCGCGCGAAAGTATTAAGGATTTTTTTGTGTCGTTCTATTTTAAATTGTTCAAGAAGGTCTAATTTATAACGTTTATCACAGTTGTGAAGTAATGAAACACCTGTGTAATTAGTATGACCAGTTTCAACTCTATGTTTATATAAATTAGATTGCGATGTTCTCCAATCTGTTTCACCAGAGCCCTGCCCGTCTGACCAACGTAGCAGGGTTCACTTGTATCACAATGCACACGGTAAACCCCATTCTCACCCAAAATCGGTCTAATAAGTTGACGCTGCCTTGATAGTAAATTGAAAGTTTGGATTTTACATTTAAATGTAAACGACACAAAAAAATCACTAATACTTACTTTTCTTCTTAATGATAAAACTAATTTTATTTACAAACCTTTAGTCATTAATTATTGTTTTGCAACCCCCCTCCCCCTTTGTTGTTCTTTGAATTCGTTGCCCCCCGGTTGGAGTTGTGGTAAAATTTGCAGATTTTTACTGTCTCTATATTCGGTATACTTGTTTTCGCGGGCAATTTTCTTCTGCCTCGAGCTGCCATGTGATGTACACATACCTGAAAGACGTTCAGTATTCAAAATAATTATAAGTGTGTCTCCGTATATTATTTGTGATTATGTATTTTATTTCAAACCATGTGAATGACACTGTGTTTTCCTGTGCTCGTCCAAGTTAGTTTGTTCCCGATACTATCACTTCATGTTCCGCTTAGATTATTTTTAACAGTAAGTTTATTAAAGACATTTTTATTTTCATTTTCATTTATTATTTCGCTGCTTTTCCTTTGTAGATTGTACGTACTGATGATGGTGGTGCCCACCGAAACATGTATACAGCAAATTAAATAAATTTGCAAGATTAGTTAAATTCAACATTGATTTAATTCCTTGCACAATGGACATAGCAAACATAGCAAAGTTTTGTTTGTAACTGTGTATCGTTTACGAATATTCAGATATTGGGATTAATCAAAAAACAAAATGTAGGGAAAATGCATGGCTTTTTAACAGAGTAGTTGAGATATAATCAATTTAAGCTTTTCTTTTTCAAAATTTCAAAACATGTGGCAATTGATGAATACAATGATACAATGTGCTGAAATAAAGGTTAACAGTAAAAGCCTACCAATCGCAATGTGGTATTTTTTCAGTTGCTATATATACCGAAAAGGAATCAAAAGAAACCGCCAAGAAGATAATCTCTTTCTTTCTTTGTTGGTACCGGCGGCGGCCTTAAACTCGCTGGGCATCCAAACTTCCGCAGTATGTGCCTTTACAAAAGTGTGAAAGCGGAAGCGAAAGTTCCGCGGTTGCGGAAGCGGAATTCCGTTACAACCCTAGTTTCAATATGAGTGCGCGCATAAAAACTTTGCGCTGTCTTTATTCCACATAATGTTAAAAGGTAAGCTGCGAACAGCTGCAGGGCAGAGCGGTGAAGAACACGTATGTAAGCGGTAGCTTTTAAAGTTCTACATGATGGAACCTGTTACCGATCTGGCGACTAATAAACTTTAACCTGATACGTACTAGGGCAACTACGAAAGTATACGGATACGGAAGACGTTTGTTCAGTAATAAAGTTCGAAATAGGTAAATCAATATCAGCATGCTTTTTAGTCAATTAAGTATTCCGGGAAAAGTAATTGAGTTCGATGTCGCAGCGAGTCTTCTCGTCGTACACGTCAACGTATTGATTAAAGCAGTAGCAAAAGAGCGAGAGAGGGAATGGCATGGTGAGTTTTAGCGTGATCTATTCAGGGCATTCATAAAAATTTCACCGTAGCGATAAAACGTGAAAGGCCCATAGAGTTGCAGGTACGCAATGTTCGTACAGGCTCTAGTGCCTTATAGTTGGGCATTGTTTACACAGATTTTTTGCCCGGTTTTCCGCGCGTAGCGTTGTTTCGCATGGAGATGGCGACGTTAAAGCTAGACGGTCACAAAGCGAGGCAGTTTCGCAATTAGCGGATGCCTGGCGGGTCGCTGGGTATGAGCCCACCGAGGCACTTGTGACTCGAGCGGCGGAGGCCCAGTGAAGAGCTCAATTAGTCCGGACTCGTAACTGAAAATTCGCGATAATTCTTGCAACGCGCGGATATCCGTAAATAAATAAATCCAAGACCTCATTATGCGGTGCGGCAATGCCTCCGCGCCCGGCCTGTACTTTTATTTGTTGCCACGGGGAGACGTAACGAGCGGCATTCTTCCCTCTTCCACCGTTAAAATTTTACGCCGGTTGAGCTTCCGCGATTGTTGCTCAAATTAAAAAGTTCCTGTCGACCGTGCCGGAGTAAAACCGCCGCCGCGCCCACTTGTATTTCCTCCTTCTGGTCGGTTCTTTTTTCCGCGACGTTTTCAAAACTCACCCCATAGACCACGCCGATATTGCATAATTCCATTACCCCCCGTAAAGCGGATAGACCGCTTTTTAAAAGCCCCAACTTTAGGGGAGACGACCGTTGATTGATGAGCGTATCCCCAGTTTTCAATGTGACCAGTCATCGCGGACTATCGACTGGTGGAAAATTGGGGAAGCCCTCTGTATTGACGCTTTAAGGTTTGCCCATTCTTAAATTATGCTCATTTTTACTATACAATACATTCATGTTCTTCTATACAGGATAACCCAGTTTTAATAGTACAGTCAAGTTTTAGATACTCATCTTTTTTTAGTAAAAAACGAAAGAAGAAGACCCACTTTCCATGCAGCAGCTGACATTGTCTGAACGGTATTCTTTTGGTAGCGACTTACGTGTTGAATAAAACAGAGTAAAACACAAACACATATGCTGATATAACGTACGTTTCTCCGAACGCTAGGCATAGCATTTACGGAAGAACGGCAACATCGCTCTCCCACCCGGTGTATTTGTCAGCGGCTAGGCGGTGCCCGCTTCGTGTGCTAGTAGTTTGTTGTTCGCAGGATTGTGTTCGATCGCTTTTGTGCTTCTATTAAAAAGGCACGTACATGGTGCATCCCAGAATTTCTAAATTCTCTTGTATTGTTAGAAAATAATATGAAAAATAAAAACGCTATTCTCAAAAAAATATATAAATTAACTAATATTCTACTACGAATAAACAATTAAACCGTTTCGGCTGTTACAGTGTTGGCAGCTTCTGCAATTTTTGATCTCAACTCCTGTATATTATGTGCCCTATTGACTTCATCAACATAAATGTCATTTTTAAGATAACACCACAAAAAAAATCGTTAGGAGACAGATCAGGTCATCTTGTGGACCAACGAATGTCGCCTGCACCACTAATAAGACGTTGAGGAAATGCGGTTGTTAAAAAGTCTCGCACCCTGGCCGCGTTATGAGCAGGACAGCCGTCTTGCTGAAACCAAACATCATCCTGATCTACTCCGGGAAGGTTATAAATGGCGGGAAATACTTGCTCTTACAGCAAAGTAACGTACTTCTGGGCGTTAAGAGATCCATCGATAAAGAATGGACCAACTAAATGATTGCCTAGAATACCAGCCCAAACATTTAGTTTTTCGGGATATTGAGTACGGTAAGCATAAATTCGGTGCTGAGTTTGTTGTGCCCTATATCGAAGAATGGAAGGATTAAGTTTACCATGTAACGGAAAAGTCGATTCATCAGTAAAAATAATATTTTGTATAAAATTTTCATCTACAGTTTCACAAAACTCCATTCTACGAGTACTGGCCTCTGCGAAGGTTTCCTGAGTTTGAGTACTTATAACTCCGGAAATCACCCTTCTTCAGAGCCTTAGCAACGGTTTTGTTACCAATGCCCAATTCCTCGCCAATCCCTCGAGTGGATTTCTTATCGCCCAGTACTACAGAACCGCAGATTAGTACATCCCGTCGTTATTTTGCCTCAATTTCTTGTGGACTTATCTCCCTTGGATGACAGGTACTGCAGCTCTTTAGACAAAGATATTTTTCAAATTGATGCACAATATTGAAAATAGTTTGCCTTCAAAAGTGATTGCAAACAAATCCACGCACTGTTGCGCCGAATTGCCACCGTAATACCACTTGATGATCTGAACCTGTTCTAGCGGAGGGTACATCGCGATTGCAAAGATATGAATGTTACGAAGCGTTGTTAGATCTGCGATAGTTCTGCCGTTGCGTCCATGTGCTCCGAAACGCAAAACCAGACTGACCTGACCAGACCTGCTCTCCCACCAGTCGGGAGTCCCACTATGATTGGCTGCCCCACTCAACCGACGTTGGCAGTGTTGTCGCGTGATACGGTAGTTTCTATAGACGTATGCCTCATTTTTGCGGACACAATCTGTATATTCACCCATGTTAATTGCCCAAAGTGGTGCTGCATATAGCATCATCGATTTGGACACCTCTTGGGATTCTTTCTGCTTAAACAGCCACTTCCTCCCTGTATTTTCTGAACCCTAGGTTACATTTAAGTTGTTCAGCAGATACTTCACATATGTATGCCAGATCTAAACACCTGGTGTTGTTAGCACCGTCTCCTTCAGCAGTCAACATCACAGCTTCCATCTTTTGTACAGTTAACTGGAGATGGTGTTCCTCATTCACGTTGTCACCCTCCTTTGTAAAACATGTTCCAAAGTATGGGTGCCTTTCTTCTAGTTGTCGGTTACTTTGTCTCATGGCACGGTGTTACACGCGGTTTTTATTTTCAGCGTAACCAGCGTACAAAAGCGCAAAAGAACCGTTAGATATTTCCGCCCTGATATTTTTACTCTTTCTGGTGCCAAGTTCACATTCGCACGGTTATTTTATTATTGTAGCTCGTATTCTGCCATAAAATGAAGGCATTGATCAGTTATTCATAGGACACGGCCTAAATTTAGTTCTTTGAGCGAAATAACGACGTAAAGTTCATGATAACCAAACGTAAATAGCCACAAAGGGCCTTTAAAGTGCCGCGTATGCAAATGTAACAAACCGTGGCTAATGGCGAAGCCAAAAAGCATGCAAGAGGTCAAGAATCGACGGTCGGTGGTAGTTCGGCGCTGTGTCTGCCGTATCGATTCGGACGTCAGGGCACACGGTCAGATGACCTGTCACTGCATTGTAACGCGGCTAGCTCCATTGTACCGCCACCCCCGTATGATTCCCGGCTGCTCAAAGGGGTAACAAACTGAATTACGTCGTGTACACCGGGTTCCGCATGGGCCCCGTCCGCTTTTAGCGTCATTAGGGTACCTATCGACGTTAATTTATTGCCCGGTCATGTATTGCTGACAGCGAAAGCATACATTTTTCGCCTGAATACACAGCCCCCAGAAAAGGAACGCGTTTGTTTTTAATGGCGGAGGGGAATTGTGCAGCCACACAATTCATTCATATATATCTTCCGGCTATTCTATACGATTTGTGTGTGTACTTTTATATTATTTTATAACAACACATGTCAAGGATGCTTGAAGTCGGTATTGAATTAGTTTTTCAAGGGTGGGGTACGGGAACTACAAGTATGTTGCACGATATGACGATTTGTCTAAGTAATGAATAGAATGGCTGCCAATTTATGCAAAGTAAACTGCGGATTCCAAAAAAGAAGATGGATAGACGCTGAAACGGAAACATCAACCTGGGATCATATTGCCAGAGAAAAACGGGTGAGGCCTTTGCCCAGAAGTGTGATTGAATTAAATAGTAAATAATGGGTATTTTTATTTGCGTTAAAATCTGTATTTCTTGATTCTGATTCGTCTATAAAGTCAACTTCCCCTAACATAAATAGTCAACAGTGGCCTGCAATATATCAGATATAGTCAGTATTTAGGATAAGATGATATTCAAATACAAAAAACTCCCATGAACCATTTGGTTTGATTTTATTTGATTTGATTATGATTGATTAGTGATTGATAGATAACTCGAGGCCAAAATTATGTTCTAAATTTGGTTTCGTTTTCTGTCCGCGATATCTCACTTTAAACTATTGTTGCAGCGTGTAAATTGTTGAATATTACAGTTGAATTATTTATTAACTGTAATAATTATTAATTACTCTAAATCCAACATTGTTTGAATGTACAACAAATCAGTTAGTTGTAAGTTGTAACATTATACCTGTAAGGGAAGCGCTATTTGTGTACGGCCATTTCTTCAACGGCCATTTACAGAAGAAAGTAGTAAGAAAATTATCTTCAGCAGAGACTAAGTTAAAATGCCACCCACCATAAAATGTAAAAAAATGGGGTGAACCGATTTCGCCTATTCACGAACTTGCAGACGGACAGACGGACAGATGAACAGACGGACAGATGGACTAACAGACGGACATAGCTAAATCTATTCAGTTTTCGATGCTGGTCAAAAATATATATATACGTCTACAGTTTTCTTCAACTATACACTTCGCATTACTTCTTGATGTTTCCCTACTGTTATAATTGAGGTCTTCCAGCATATTTTTTTGCATTTTAATTCTTTTAGTAAATGTTTAAAGCTCTGTACAGTATACCACCGTACAATGTCTAATGCTAGTACCATTTTCAATTAACACAATATATACTGTCATATATATGAAAAGTTCACTAATATGCGGGGGTAACGTATCCCACAACATGACAACAGAACCTAATATATCGCAACTCAACCAATTTACAAGTTTGCAGCATTAAAAAGTACACCGCTGGGAACCCGTACACGAGAAAGGCTTCATTAAAACTTTAAATTTTCCTTCCGATTCTTTCCGAGGCTAGCTCATTATTTGCTTGGCCCGTCGGTTAAAATATCCGTAGTCTGTCCGATCATCATATAGAATTTCATAACGTCGCGTCGCTCGGCGTACATCGCAACTCGTTACCCATATTTTCGGCGGTCCATTGTTGGGCGGGCATCGGCATTCCCCGTTCGGAGTTGCGCTGTCACCCGGAGGGTATTTGGAACCGCGGGTGTCTTTTCAGCAAGCCCTCATTATCGGGCCGCAAAATTGAAGCGCGCAAACCCCGCACGACCCGACCACCCCGTTTAATAACACCGGCGCCGGGGTGCGTGTGTGTGTGTGTGAATGGCGCGCCCTGTACGTGTATGTGTTTGCTGGTGCTCCTGCAGACAGGTATAATCCATCATCCCGCTGTCTATTTCTACCCCGCGGGCGCCCCTAAACGATTCGCTGCTCAGGATTTGCGATCGGCCGCAATGCCAAGGGTAAATATTTCGCGGGGGTTGTGTAAATCGGCCGGTGATAAGAATTTTATCGATGCATTTCCTACGGGCGCCGTGTCAAATTCCTAAATGATTACGTCGCCGGTCATTTCAGCAATCGACGCGACGGTAGCAATATTACGTTAAGCGTTTTAAAATCAGCGCTTACGACAGATTAATGGTCTTTTGTTATCGAATACAATTTAATCCATTTGTCAGTATTTATAGCGAGCATGTACATACATCATACACACAAATTTTATCATAATCTGCACGTTGTTAATCATACACAAAATGAAGTAAATTCTTCAAAAAAGTAAATTCAAAAATCTGTTGATTGTGTCCTAAAAATTGTTGATATAATTTCGGAGTTGCGTTGGCTCCGAAAAGAGTAGGCAACCAAAAATTCTTTATGATTTTGTAATCAGATTTACACCGAAATGATTAAGTATTTCAATTTCGAATTAAGTTAAAGTGAACCTGGAACCTTTGGTGACGGATTTTAAGACTGTTGGTGGCTATGTCGTTATTTTCTCGCGATCAACTAAATGACACTAATATTCACAAAATTCGTCACCTACACTTGACAGGATTGAGCCAGGTACCTGTTTTATTATCAGCAAGGGTGCAATGTTCACTCTAACGTATATTTTTAATGCACAAACTTTAAGATGCATATGTAATAGCCGATAGAAAATTATAACCGCATTTCCGATTTAAGCGCAATCTTAATTTATCTACATATAGGGTAGGGGAGACCGGGCAGATTGGGACACGGGGCACATTGGGACACTAAATTCACCGCCTTAATGACTTGCGATTATATGCGCATTTACACAGAATACCAAAAAA
Organism: Melinopterus prodromus; assembly: GCA_964023965.1. Taxonomy (NCBI): domain Eukaryota; kingdom Metazoa; phylum Arthropoda; class Insecta; order Coleoptera; family Scarabaeidae; genus Melinopterus; species Melinopterus prodromus. The sequence continues at coordinate 43,229,016 of OZ030394.1, forward strand.
GTGTCCAGAGCAATAGTGTCGAAACTATGTTTGTTGATGAATGTATCAGTTTTTGGTTAACCAAGTAATTATTTTCTACGTCAGTTCGTAAGGTTCTACTCATTTTTATATGTTATATTGCACAATTTTATGTATATTCATACAATTATATATATAGTCTTCATACATTACTGCTATTGGCGGCTACCAAATCATAACCTTAAATTTTCTAGAATTTTACAATTTATTAAACTCATATTGGGAGATTTCAACTCGGGCAGTTTGGGACAGGGAAATAAGGGAAAATGTTCCATTAGAAGTTTTAAGTACCACTATTTCTATACATTTCAATGTTTGGTAACAGGATCTACTTGAGTCGAACTTTGAAACTAAAATACTCTCAAATTGACATTGGCATTCCCATCTACCAGAAGTCGATCAGCTTTGTTATTTTATTTTAATTTCGCGGCAATGTTTGAAATTGTATATCTTTGTTGTTATTAACAGTTGCAGGCTTGGTGGACGCATACGTTAACATGACTAACAATATGATGTTTACTTCATTATTATAATACAGGATGTTTAAAATTAAGTTAAATCATCAAAATGTAAGAAGATCGAAATAACTCAGATATTACGATATGTAGGTACCTATAGGGAAACCTGATGTATTTTGATACCTGAAAACCAAACATTTAAAAAACACATCATTTTATTTCAAATATGAAAGTTGATATTTGTTCCCATTAGATCGGTAGGGCAGTCAACTGGAGAGTATTCAGAGGTACAATGTGAGTATATTATAAAATTTCAAAGGTAGGTGTAGTTAAAATTACCGGAACAACTAAATAATTCTCCAACAGTAAATAAATTAAAAAAAAAGATCAAGCAAAAGTATTTTGGTTTGAATGTATTTTAATATTTAGGATGTTCATCTCATAATGAAAATGTCGTAACCTTTCCATTTTCTCATAGAACAACTTGCAGATTTTTAATTTTTGTAATTCTAAGAAACTTTTTTAGGAAAATTGTTGTGATAAAATGCATCATTTTTGCGTTATAGGCAATTAATCAAAACTTAGTAATTAAAACTTTAAAATATTTGAATTTGGCAGTTTGAACATTTAATTTAATTCTATTTAATTGTATGGTTATTTTTTCTTGATTTTTTTTATTTTTCATCAGTTTGGTTAAAAGAAAAGTTCATGAGTTTTGATTAATTGCTTAGAACTTAAAAATGATTGCATTTTATAAACATCCTATATATTAAAAAAGTATTTAAACGATAGCTTGTTGCAGACCAACAAACTTTTGTTAAAATATTGTTGTGCTGGTTTTGAAGAAAGTTTTCACCAACCATTGTTGGTAGTTCATAAAACACTTTGACCTTCACAAGGTCACACCATACAATCAAGTCACCGCTGTATGTTCATTGGTGTTTTGTTCATACAACAAGACGCTCTATCACCCCTCCAATATTATGGACGTGGAACAACACAGTCTGTATAATAATAGAAAAACTATTTAAATTTTAAGTATATTTATCAGGTATAGTCTGGAATGATAGAGGGCATTTTTGTCGCTAGATAAGCACAGTGTTCAATTTAAAAACAAGATTTTTTTAAAGTTGAAAAATGTGATATTTGTGTTACAAATTTTGAACACCCTCTATAAGATATAATAATGAACTTAATAACGACATTTTGTTTGTCCATATTGATGGTTTGTACTCACCAAACATCAAATTGTTATCTTCAATAATAACTAACATATTCACACTGTCCCAATGTCTATCCAACAATGGGCAAAATATATTTTCAACATTTGCACTAGTGTGGGCGTGATTAAAAGCTTAAAAGATGCAGACTAAAACAACTAAAACAACAAGATCATGATGAAACTTGGAGCAAGCCAGAATATTGGGGTCGGAAATGAGAGTAACGTAGGTTTAAAGCGGTACTGCAACAATCATTTTATAAATAAAAAACTGCGTTTATTGTAATCCAAATAAGAAGCTTTGCATATGGTGTAGTTTAGCTTAGTGGAGACGCATAACAAGATAAATTAGCGTTAGGTTTTAACCTTGCATGTACCTACTTTGCCATCGGACAGCTCAGCAGGAATATTTTAAAGACATTTGTGAAATCACATTTGACTGGCCATTATTTATTTAAGAAGTAACAGAGTATCCACCATCCATGTTGTATTGATTAAGTGGGACGAGGAAGAAAGAGTGTGGGAGTCAACGGTCTCCTGTTGGGGACACGCGAGGTACAGTCAAGTCAGGAGCAGGGCTGAGCGCGCGGCTGTAGCCATAATTATGCAGTCGAGCGACAGCGCTAGCCCTTTACACGGCTTCGTGATTCCAAATCGGATTAATTTGTCTTTTTGCGTCGTCGGCCGGAGAGGACCTCCGCTGCAGCTTGCGACAGCCCGTCGGAAATGCGCACCCGTGACGTCGCTAGCTCTCACGCGGTGCTTCCTGAGCTCTGCCAAACGGTTGCTGCTGAAACTTTCCCAAACACCTACAGTCTCCACTGGCGGGCCGGGCAAAATCCTCGGATGAGTTGGTCCGCGTTCAGCCGGATTTTTGTTCCGAAATTATCCGGGCACTGTCGGCATCCTCAATGCTTCACCTACTAACTAACTTCGCTCAACTTCGTTTTTAGTTGAAATGGTGAAAATTGGTTTAATGTTGGTCGTAAAGCTCCGAGCCTTCAATGAGTAAACGAAGCGTGACCGGAACTAGCAGGTGTTTGCAATATTCTCGTATTCTGAGTATTCTCTTGACATTTCTAGATTTGTATTAAATTAGTTGATTTGTAGGACGAGGTGACCTAATGTTTGAGGTGGTCGCCTTCGACAAGAATGACGTGTGGTCAATTCTTAAATTGGGCATAATATATCTTCCACTGCCGTGCTTGGTAGGCACGTAAAACCGGTGCGTCATATATTTTAACACGACACGAGAAGTTTATCGAGAAACCTCCAAAAAAGTTCTTAACCTTGAATGTTGTATGTTGCTGTTCAAAATTTGAGACCACTTTTGCACTTGTGAGACTAGTATGATTAGTATGTAGCTCTAGTATGAAAACGGACTAAGAAGGGACACCGGGTACCTTCTCCAGTTGGAAAATAACAATATTCTTCTTTAGATGCCTTAATTGTATTCCATGTAGAAAAATATTGCTTTCATAATAACATGATTCATATTCAAAAGAAGTAGGAGAATGTTTAATCCAATAATGTGAGCTGATTAATCTAACTACCCACAGTTTTGATTTAAAAGAACAAATTCTTAAGTCAAAAAAGTATAGTATCCATTTAAAATTGTACAATCTTAAAGTAAGACCTGCAAAAACAACGGTTTTCTTCAATGAACGATATATATTCTTGCGTATATATAAAACAACCGTTGTTTTAGATTTGCAAAGGTTGCTTTGAATTGAGATAACGTTTCGTTGTGTGCAGCTGGTCTTAATCTGGTTCTATAGAAAACTAAAGCATTTTTTTGCTCTACAAATTTTATTGTTTAGGATTTATGCCTTTTGAGTATGTATTAGTCCGACGTATTAGTCAACATTTTAGTGGCAGTTGTTAATTTTTATATTTATTTTATGTATCTGTATACAGTGAGTGTATACAAATTTGAATATATCTTTGAGAGAGTTTGTTATTTTACAAAATTCTCGAACACGTTGGTTTTTAACCATCAAAATAGACAACTTATGTAAAGATAAATATTTGCCTTTAGGTGTTTCTGGCTTATGACATGATCAACATTTTTTAAATAGCAACCCAATATTTTCTTAGTTGTTTTGGTATAGCTTTTAGTATTTTTTTGAGAAAAATACTATTGAAAAATGCAAAATATTGATAACACTGGAGAAGAAGGATATTCTGAATGAAATATAAACATGCGCTTTGGCTAGAAGTAATTGCCCTAAATACGAACTTTCGTGTAAGGTTTCCGTCAAAAAGCTGAACGCATTCTCCTAGAAAAATCAAAAGGGTCTCATAGTAAACTTCAAACTTTGTACTTTTACTTGAAAGTCGGATCTGAGTACTTATCTTTCGAAACGCCTTTAAAATAAAAGCACTACAAATATGGAACACTAAAGTGAATGGTGCACTATCTCTCAGGTCTATATGTCATATATTTTTCTAGTTGTCTCATAAATATATTGATTAGTGTAATCTGGCAACCGTATTGCTGACTGATACCAAAGAAACATGTTCTGAATGCATCTACACATATATCATTGAAATGCTGCAAACGAATTGAAACAATTTTTTGAAGTAAATTTCTTAACTATTGTTATGTCTGAATGGATCTTACGCATACAAAAGGAATCGTTACTTATTATGCCTGCAGAAAAGCCGCTAGAAGAAACTTGCTTAACACACAAATTCTCAATGCGGCTCCTTTCGCCTTTGGTTAGATTGGTGTTATTAAATCCGGTGGTTTGGCCTTTAGACAGCGGGTGAAACTTTGTGCTGACTCGGTCGCAATAATTTCAGATAATAGAAATAATAATCCGCAGATCGGTTTAGAGGAGGCGGTACTGGTGGCAGCGGCAGAGGCAGCGAGTCGCCTGCTCGCCTCGCAACGAAAGTGCAAAATAAGCGCTAAATTCATCTGCTAAGAGCGCCGCTCGCCGACCGACTCCCTTAATTACAATTTAAAATTGCTGCCATATTTCAAAGTCACCGCGACCTGCCACCCGCCGGCGAACTAGACAAACGTTCAAAATTAAAAGCGTCACGATAATTGAGCAGTTTTGCAAGATTTCACTAATTATCTGTACGGATTTTCTCGCCCTTACCATCCAGCCTCAGGACATTCGGGAATGCAAAGCAGCAGGACAAGTAAAAAGGACGATTGAGTTACTCTCTTCGAGAAATGTTTCAGCGCGCTTTCAGCTTTCAGTTTTCATTGTCTGCGACTGTAATTGAAATACATTTGTACGACAATTGCCCATGTCATTAAAAACAGGTTGCTATTCGAGAAAGCATTGTTAGCCAAAGCTATTGATGCCTGTAGATCCATAAATAAAACTTTCCAGTTGTATAAAATGAATACAGAATGCTCGCCGGAGATGACTTTCAAATGCAAGAATACAGATACACCGAGCAGACCCAACTAAACTTCTAAATCCTAGAATGCAGTTTGGCTAGAATACTGGGATAGATATTGGTAAGTCTATGTCATTTTATTGGGAATAATAAAAGAACATGTCTTTTTCCGATGTTATGGTCCAAATTTTAAAAACAAACGTGCTTTTTCAATACAACTAACCAATCGCAATGCAAAATGAAGAAATTCATGTTCAATGTATGGATGTAAAACTTTTATGACAACTGCAGAAATCCAGATATAATACTCATTATTAAAAAAAAATGCTTCCGGGTTATGCCGTGTCAAGAAATCCCACCCTTGCCAACATCTTCACGTCATCGAAGTTCTTTGTGTGTCCCGGCTTGTGGCGTATTGAGCAACACCGGACTGTTGAACCTTGCCTAGCCGAGTGTCTCTACTCTGCTCCTTGACTCGAAATTCGATGCTTTGTCCTGTCTGACCTAAATAGCATGTTCCACACACACACATGTTATCTTGTATATTCCTTTGTTCTTCAGGAGTGGTGTGAGCAAGCGAACCACTTTGACCCTTGCGGTTCCTGTGAGACTTGCGGCTTTCTTTCTGTGACACCCCGTTTGACAGAGTTGGTGTATCCATTCTGACGTAGGGCCCACTTTAAGTGTTTCCGGTCGTCGCCCAAGGTGCTGGCGAAGAAGATTTTTTTTGTAAGTAAAGTGTGCCAAAATGATTCACCAACTCAAGGAAGAAACTGTAATTCATTAAATCCAGCAGCCTGTATTTTAAACCGTCTTCAAAAACTTTGTTCAATACTTGAATAGTTCAACACCTCGGAGGCGCGGTGGCGATTTCATTGATTTATTTCTGGTTTAATGTCAACATCTACACCTATTTTTTTTTTGTAAATTTAATATTGAGAACTTATTGAGATATCTTTATAAGTTGCTTACCAGATAAGATTCGCAAACTTTTCTGTGCACGTGCGAGTAAAAGTACGAAGATATGTTTAGCGTGCTTCAAGGATACCACAACGTTTTTCTCTAGGACCTTGGCTTTTCTCAAGATATTTTCAAAATTCTATCATATAAGGTTCTTCCGATATAAATTCGATAAAAACACTTTTTTGGAATTTCCACATCATTATTTTCAATTTATTATTATAATAATTAGTTTCACTATCTGTTTCTACCAGTTCTTAATTAATTAGTGCAAATGCAGAATTTGACGGTTCACATTTTTAGGAAGGCTAGTACTACGTGACCTACTACGCGAGTTCCTGTGCCGAGCAGTGGTGGAGATCAGCTGACTGCTGAGGGAGCCGTGGGAAGTCTCGTGTTTGCCATGTTACCCGTGTTACGTTGTTTTCAGGTTGTCCGTCTCGGGTTTTGGCATTTTGTGTAATAAAAATAGATAATTTCACAAGTAGTGAGTGAGATATGGTCATTTGCGAAAATGTGGGAATGTGAGAATGTGTACTTCTGCTGTCACTCGAAGATTATGATGAACATTAGACGCCGAAGTTCAAGTGCAAATTGGCCGTACATAACCTTGTTTGGCGGCGACTAAGAGCAATTTGGTTAAATTATTCAGTAAGTTGACTGATGAGTCATTGAACATATCGTTATTTATAAAAAATTTCGTAAAATTGTCTACTGGAGATAGGGTGCGGGTCACATTTCACAGTACGACTACGCATTATGAACACATGTGGGTAGCAACAATCTAATTGTTAACTAAAACATTTCGAAAATTCTATTAAGATTTTTTGTTCCACTGTTCCACTGGTACCTAAGCGTCCACACTCACGAACATTTACCATTCTGGTTCTGAAACCATCGGAGAGATTTGTACAGTTTATATGAGCAACAAGAGATCTATACTGCCAATATGTATTATTATTATTTCTGGTCTTTTAATGACTTGGGAATTGAGTAGTCTGGCTGAAAGTTTGGTCGTGGAAGTCGCTCAGGTAACTTGGTAACCCAACGAAGGTTTGCTAAGACGTATGGTACTTTCCTAATTTAAAAGTCACCTTAAAGAATTTTTTTTGAGGACGCTATTCAAAAGCTTACCATGTGTGTTTGAGTGGAGGAAGAAGATTGTAGCTTCCAAAAGGAAGAACGTTGAACAAGATATAACGTAATAGCATGTCTGGCTTAACGTGTTTAATTTGTAAGATGCAAGAGAAGATACCCTTTCTGCATCGTCTGCACATTTTTATTACGACTACTTAGCTGAGCAAGAGAATTTCGTTTGTGATGTATAATATGAATAAACATTGAAGGCATACGTCATGTAGAACGGAAATGCTGGCTCCCGGCAACGCCAAGAAAGACGCTACAGATGCATAAATAAGTTTTGTTTAAAAATTTAAAAAGAAAAAAAATGCGGAAAATAAATATATAAAATATAACAAACTTTAGACCCACATTTGGCGGATTTTTTAGTTGACTTTGCTTATAGACGGAGATTACAATATAAAAAACACTTGCCCGCAGAGGGGATCGAACTTACGTAATAGCATGATGTATGCCTTATACTGTCCCAACACAAGGTCAGATTCTTTCTCAATGCATTATTTCTGAATGATTTTCACGGGCACATTAAATCTTCTTACATTTGAAACACTAATTATACATTTGTCCGAATATCTTCTCTTTCTGGGGTTTTCTACCGTAAAACAAAATGTCGTGAGCGTTTTGGGTAAATGCGGACGAACGAGGCCGGCATACAGAAGGCAAAACGGTTAACAAGCGTATCCAGCCGCAGTACCGAAGGCTCCAGTTGCTCCAGAGCTGATATGGTATTGGAGACACGTTCGTTGGTCCGCCAGCTAACGGCGCGTGTAACTTTGCGGCCGGCTGCATCTCACCCCCTCCGTGGTTGGGGGGAAACGGTTGGTCCGCAAAACTATATATACGACCTGGCGAGGAGAGTGCCTCCCTTAACTCACCAAGTGCAAACCCCCATCGCACATATACAATCGGAAATCTATGACCCCAAACTGGCATGCGTTTTACTTTGTTTTTATTTGGGGTTGAGAGGGGTACGCTGATTTATGGTGCTGATGTGTTGGTTTCTAGATAAATGTTGACAAAGATGTGTCTGTAATGTCTTCTTTTCCATTAGAAAGCAAGAAACTATTTGGTAGCAGGAAACCTTAGGTTCATAAGTGAATTTGCTGTACCTATCCACAATTTTTTTTTGTTTTATAAATTATTATATTTTCTAGTGACTAATTCTTATAAATTTACCACTTAACAAAAGATTGTTTGTGAAAAAGAGAATTAGGATACTATTGATATTACTTGGAACATGGACTTTGGGATCATTTGTTTATCTATCAGTCTTGTCTGATGTTTGTTACAGTCGAATTACTGTGCATTTAATAAAGACATCAAACTGCAAGTTGACACATTTATAAACGTTTCCAATAGCTATAGTTTTCGAGAAATAAACTATAATATTTAATAACCACCAGAAATAATGGTAAATGACTGCGCTCTTCGGTTATGATTATTTTCAAAACGCTGAAGGTATTTCCACAAACAAACTTTCAAAAGCAGTTTCGATATAGAAAATCTGATGTGGCCACGCGCATAACTTTTTCATACAACATATAAAGTTAATAGTTTAGCTGCATGATATTCGCATGATCGAGATCGATTGTGTCTGCATTAAAATTAAACGAGTTAGCCAGGATTTGACAGAGATTTTGTTAATATTGACAGTAGGTATTGTCAAAACATCAGCGTTTGATACTACCTAATGTCATTAGAATGAAAATTATTGTCAAATCCTGGCAAACTAGTTTTAATGTAGACACGATCTCGATCAAAAAGAATTTGCTCCTACAGCTAAACGATTAATTTTACCAAAAACATTCATGGACATGAATTATACTAAACTTCATCTACTTTAATTTATTATTTAACTATTTTGACGAAATTACAGAAATGGCAGCTCATTTGCAAATCCTTGAAAAGTGCTAAGACTAAACCTCCAGTTCCTTTGAACCCTTTTCAACAGAAAGATTTTCAGCTTTTGAGTTTGGTTATGAAACTTCTAAATATGAAGTTTCGTCCCGATACCTTTTGTAGTTTGTCCGGAATCGTTGCCATAAAGAAACGGGTACACACACACAACCATACACATACACACACAGAATTTTTGTTGTACCTTGGTAAAAAATTTTCAGGGGCCCAAAAAGACATATTTCCGCTTAAATCAATATTTTTGGCACGGTTACAATCCTTTATATACTACGTATGATAAAGTAAAAATAAAACGCTTTTAAACATATTAAACAAATTGGGAACACAACGTTGAGAGGTGATAACGTGTGTTGTTTTAATACCATCACAGCCGATCTGGTAGCGGCATTTTGAAGTCGCACCAATGCATCGAGTCAAAGTTTGGGTGTGACAGATGACTTGACAGAATAGATATTAATCACTAGTTTGCTCGAGCAGTCGCCAAACCAGTTTCCACAGTGCAACAGTTCAACAGTGCATTTGTGATGAACCAGTTGTTATGATAACTGCGGTATAAATACCAATAACTCGTTATCTGGTTTGTCACAAAAGCACTGTTTGTAAACTGGGTTTTCCACTCCTCAAACATGCCCCGATTTTTAATCTTTTCCCAAACCTGCAAATTTTATTATTATAAGTTAATATTTTAAGTAGTTCTGCTTATAATGTACCCACATCCTTTGTCTTTACCGCGGAGTTAGCCAAAAAGATAACCATAACTTTATTTTCGAATTTTTTTATAAATCGGCTGGTACGGTTGCTTACGTACATTATCGTCAGTTAAGGGTAGTTCACCGTAGAGCAAAACTACGAGCGGCGAAGGATGAGAAGCCCTTCTGATTACCTATAAGCTGACATATAATAGAAATTTGATTTATTTGAAAAAATATACGCTGTATGAACAGGTTTCCGTAATAGTAGAAATAAAACTGTAGTTTGTTCTTGAACAGTGAAGAACAAACTACAGTTTTATTTCTACTATATAATAGAAAGTTGTGCAATTGTAATGTAATAATAATAAGTACGGGTTAGTTATATATGTCCACTATGCAAATTGTGTATTGTGGAATATTACTGGATGTACGTCGAATGGCTGGTGTGTCAGCACATGACAGCTTCCGGGGATATAGGCCAAGAACCGGACCGATAAGACAGAGTCAGCAGGTGACCACTGACGGGTCCGAGTATGGTGAATATACGATTTAAGTAAGGGCTCGTATAGTTTCATTTAAACACCTCTACCTCCATCACACAATAATATTTGCTAAACTTATAAACAATGTTTTGCAAGAAGTGACTTGACATGTGATTGCATGTCGTACTGGTTTCGTTCGGCCATTATCGTCATTTAAGGGTTGTTCGCCGTAGAGCAAAACTCCGTGCGGCGATGGGTGAGAAACCTTTTTAATTACCTACAATCTGATATACAGGGTATTAGTAAATAAGTGCGACAAATTTTAGGGGTGATTCTGTATGAGAAAATAATGATAGTTTGCTATATAAACGTATGTCCGCAAATGCTTCGTTTTCTGTGATACGCGGTGTTAAAGTTTGATTGACTGACGATTGAAATCTTGTGTCACGTCTGAGGCATGTCATTTTCAACAGTTTTTGTAGCTTTGCACCTGTTTAAAATTTTATTAGTGTTATGATCTGTTATTGTTTTAGTTTAATGTTATTGTATTAAATAGTTCTTTAAAAAAATGAGATGATTAAGGTGTTTTATTTTTTTGCATAAAAACTGTGCCCCTACGAAAATTGGCAGAGAGAGGTTTTTTTGTCATACATTGAACGAGGAATTCCAGAATGATTTTTAATTTGAAATATCAAAGTGGCGTACCATTTTTTTCTTTAAAAAAATGATATCATTACCCGTATGCCCGTATTTTATAATGAACATAAAATTCTTAATTGCATGTCAAAAAATGCGGATTACCTCTTAACCCACTAAATTTAAAAAACTAAAACAGGGAAAAAGACAATCTTCTCCGGCTATAAAATTATAAGTTTATCAAATTCGATCAAATGTACGATACATTTCTGTTGTTATCGGTATGTGGCCAAGAATTAGGACTCATGCTTAGAGATGGTAAAAATTATTACTTGGCAACTCCTTTTATCAACTGTCAACAACATCAAATGTTAAGTTCAGCCACACAAAACAAACAGGAGCTCGTTGTGTGCCACAGTCGGTAGTTCAAACTTATAAATCACGTACATATATACCTTATGATATATTCAACTCGATATATTATAGTATGGAATTCCCATTCCGTTCCTCGGAAAATTTTCAGTTCACAAGATTCAGGCGCTTCGCGACGCCACCGCCGAGCCGCCTTCTAAATTCCGACGAAACAGTTCAATGTGGGTAAACAACATTTCACTTCCAAATTGGAACATATGAAATTTAAATTGATTCCAGTTGGACGTGGCTTTTGAAATACACGCGAACCTGTATTTACACATTGGGAAATGTATTCGGGTGCCTCGGTTTCTCCACTCCCAAAGATACAGACGTACATATACCGATGAGGTGAATTTAAAATTCCAGCTCTTCAACTTTATACGGCAAACGACCCGCCGGAATGACCTCAATGTAGATAAAATGATTGATGTACTAGAAATACCGACAGGGACCATTTTATAATGCGCACTATATAACGTTGTTGGGCAAATTTATGAGTTGACGGTACGGGTGGATCTTAGAAACGAAATACTAAGAAGTTTGATTAATTTCAAGGATTTTGCAAATGAGCCGCTATTTCTCTAATTTCGTCAAAATAGTTAAATAATAAATTAAAGTAGAGGTAATTTTGAATAATTTATAAATTTCAAATAAAATAAGATCACCAATTTGATTGGTTGTTGATAAGAAATATCAACCCGTTGTTATAACTAATTCTAAAAACGATAAATTGAGAAAATTGTAAATAAAGTATAGCGATGAGTGTATGTTTTAGTATGTTGGTACGGATGTGACATCTACAGTGTCATGAACAAATATAAATCTGTCAGAATTTGAATTAGCTTTTTAAACTTGACGTTTCGTAGAAGCGGTATCAACCTAACATTTTCTACACAGAAAGCCAACCATTTTTTAATATTTTTTAAAGAAATTGTTTAAGATACATATTTTTCAAGAAGCAACACAAAAATTGTTGATGTCACTCCTGCCGAAAACTCCATAGCGCGACTCGTTCACATGCGACGGCGACGCTCCGCCTTCGGTGACGCGCCGCATCACCGCTAGTCGTGCTATTCCGTACTTGCGGCACTTGTGACAGAAATAATTATTATTCTAATAAGAGTAGGTAGTATCAAATCGTGATGTTTTGACAATACCTACTGTCAATAGTATCGAAATATCTGTAAAATCCTGGGTAACTAGTTTAATTTTAATGCGGACACGATTTATCTCAATTTAATAGTTTCTCATGCAGCTAAACTATTAATTTTATATATTGTATGATAAAGTCACATGGACACATCAGATTTTTTATGCACAAACTTGAACACGCATATGTAACGGCCGATTCAAATTTATGATTGAATTCCCTTTTTAAACACCACCTTTATGCCATTAAAGAAGAAGATCGTTCACTTTCATATACTCGCGCAAGCCTACGTCAAATTTAGTCGAATTGCTCACGTTTTCTTTTCCGATTTACTCAGTGTGAAAAGCGACAGATTGATGAAATTGAATTATCTGATTTTCCAAAAAATCTTGCAGATTGCTTGAATAACTTCAGTTTTATCAAATTTATTCAAATCTTGATGAACTCCAAAATGTAATTTCCTTCTGATTCATATTCTTCAAAACTATCTATAATTTGTTTTAAGTAACCTAGTAGGCGTCTTCAATAATTTGTAAAGTCTCTTCATATTATTGCTTATTATTTGAATATGTTATTGACTATGTTTTTCAATAATTTTATTATAACAGACAGACAGTGACAGAGACAGACATCAGACAGGCATGCGATGGACAAAGGAGTGATAAAAACACTTTCAGACAAAACTTATTTGGTTCATAATTGTTGCTGCCGAGTTACAGTATCACTAAAATATACATGCATATAAATTATAATTATATAATTATATTTACATTAACCAAACTTTATATAAACTTAACAATATTAATATTTAAAGTTTTCTGAAGTCATACCTGATGAATCTTTCCTACCATATTAAAACAAACAGAGTACTCGTGCTCCAAAATGCAGAATAAGTCCACAAGGTGATATGGTAGTTCTGCTGCCATTTTAGTTTTCAGTGCTCAGAGGCTCACATATTTGCATCTTACAATGTCGACGTTGTACGATTTCTGGCTTCGTAGTAACATATATGTTACAGTCATAGTGATAAATAGGTTATTATTAATAACTACCGGTTATTATTAATAATGGCCAAGTGGCGAGGTTAAGGTGAAGAATTTATCACATGAACCGGCTATTATTAATAATTTCCAGCATGCTGTGGTCAATGTGATATATTTCAATTCGATATTGCATTAAGGTGATGCTACAATATAATAGCCTCAGATTTGGAATTCTGTTAGTATCTCCATAATCGCCACACAACGAATCTATTCACTGGGTTTTCAATGTTGAGCCTTTAGTGACGTTAGTCCTAACTAACTTATTTAGTTAGTACTCATGACTAAAATAAGGAAGATTATCAAAACGACACTAAAAAATGCCAATCCATACTAATTAAATGCGCGAGTGTGTAGCTCTTTGGGTCATGCTTATTTGCGGAATTCTCAATAGCTAAGTAAGTACTAAATTAGAAACTCGGTGTGTATTATTCTGCAGGTGCATAAGTACATACTGCTTCTGTATTTTGCAATTCGTGGCAAGAAAAATAGTTTTTTTATAACTTATTATTTATTACCATTTTGATACAAAACTTTAAAAAATGTTTTATATTTAATTTTGAATACAAAAGTCCTTCTAGACCTTTATTTTTTATGATAATACAACAATTACACCATTTATATTGTAAAAATAAAGCAAGATAAAGTTTATAACAATAGGACGTCATCTACTTTTTGTATTTTTTTAATAAAAAAAGTACTGCTAAAATCATAGTAATTGCATTTCCGTTGATTCCATTTTTTTTACTTTACCGACTATACTAACGACTCTACCGAATCCAACAGACCTCAAGGTGGCAGCACTGGGTGGAATACTGGGCCTGTGAAGCGACTGCGAGGTAGTGTCAACTGTTATGTGAACGTTGAACGTTGTGTTGTGTTTGTTGCAACCTGCATGTGTAATAATTTGGACAAAATGGATCATTTAGACATGATGAAGGCACGGTTTAACGATCGAATTATGACGCTTAAATCAACAAAAGGAAAAGTCATCAGTTATGCTCTAAAGATAGTTATTATACTTTCTTGCACATTTACAAAAAACTGCCCACATGCATTAAATATAAAAATGGGTGTAATTGATAATAAAATGGTTAGCTTTTTTGAAACGTTCTGTTTTATGTTTTTGTCATTGAGCCATCCTTGGGTGTATACCAAATATCAAATATCACCAAATATCCAAGGTCAAAATATTCGACCTGCTTCATCACACAGAAAAAAAACTTTAGAGAATTAAGCTTTTCTAAAGTTGGCATGGATTGGAGGATTGTAGCAGTCACATAGTCCCAAAGTATTAAAAAAATGTATGTGAGTACACGAGTTAGAAATAAAAGAGAAACGTGCAATGCCTCGAGTTAGTGTAAAAAGTAACCACCTACGCAATTTTCGTTGAGCGTCGCGTCCGGTCATAACAGTTTTTGCGGGCGTCGTCGACTGGTTGAAAGATGGCGGTCGGTAACAACAGTGCGACCCTTTCAGTGCCATTACTTTGGCAGGCCCTCGGCCCAGCACAAAGGCTTTTATATCCTGGACTTAATAATCTCTATATACAGAGAAAGGCTTCTTCGCAGTTTCTTGCGCAGTTTTTTCCCTCACCTAGGGATTACCGGCCTTGAATGACCGCCCCAGCCAAATTTACAATCGCACCTTATTAGTTGGGTAAAATGGAGATGCCCTTTTGTTGCCAACTCCTACGCAAAAGGAGAAAAAGGCCCGAATAGTAAACGCCGCTTTAGTTTTCCTTTTGTTGGGAAACCGCTCGAACATTTATTTGTATAACAACCCGTAAACACGTCTAGATAAGGGTGTGCGAAGCTCTAAATTTAGCCCTTTTTCTGCTTTCCGCGAGTTTTTTCTTTGTTTTTTTACCACGCCAAACGATATCGTAAAATACACAGGAAAACGCTGAATGTTCTTCCAATACAATTTAGAGGGAAGTATTTTACATAAATAAGATAAAAAGAGCCGTTACTAGTATGTTACTATGGGACAAATTTACGTTAGTTTATCATTGAATATGTTATATTCCGATACATTTCAGTAAAATGTGTGTGATATTAAAACATTATTATTAAGATTAAGCTTTAAATGATGGAAGTAATACAGAAACTACAATACTGGCCAACATTTTTCGCAACAAATGATAGGATGATCATGCATAGGTTATTTCACATTGGGTGACAAAACAAGGCAAGTTTGAGAAACTTGTTGTTACAGTATTTAACACCCAGTAAAGAGATATGTGACGCGAAGGCTGAAAAGTACCTAATCTTGAATGTAATATTGGCAGTTCGATGTATTGCATCAAAGTCCTGTCCTTTTAAGAAAAAAAGAAGCAGATAAATAGACAAATTGTTCTGTGTATAGTGCTGTGGTTCTCCCGTATTAAAAAAATAGTTGTCCGATTTAAGTGTATATTATTCAAATAGATATGCGCATTAATAAATTATTAATAAATACTTTGTGCACTTTGTGATTTAATAATTTGAACATTAAAATAAATAGTAGCGCGTACTTTCAATGATATTAGACGTTATTAACAAATTTTATTAATTACTTAATAATAAATGTTTTATCTACAAAATTAAAGGCAGGTATTAGCCGACGGCACAACCACAGAGCATAACTATCTACGGTCTACGACTAAGATATATGACATACCGGGTGACCCACGCCATAGGTGCAAGCGTTTAATAGGGCATTTGACTATTATTGGAAAACCATCTTAGTGTATTTATTTCTTCACTCTGCTTTACAAATTCATTATTTTTCGTAATTATTTCCTCATATTTCATAAAAATCAGCGTTAAAAATTGTATCACAAAAAGTCCCGCCAAACTGATAGTTCCTCTTGTACGCAGATCACGTGATTCTTGTGACGTCACACGATACTAGATGTTAAATCGGTCCATATGGTCTGTAAGCATCAGCTTCGTCGCCGTTTGGTAACTGTGTTGTATAATGTATTGTTTTCACAATTTCTACATAAAAATGGGTTATAAATGGTGTATAAATCAACAATACAAAAATACGTCAATAAAAACTCCGGATTGAGACTGGCTCATAGAAATCGAAAGGACATAAATAGCGGCCAATACAAGTGTTTTTTGTTGTGAAGATTACTTCGACATAAGTAAACCTGACTAGAATAAGTTATCTATCGTATTTTCGATGCAGGTATAATTTGACAGGTTAAGGTTAGGACAAACCTAACCTACAAAGTTATGCTTACATTGCACTTTTTACAGTTGCTTAGTTCCGGAGCGTAAAACAAAGTATTATGTTTAAAGAAGAATCCCACAATTAAAGCATTAACCTTCCGTAGATTACCACTAACCGCTTTAACAAAGTTGTTTTCTATTGTTTGTAAATTAACGTAGTAAATTCAAACAGGAGATTCATAACCGTAGTAAGGAATGACGTCACTGGAGACTGAGTCAATTACAGAGCGTTTTCAATCACGTGATAGGACGTGAATAAAATTCAATTTTAATTTTGGCTTTTAATAGAAATAAAGCATATTTTCTTTTGAAAAGTAATAATAAATAGTTTCCTTAAACTGTAGTCGATAACTATACAAGCCATTTTTTTAATACAGTCAAATACCCTATTATTTTTGTCTATGGTGGACGAATGCAATTTGGAGAAGTGCTAATAGACAAAAAATGCAATCATTATAATTGGTAAAATGTATTCTGTCGAATAATCAGTGTGCCCATGAGTACACGAGAGAAGAAAAAAAACAATTAAATTACGCATGAGAGCGCTAGTAATACAATGTCGGCGAAAATCTAGTTAGTTGTGCTTATTTGACAATTTTCGACTATTTTCACTAACTCATAGCCACCAAGATTAATAAACAAAACAGTATCTTATTCGTCGCTTTGGTGATAAAAATTGACGATCGAGCTGCAACCGTGTTCAGAATGTCAAGCTTCTTGAAAATACCACAAACAGAATAAGGATGCCATTTAAAATTTCTAAGATTTTGTCCTTTCCGCAAAAACCGGAAATCGTACTACAAGTCGTAAATTTTGTTCGGCTAGCGTCATCAATAACAAAATTAATAGCGCAATAATATTAATAATATTTATAATAATATTAATGCAATTAATACGTATTTATTGTGAGATACATTTATATAAATTTATTTTTATTTATTATTTATATTTATTTACACAAGATTTTCTTTAATGGTCAAGTCATTTTCCACATTGCTCAAATATTTTTTGTATTAGTCAAATATTTGTCGTATTGGTCAAAGATTTTATCAAATGCTTACAGTACCTAAATGTACGTTTTATTTTATAATTTGCGCATTTAATTTGTACTGAAACAAGCGTCTTAATATAGGGTTCATGAACAACCGATCGGTAAGATACTTCATTCTCGTTAACTAAACATCAAATCACCTTTCAGATATAATGCAAGGACATATATTTACTTGAAGAGGAGATTATGCAAAGAACAAACCCGGTTTCGATATGTATCGTGCTATTGTATGTGCGAAACTTGTTTACCGAATGGGAACTAAACATCTATAGAAATGAACTGCCATCTCTCGTTTAGATAGTATTGATATCTGAGTTTGAAGGCCCATGACCCTAAAACTACTGAACAGAAAAAATTTAAAAAAGTATGTCATACTCCTGAATCATTTCTACATGAGTTGTATGACTGTCAAAATTGTTTGCCTCTCGGTGTAAACATGAGCGCGAAAGAAGTGAAAAAAGATCCCGATTTTTGCAGGTTTAAATTAACGCTCGGCTTTCCGATTTTATTTTAAACCACCTACCACAAAAATTTCAGTGTTTGTTCAGGTTGCATTTAGAGTCTCTTCTATAGATTGGCGTTCTATTTTCTTCTGTTTTTATGTATAATAAAGGTTGAGAACAAGATTTTGATGGAACCCGATATCTCAGTAACGAATGTTCGCAGGACAACGCAGTTAGCATGCAAATAATCCTTATTTACTGCGATACACATCACTTGAATTTAATAGCATTCCGACTATTTGTTAATTTTTAAGACCGAAATAAACATGCACTATATTTTGCGCACTTTGGCTTACCTCGCCTTACCTAACGTAGTGCGCGCTGCACGAAATTTATATCATTCATATTATTTCGCTTTAAAAATTACTTAAAAATTATTATGCAATTCTTTTTCCACAGTCCCATTAAATGAAACATGACGATTAGTT
The DNA here is from genome assembly GCA_964023965.1 of Melinopterus prodromus. Classification (NCBI taxonomy): domain Eukaryota; kingdom Metazoa; phylum Arthropoda; class Insecta; order Coleoptera; family Scarabaeidae; genus Melinopterus; species Melinopterus prodromus. The sequence continues at coordinate 43,247,705 of OZ030394.1, forward strand.
ACGTGCATATCCTGTTATCGTGCTAGTATTTATTACTGAGATATCCGCTTCCATGAAAATGTTGTTCGCAACCTTTATTAGACAAAAACTTAAGAAAACTAAAACGCCAATCTATAGAAGAAGCTCTAAATGCAACCTAACAAAACTCAAAATTTGTCAAAATATTCCTAACGTTTTCGGTAATGTTTAGAACAGAATTCTAGGTGACCCAATAAAAATATCGTATTATTTTTTTGTATGTCGCTTCCGACATAGTTTTATAAGTATAATTTATTATAAAGACTACTGTACCGAAATTTGAGGTTGGTTTCCAGTATTCCTTCATTGTCAAGTAACCCCATTCTACAGTCCTAGTGTTCCGTACAAGCGCATTGTGATCGTGATCTATATGAAGCTAAATGCATGAAATTTGAAGGAGCGATAATCAACAAAAAGACACAAATTATATTGATACGTAAACATTCATGTTTACCTTGACCGTTCTATAGCAAATTTTGTATTAATTAAATATTCTTAACGACCTCCTGTAAGTTCTTCTAACATACAAAACTTTCATTATACCACGACGATTAGCGCAACATGGAAAGGAAACCTAAAACCACGTAACATTTTGACAAACTTTCCCCCACTGGCACCCCTAATTACCCAACAAGTAAGCGTGATTGCCGCGATGGCTGCCAGATATTGGTGTCGGCGCTTAAGAAAAGGTCAAACGGTACCGTTCGGTTCGAAGGGTGCTCGACACGTGGATCCATCGATTTCCCACCCTCGGGAAAACGACAGGAAAACGGAACAAGGGACGGGGAGGGGTACTGGGAGGGAAGGAGGCCGTACAAGGAGTCCCTTTCAAAAGGAGAGCGACTGATAACTCATAGGATCGAATGCTTTTCTATAGGATAAATTAGGATCAAGGGTCCCGGGACCCATGTATTCGCGCCGAAACCGAACCCGAAGGAAAAAGGAGAAAAAAACGAGAAAAGAAAACGGAAATTCGCCCATTACCAGGAAACTCGGAATTAGGAAAGGCAGCGGTAAGTGGAAAAATCGTTAATGAATTCCAGGTATTCACGTCGAATTGATTAAAGATTTTCGCACTTACAGCTACTTATGTTGAACGATTTTTCATTAATTTCAAAGAAGTACTTATTTTGTTGTGTTATTTTAGGCTACCATCAAAATCAACAAAAGCTTGTGTCGATGATTGAAGATATAATATACTTTACATAATGCGATTTTTGTACACTATTGGAAAAATCTATGGAAAACTCGATGAAATAAAATTTGCTCATGCAGCTAAACTATGAATTTCACAAAAAAAAATTACAGACATAAATTATTTAGAATTTCGTCTAATTTAATTTATTGTTTAACTATTTTGACGAAAGTACAGAAATGGCGGCTCGTTTGCAAAATCGTTGAAAAATGGTAAGAGTAAACATCCAGTTCCTTTTGAACAAAAACCTTTTCAGCTCTAAGTTTAGTCATGAAACTTCCAAATATAAAGTTTCGTCCCGATACCTTTAGTAGTTTCTCCGGAATAGTAGCCACAAAAAAAAACGTGTACACATACACACACACACAGACATTTTTTTGTATCTTGGTCAAAACTGCTCAGGGGACCGAAAAGGACATATTTCCGCTAAAATTGTTTCTTTTTCTGCATTTGCCGTCATACTACGTATGATAAAGTAAAAATAGTCTCTTAAATTATCAATACAAATAAAATAATTATTACTGGTTCTAACTGGGCCACGTGCAACGCGTTAAGTATTAATGATGAATATTTATTCCAAGATTCAACACGTGGTGTGTCCCCAATGGAAACTCATGGTAAGAGAAATACTTTCTATACTACTAATTATCTAATTGGAAATTTCATGTATATTCTAAAATGTATGTACTAACAAAAGTTATCTGTTGAAAAATGTTGCCGCAAGTTTTCTAGTTAATCTGCTGTCCCAAGTTTGAAGTTATTTTAATTCTATTCTATTAGCAAAAGGCCACATTTTTGCTCAAACTTGTTCGTACAACTTGTTCAGTAAAAAATCGACGTTTTTTACTAAAGCAAGCGCAGGGTCGTCGCTCATCAGTCCGCTGGTATGCAGATTAATACTGCATTTTTAGCTTATTTTAGCTTGCACCAAATGAATTTATATTATTTTATCAATATTTGGGATAACCTATATTTCGGTGATATGATAAAATGAATACGAATCTAGTTTATTTCAGAATTTCAGGATTTCAAAGGTTAAACTAAAGGTATGTAGTAAAAGATAAAGTCGCCAAGAAAACGTAAAATTACTCGGATCTGTACAACACAAAGTTAAACTAGTTCTTACGCTACATATCCAGTGCATTTCCTTATTTCAAACAAAAAATGACCCGAAAATAAGTGTAGGTATGTTCACATTAGTAGAAAAATAACCATAGGTAGCATAATTTTAGATGAAACATACATTACCCATTTAAAATATGGCCCCCATGTCTGGAAAGTAGCAGAAGTTATCATAATACCAAAACTAGACAAACCCCCACCACATGACGCCAATACATATCGTCCCAGATAACTATTACCACTGGCATCAATGCTTTTTGAAAGCTTACGTTTACCATTACGCCTAAACATTAACTTTACAAACAAAAGCATCGAGGACATACCTCATGTCAAAATCAACGACGCCATAGTTCCGCATGCGAACACTGCATAATCATTGGGTATGACTCTGGATACAAAGCAAAGGTGGAAAGAACACGTTAAGATACAAATAGTTTGTCCCCAAATGCAGGGAACTGTTTATTGTACTAGCTTTAGGGAAGAAACTCTCAGTTGCCAGCACAGAAAAAATTACGAGTTTACAACAAAGTACTAAAACCGATTTGGTTATACGGCGACCACCTTTGGGGTTCCGCTAAAAGAAGTAATATTGCTAGGAATCTAGACTTTCCAAAATAAACTACTAACGATATTGTTAACGCCCCTTGATACATACGGAACTTCGACCTATACCGTGATCTTGCAGTCACACAAGCATGATTCTTGCCTAAGCCATCACGTCAGCGTAGAGACCTTGCGGCTAGTGGACAACTAGAATTTAGTGAGAAGACTAAAAACAACTAAATCATTGGAACTAGTTCAGTATCTGTAAAAATCTGTAAAAACAGAGCACAGTGAGGATCAGTGCGTCTTGTTTAGGACAAACTAAATATAGGACATCAGTGGATAGCCATTACAGTTTTAAAAATTGATGGTTAATCTTGGCGGCTCATTTGCAAGATCGTTGAAAACGCTAAAAGTAAACCTTCAGTTCCGTTGGACCCTTTTAAACACAACTTCTTACGGCTCTAAGTTTTGTCATGAAACTTATATGAAGTTACGTTCCGATAGCTTTAGTAGTTGCTACGGAATGTTCGTCATAAAAAGAGACACGCACACGCACAGGCGCCGCACACGTACACCCACACAGACTTTTTTACCTAAATGTTCAGGGAACCCAAAATGACATATTTCCGCTAAAATCTCAAAACTTTTTTTTATACGATTGCAATACTTTGTAATACTGTGTATGGTAAAGTAATAGTTATTTACGTTTTCAGTCCGATAGACGACTTGTAACAGTACGAGTTAAATATTACGGACGTGGCGACGAAGGAGCCGAGTCTGGAATATGTAAACGAGTACCTAGTGTTACAAGACCTACCGGACGGGTATCGTATAACAAACGCTGATGTTTTGACAATACTGTCATAAGTGGTCATAAGAATCACAATATCTATCTATTTAAGAATCAAAATATCACGACCGATCTCGATTTAACTATTTTGACGAAAATACAGAAATGGCAACTCATTTGCAAAATCCTAGAAAAAGGCTGAGTCGATCAGATCGATAAAAAAAACCAGTTCCTTTGGACCCTTTTGAACAAAAAGCTATTCAGCTCTAAGTTTGGTCATGAAACTTTTAAATATGAAGTTTCACTCCCATACCTCAACATTTCATCGTCTTCATTTTGTTGTACCTTGGTCAAAAATGTGTAGGGGACCCAATAGATGGATTTATTTCTGCTATAATCTAAAATTTTTTTTCGGTACGATTACAATATTTTGTCATACTGCGTGGATGAAGTAAAAATGACATTATGTGTCATTATGGCCCAAATATTCCATGGCCAAATACAAACATAGCTAATTTCAATTAGTAGGGTGTGGCGTTATAGCTCGCTTACCGGACTTAAAATGATGATGTAAACATCAATTTAACAAGTTTTAACTAGGGTATCAAAATAAAACATAAAAATAGGCTTTAATGTTTCAAGTATTTACACACAGTTCGCAGAGTTGGTCACATATTCTAATCGAAATTTTCAAATTCATATAAAATGAATGACGTAAAGTAGAAAAAAATAAAACATTACACTCGCTTCGTATTGTTGCATTAGTTCATTTGGGGCACGCATGAACCAATTGACCAATTGTCAATATCGGAGATGGGACTCACCATCGCAGAATAATACTTCATCTTACCAATAATGGTAAGATGAAGTTGTTATAGTAGCCTGACAAGGTGTAGACATTTTTCAAAAGAGCGGTACGCAACATTGTCCATCCGAAAGAAAAACAACACAGAATGAATGAAATGGCGACAATGTGAGTTTTTACTGACACCTTCGAGTCGTACCGAGTGTAATAGAATGGAAATATCATTGTATTCTTGTTGCTTATTTCACTAATTCTGGTGTAAAATATACTGTAGTAGTTGTGTTAGTGGTCTACGAGGTTGCAGCTAAATATATTCCTGTATATTTGTGACAGCTGATTTTATTTTTGCGGAACAGTTAGTTTTGTTGATGCTGATTATCTTAAGATTCCGGATACGATAATAAAGTTAGAGAATGATAGTTCAAAGTGTGAATATTGCACCACTTGTAACTGTAGAAATTCGAAATTCAGTAAACTGTCGACGTAATCGTTGATGTAGAACACCCTGTAGTCCCTGGCTCGTCAAGAGCGTGTCTGCATGTTTACTTGAGCGTAACCAGCTGATGCAGCATCTGGGGAGGCTGAATCAAGACGTACATTAAGGGTCCGCCCGCTCTCTCAGTGGCGGGACGACTTGGAGCATCGCAAACATAGTTATTTTATATAAGATAAGCGCGGCTGGTGAGCTGCGGGCGGTAGAGGTTCGGTTGGGGGGAAAGGGGGACCGCCGTCGGGCGGGCGGGCGGGCGGCAGCGGCGGGCCTTATTTACATAAAGCGTGCTTTTCAATCTAGCGACTCGAATTTGTCCCGGATCCGGTCCCGGATTCTGAGACTGACTGATCTAATCCAAATACGTCGGACCGGGTTGGTGCGGGTATTCCGACGCGATGAATATGGATCCCGCTGAAAGGGTTCTTTTTTCAAGTGCTAGTTTTATGGAAATTGCGAGAATAGTGGCGGAATAGTGAACACTTCGCACCCGGTTCCTGAATAAAATCACTTCGACTTGTATTGGTAAACTCTGGTACGATGAGGATTGAATGTACTTGACTGCACACTTTCTAAAACTGTGTTTTTTTTTTAACACAACACAATTATAATGCATATGATTCAGACCATTATTTTAGTTATACTGGTACTTGGAATTTCTTCGTATAACAATAAAATTAACTGACATATGGAAAAATGGAAGAAATTGTAAAGATACCCTTTTTGAGAAGAATTCAATGTTAAGACAAAATTAGCCCACGCATTGTATTTCGTGTAATAAGAAAGGTTTTTGTTGTTATTTCTGATGTCTTAAGCCTATCACATCTCCGAACAGTTTTGTAGCGAAGTAAATCTACTAGAGGAGAAATCGTATTTGGGTATTCTAAATCAACATGAAACTAAAACTAAGCTGTGTATTGATGAGAAAATTTAATGTCAAGTATAACATAATTGTAGAATGCTGTAGTAGTGGTATACAGTGTGTCTCACGGGACGTTGAATTGTATGGGTACATTTGTTATTAATAGAGATAGAGTAGTGTATAGTTATATGCTCTTTCATAATCTGTTCAGAAAACAGCCGAATTCCAAATGGTTTCCAAGCAAATGTTTTCAAAATCTCGCCATTTTAATGGAGGCATTTTTCACAGCATTCCGTAATATGGTGACATACCGAGGGTTCTTCTGTCAGTTGAATTGAAAGCGGCGATGACGATGTCACGTAACTCTCGAACGTTTCCCACCATCACCAGGGCTAATATCTGGCAATATTGGTGGCCATGATACTTCTGAATAGGTAGCAATTACTCTTCGTTTATGTCTTATATCTAAATAGTTTCTCACGATTCGGGCATTATGTGTAGGTGCTAAAACTTGTTGGAATCACATACCTTATCGTAACGCCAACGGTAGATCGTTCATTGTTTCTTCCACGTCTTCACCGAGCAATATTGCCGATACATCTCCGAAGTTAAATTTTTGTTATACAAATTTGGTTCGGTTAATCGGTTAGCCACTATACCGCACCATACATTAAAACCAAACCGCACCTGATTATGGCGCGGTACAAAAAGGTGCTGATTTTTCCGGGCCTAGTAGTGCGGCTGCTTTCAGTTAAAAATACCGCAGTTAGAAAAATATGTTTAATCGAACCATAATCTTTTTTTTATAAATTCTGGGTTTTCATCAATTTCTTTCAACAGATGGGACAGATGGGTAGATATCACATTGTTTCACAGAACGTCTTCCATGGCACCATGTGATTTTCAGCAATTCTCGAGGTGTACAACTTTCAGTTCTTTTATCTTATTGTAATCAAAACATGGCATGTCGCATACCAAATTACTCAGAAAGAAATGATAAATCCAAACATGTTTAAACTAATATGGCGTCCATAAGAAAAATCAAAAGTTTCGATTGTTTCTCGCAGAGTAAAATATACTTGGACAGTATACAGTACGTTGAGCTTGGTCTTCTGGCTAATTGCTATATTTGATTGCCAGCTGTTGAACCTTCCGTATTCTAAGAAGTTAAACGCGTCTCCATTAGAGCCGTGTTCAGAGGAAATTGAATGACGATCGGACAGCGGAATGGCTGTAATCTTACAGACGTTATTTTTTGAAAATTTACAAGTAAATGTTTTTATTTTAATGCTGAATTGACAGGTCCTTCTCGTCCTACCCTGTGCTTATACAAATTGGATATGTTCGTATAGACCTGTAGACGAAAGGATTGTAAGAAATTTGCAAGTACCATTAAAAAAGACGGCACCGGTTGAAAAGTCTGGGCCATTTTGATTATGGGCGTCCCTACGTGATCAAGTGAACATTTTCCCGGGGGAGGCGCGCTGGTGCACAGACGATTGGAAATTCACTTTGCCCCTTTCGGGTCCTTGCTTTTTTTTCTATTTCGAGTACGATTGGGCGTAAGGATTTCAGTCCAGAGTCCGTCCGTCTCCGATCGATCCCCCCCGAAACGGCATAATGATCCGCTAGTGAAAGGGATAATCGTCTACTGAAAGCCGCTCTCCCAAATAATCAAAGCCGATACCGTTTGAGTAGAACACTTTCATCTTTCTCATCTCATCCAGAAACTCTGGAGAGAATCCACCCTCCCGTGGCGTGGAAGAAAGAAACTTAGTTCTTAAATTTAGTTTGCGACGAAATTGGGGGCGGTGGAGTGCCCGTTGCCGCCCGTCCTCCGACGGATTCCACCCGTGCTGAGGAATCCATGCGGGTGCCTCCAACTTGTCTCTCAGCCTCCTTCCACCATACGGGCAACTCTGCACGAGTTTTATTTGTGCCGGCGCGGCGCGCTGGTCAATCGCCGTATTTGAGACCTTTTTTTTCGAGTTCCATGCATGCGTGTGATCGCAGACAAAATTCTTTTGTCTTTTCATCTCTTTTCGTACACGATAGACACCCTATATTTTCCGATATTATACCGATATTCCAAATTCTTCACTATATTATTAAGATAAACTTATTTGTCGCACATCCGATAGAAGATGCGACTACAAAACAACATAGCTGCTCACAAGATATGAACTAGGGCCACCAGAACGACATTGTCATGTAACAAACTGTTCGCTAGAAGTTGGGGCCTTGCCCCGAGGATGATTTACTGGCTCTACACCACGATGATTACACTAGTCATAACATACGGATCGATTGTCTGGTGAATTGTCTGGTAGACATCGGAAAAGGGAACTCAAAGGAAACTGACAAAAATACAACGGCTTATATGTTTGGACATTACAGGGGCAATGCGAGCTTGTCCTACTGACGTAATGGAGGCAATGCTAAACCTCACACTTCTGCAGATGCATGTTAAAAGAGGGGCTGCTCTCGACGCCATATGACTAATCCAGGCCTGAGAACCATGGGCTTCGAAATGAGTAGGCAACCAAACAAAATCCATAATTTTATGATCAGTATTTCACCAAAATGATTAGACATTTCCGTTCAAATTATACTTTAAACTGAACTTGAAATCTTTGCCGATAATTAAAAAAAAAGACGGCGGTACACCTATTGTGCGAATGTGGACGCTCTAATGCGCACAAGACAAAATCATTTGGGAGCCGCCATTATTGAACCGGCAGAGCTGCCACAACTTACTCCTCGAACAATTACTGACTTCGTGAAAAGGCTCAACATCGAAGGACTCTAATGTATCAGGGAAAGACAAAAGATCTTTTAGGTCAAAGTATATCGAAAGGCACAAATGCCATACGACCTAACTCTACTATACCATACCATACCAAGATATGAACGAAGAAAATATATGTATTAGGGTCCGTTTCGTGATATGTGATGATTCGCCTATGTAAATGCATTATTGGGAACAAGTCGTGCATATTCCCTGGATGGTTTCATGAGCTAAGTGATCCATTATTGACGAAATAGATGAATCTTTGCATCGGCACTAATGTATCATATAATATCTACAGAACCTACATACCTACAGAAAACTGCCAATCCTTATCTTTCAAGAAGAGACTTAGAACTTAGACTTAGAAGACTTAGACTTAGAAGAGAATTAGGCAAAAATGGATGAATAGTGTAAAGCTTCCAGTGTTTTTCCCTGAATATTTTATATCTATTACAGCTTACGACCTGTTAGATGGCACCGCTAGCGATTTCTTATACTAGCGCCTCTATCGGACGTAAAATTTCACCACATAACCTACATTATGATTGAACACAATACGAAATTTTGTCGCAAGAAGTAGTACCTGGAGGATAGAGCGTTAAAATGATTTGAACATACTGTGAGAACGGACCACGATAGACAAGGTACAATAGTGTGTGGAATTGATAGAAACGCAAGAAAGAAGTCTCTAAGGGTTCGTGATATCGTCCTCAGGAAGATTTTGCAGCAAAGAGTGATCACTGGTCACTCAGTCGGGCCAAAATACAGAAAGGTTTGTCTATATTAAGTAAAGAACTTGGCATCTGTTAACTCACCAAGTCACGTGCAAAAAAGTGTCTTACATAAACGATTTCACGTCGCGTGAGTTTTTTAAATGAACACAAACCATCCTCTCAAATGATTTATGTTAATAATTTTCTAAAGTGCTAGCGAGTATTCTGAATTTTGTCCATGAATTTCCTCGAGCATCGTACGGGTATACCGTGGTATTAACCCAACTGAACCCAACATAACCTAACATTATAGTGGTACCTATTATATGATCAATGTTGGTTTCAATTCGCTGACACTACAAATAGCATAACGTAGGTTTATTAATTACAAATTATTATAATGGTCCACATTTATTGATACTTTTTTAGGATACATAAACAAGCTATTATACCGTGACTGAATGCGAGCAATATGGATGAATTAGAGCCAATAGAAGGCAATATGTAGAAATAGCTACATATCAATACAATAAAGTAATTTTTAGTGAAGGTAAGTTTAACATGGGACGAACACGATGTACAATTTAGCCGCAACGAGAAGGAAGAATTCTGTGAAAACGGATAATGATGAACAAGTTAAAATAGTATGTGGGATTTGATAGGGGGCCTTTTGAATCTGGTCATCAGAATGATTTTGCTGCTTATTGCTAATTGCTTTACACCAATTGTGTCTTGGGGTTCATCGAGTAAAATACCTCGAAGAAAATGAACAATTTGTTGTCAACAATAGTTTTTATTAATTTGACATTTTTGCAGGTAATATCTACGATGTGATTAAAGCTCACAGTTAGTGGAAATGGATTTCTTTTAATAAGCATAAGATTTAAATTTGTTCTTAAAAGTAGGTACTTGTATATTTACTTTGTCCTAAACAAGCAGCACTAACACTTCACTCACTATGCTCTACTTTTTCAAATTTCACTGAATTACTAGTTCGAAGGGTGTAGTTCTTTTTAGTCTTCTCACTAGATTCTGGTTGTCCAGTAGCTGCATGGTGTCTACGTTTACGTTATAGCTTAGGCGAGATTCGTGCTTCGTCCCGAATCTTTTTATCTCTTGGATGACTTGTGGGACACCAAGATCAAGATGCAGGTCACTATTCCGTATGTACCAAGGAGCGTTAACCATATTCCTTAGTACTTTATTTTGGAAACTCTGGATTCCTAGTATATTGGAGTTTTTCGCGCAGCCCCAAAGCTGGATGCCGTATAACCAAATCGATTTTAGTATTTGGTTGTAAACTTGTAGTTTGTTCTGTACTGACAACTGAGAGTTTCTTCCCAGAAGCCAGTAGAGTTATCTATATTTGAGGCCAAGCTCTACTATGTTCCTCTTAACGTGAGGTGTGTCCTCGATTCTTTTGTTTCGTAAAGTTAATGTGGACAGATTTCAGTTCGTTGAGGTTGGTTTTCCATTTTGTGGTCCATTTATACATATTAGTAGTAGCTTGTTGAAGATTTCTAGTAGTCTCCAATAGTCGATCCCACTGCCGTTAGAGCCGTGTCATCTGCGAATGTGGCGATTGTTACAGTTTTCAGCTGTGGTAGGTCACTTGTATATAGTAGATAGACAATTGGCCTCAATACACTACCCTGGGGTACCCCAGCTTTTAATTCTTTTAGTTCCGAGTATTCATCAACCTGTTTTATTCTGAATAGTATATCAGACATATAGGACTTGACGTAGCTTGATGTATTGTAAAGGTAGCATACTCTTTAGTTTGTGTATCAATCCTTCGTGCCAAACCTTATCCAAAGCTTGTGACACATCGAGAAAGATTGTTGAGCAAATAATCTTTTCTTTTAACTAATGCTTTCTCAATGATATCTGACTTGACTTATTCTATGCCTTGATCTATATTGGAATGCCTTACTCTAAAACAAAATTAGTGATTTGGAATTTGTTCCTTTCTCTCAATGATAGGTTCCATTCTCTGTAGAAGCAACTTTTCAAAGAGTGAAAATGGATGCTGGTCTTCGCCGCTCGATAAGGTGGAACTGCTGTTTATACCACGTTCCCTACCAAAGTCAGGGTGAGGGTGAATCAGTGAATTCGTCGTTGCTAAAACAAGCTTTCCAATGACAACCTACCACTGACGGATTCTTGCTGCATACCTAGGTTTTTACTATTTTTGTTCGTTTTTTGACTACATTTGACATAAAATTAACGGATTTTGTGATTTCTATGCAGGTATACCGACTATGTACATTTGTTTAGTCGAACTACAAGTTGACAACTGAACACTAAGTTCATATATTGCCTTGAGGTTACCCCATGCCGCTAAGTAACTAGTAATTGGTTTCCACTCGGCCATCGGAAATCCGATTGGGGTGGCGTTTGTTTAGTGTAAAATAAATCCGCGATTGTCGGGCTAAAACGAACGGGTAACGAGTAGAAGAGTCATTACGCTCCCTAATAGGATCTGGGAGGGCGGGGGCAGGCGGGGTCCTACCCGATCCGCTACAGTATCATCTGCGACGAAATCGTTTCATTATAGTAATGAGATCTGCTCCAGACCCGTACCCGGGGCGCCATTGTATTTACTCTGCTGTCATTAACGAAAGGCCCCGACAGGCTCGGGAGGGATCGAAATTACAAATAGATGACATATCATCTAACTGATTATATCAATCTAGCACTCCGTGAAAATGAATCAGCGTTTCAAACGGCTACAATTCATATCGACAATAGAGCCCCGTCTCTATGTGTGTTTTTTCTTCGTCTGCCGGTTGTTCGAGATAAACATCTCGAAAAGGATCTGTTGTTTAGAATACGTATCATTACTGCCTTAAGAGGTGAGTGGAATGTGTTTTAATTATACGTTTCAGAAGTAGATTAGTTTGAGATGTCTGTGGGAGTGTAAAGCCATTCTGAAATGTCCCATCTCAACGATGTAACAAAGAAAAAAGTCTTGAATTGAACAGTCCACCAACCTTAGATAGTTTGTACCTATAATTATCAGGCGAAAGACATGGAATTCCGCCCATTTTAAACTAATAAATAATGATAACATCATTCGTTTACAGTTTGCATGCGATGAATTCGCAATGATCATTCACTTCGTTGGGTCCTTTGGTTTGAAAGGTGAACTGAGGTGAACTCAAATTTATCGAAGCAAAGCCAACGCCGTCACGAATGTCACGCTGCGAATTGATGAGGTTAGATTCGTGATAGTGTTTACATTTGATTATGAAATGCAAAAATGCATACCAGATGCTTATGGAATCTATCACGAAGTCATGGTTTGTATTCGCCATATTTTTATCTCCCATTAGCATATTATTCTAATACGATGTTCTATATGAAAAATAGCTCAATATGCATGCCTTTCCAAGTTTATCCACGCCTTTAGGTCAGCTTTCTGCAACATTAGACTATTTGAAATGCGGCTTAAGGAAGTCATGAGGAATTCTGGATGGTGGTGCTAATACTAGGAGACCCACGGGTGAAAACTGTTCAAGGATGGAAGAGATTTTACCGAAGGCTTCTTGAAGAACCTTCATCAAAGTTCATTATTTTCATTATTTTATATGAAGTAAGCAGTCAAACAGGCCAAAAGACAAGTGTGTAGAGACAAAACCAAAAGAAATTAGCAACAAGAAGAGATACGAAATAATATCTGATGTGATGAACAGCTAAACTACATTGTTATTAATAACCTCAAGATGCGTAACATATTGAAACTAATCTAAAAAGTTAACCATCAATTTGAATCTGAATTCTTAAAACTAGGTCTATAATAGCATATCCACTGATGTCCTACATTTCCTTTGTCCTAAACAAGAAGCACTAACACTTCACTCATTGTCCTCTGCTTTTTACACATTTCACTGAACTACTTCGATAGGGTTGGTTCTTTTTAGTATTGTCATTAGACGGTTTTCCGTATTTATCCCTTGGGCTCTTTTGTTTTGTAAAGTTAATGTGGACAGATTTCAGTTCGTAGACTTTGGCATTTTTTGGTCAATTTATATGTTATATTCCTAGTTTGTCGAAGATTTCTAGTAGATTCTCCATTTCTACTAGATTCCCACTGCCATTAGAGCCGTGTCATGTGCGAAAGTAGTGACTGTTGCATTTTCTTGCTGTGGTAGGTTACCTGTATAAATATAGAATTGGTCCCGAGACACTGCCATGGGGTACCCCTGCTTTTACTTTATTGGCGTCCGAGTGTTTATCTATCTGTTTTATTCTGAAAATATGTTATCTGATATATAAGATGTTAGAAGCGCTACATATTATAAACGTAGCAAAGTTTTTAGTTTGTGTATCAATCCTTCCAAACCTTATCGAAAACTTGTGTCAAATCAAGAAAGATCGATGAGCAAAAAAGGTAAAAAAATCCAATCTCTTGAAGTATTATAAAGCAAGGTCATGTGATGGTCAAGAAGATTCAAAACGGTTTAGTGAAGAGTATTGGAGATGAGATTGAAGAAAAAGATGCACAAAGAGACAGCAAGAAATCCATGGGAGGAATCCGGGCTGAAGGGGCTGAAATCCGGAGGATGCCACTTTACTAGGAGGAGTTACTAATCTTGGCCAGGATCTAGATCCGGAAGGATGCAGATTCTTCAGGATTAAGTATATAAAGATCTCATTCATCAATAATGCTTAATATGTCAGAGAGTCAAAAGATAGTCCAAATTGTTGCAAAAACAACTTAATTGTTGACATTAGGATTAACAAAGAGGTTAATTTAAAACTAAGACAAACAGACAAAATCCTTTATACAAGTAAGCTTATTGTATCCAGTCATGCCCTCAGAATCACTTTCAAAACTTTGCAGTGGACTTAACCATTCCCTTTGAAATTAATTCAGTCAGACGAAAAACAAAAAAAGCGCCCGAAACTTTTCCATAAGTTCGGTGAAGACGCGCGGGGTACGCAAACTAATTATTCTTTTGTCTCTTATTTATTTCCTTTTGTTTCCGCGGAAAAGAAAAGTTCCAAAGGTCGCGCGCCGACGACGACGAATCTAATCAACTAAAACCGCAGGAGAAAAAAAAAGGACCGGCCCGAAGCCAGTAAATCATGGGGCTCGGGAAAAACAAAAGCCGTACGAAGACTGCGGCGCTAATCTCGGGCTGCGCGCCGCCAGTAATTTATCGTCCGTTAATTTTAAGGAGTGTTCGATTTTACGAGCTCTACAAGCGACGTTTACTACCTTCGACTTTAATCCGCGATGAGCGCACCCTTGTTCGCAGCAGGACGGGTATTAATTTCAAACTTTAAACTACACGGCAGACAACGATACTGTTCCAAATAGGTACAACTTTCGAAATATCGGTCACAAAGTCTCCATGTTCCATAGCGTATAACTTTTCTACTCATTTCCTGGCGATGTTGATTTCAAAGGGAATTTAGAAGACACAGTGCTTAAGACCTGCGTTATGTATAATGTAAATATCCCAGTTTGTGGCTACTGAAAGAGATTACTGAAACCTGATTCATAAATATTACACTAAAAATACAATAAATGTAACTATCAGTTTCTTAGCGATACAAGATTTCCGGAAATACGAACACTGTATTGTGCAAACAGTGTGCAGCAGCTTTACTGAATGTCGTGTGAGTTATCATACGATACCAATTTTATAACGAAATAGGTTTTATCTGAAACTTATTTGGTGCTACTGAAGAAACTTAAAGCAAACTGCAATTTGGTGATTTTGGGAACAATTTCAGGCGGGATGTTTATCAGGCAGGATCTATTGTTTAAATAATAAAATATTATTCGGCTGTTCGAGCTGTCAATTTCAAGTCTCGAATTTGGAGCCGAGTAAAGCTTGTTTCTTTCCTAATGGAACCGAACACTCGATTTTTCGAGTTGGCACGCACTTATTCGGTTCAAATTCGAGAATCGATATCAATTCATTTTTTTTTTCGAATAAATGATATTGAAAACGAATAATATTTTACTTAATAATGATTTGAACCTGGTCCTAGGTCCCTGGTTCAAATCCAGGTTGTGGCTGTAATTTTTAATTTATTTTAAAATTTACATACCACCTGTAGGTATATCACCATTATGCATTTGAATAATATTTTATTTTTTCAACAATGTAAATTATCCCAAAATATAAATGATGTAACTTGGCAATAACAGTTGACCAGACCGATCTAAAAATATGACTGTTAGGAGCAATGCAAAAAAATGTTTAAACAAATGGAGTTTGTTTAAAATTAATAATCATTGATTGTTTAAACAATAGGAAGAATTTGTTTAATGAATAATGTCACTCTAAGATAATAAACTGTCATTTCGAACTCAGAAAACAGATGTCCGACGGAGTTTCGAGAAAGGCGAATTATTTAAACAAATGGAATTTGTTTAAACAAATGGAAATTACCTCACAAATATTTATAAACATTCAACTAGACTTATTGTAATGATTTCTATGAGAAAAAAGAATGAAGTGATTAGAAGGGTAAATTTTCTGAAGAATGTACATTTTTCATTTAAGGTTAGTTTTCAGGGCATTGTCGGGTGGGTTGGTGGCGTCAAAGTCATATGTATAATAGCTCAAATTCTTCATTGGAAAGTCCTCTACAAGTCCTATAACTTTAATCTTAAGTTTTCCCAACCCCCGAACAATTATTCGAAAAATACCAAAAAAATGTCTTTTTCCCATACATTTTCTTATGTAAATTTGATGCATCGATAGGCACCATTAAAAATAATAATTTCGAGGAAAAAACAATACGTGTCCACTATTTTGGATTTGGAAACTATTTGGGGAGATCGTCGCTTTCTATCATCACAAAAATTTGTGCAATGCATTTTTGAACCACCCTAGTTCTCAAACTTACATACACAACCGACAACCCTCTTAGCATAAAAATAGAAAGGATACAAAAGAGAATTTAGAAAGAAATAAATATAACGATATAACGCATACATATGAATATTTCTTTCTTAAATAACAAAATATAAAATTTAAATCGCGTTCACTGAACGTGGTTAGCAAGTGCAATTACAACTCATGCATTGTCTACGAACGAAACGCACGTGTTTCCTACATGTTTTTTCACATTGGGGTGCGGAAATTCATTTACTCCCCATAATAAAGGGGGACGGCAGTGTCCCCACCACCCGACGATTCTAATCTGCATATAAATAGGAAATTTTATAAAATTCAATTCGTATCATTGCCCACTGCGCACTTCGCGTTTATTCCATTATTTACCCAAAATTAACAATTATTCAATTTAATTTAACCGTGGGCGCACCACATCACAATTATAATTTGGTATTGTTCGTATAGAAACGGTTTGTGTTCGGTTATTAGCTTAGCAAAGTTTGTAGCATTGTTTGCATATGCATTTACCCGTACGAGATATTATAATCGATTACAATACATCCAATAACAGTATAGTCCAAGTGAACCAAAATCTTTGTCTAATTAAACTTAACGCTTACCTCTGCAGCTTATAGTTCGTTTTGGAGCAGTAATTTTAGACACATCAAAATTGTATTTATTCTATATTATTACATACATTATAATGTTAAAATTCGTTGTTTTATTGTGGAACAATTATGGATCATATTGACATAGTAGTCGATATTAAAGGTATAAGTCTGTCCTTTAAGTGTGTTTTTATTGGAATTGTCCAGGGAATCGACGGTTCCACCATTTGTCGCGAGGAGCGTGCAATGCAACATAGCGACAGCTGAAGAGGAGAAAGCATTTTGTGTACCCTGACATTCGACAAGGAATGGTAAAGGTAATCCACTGGCGGTATCAGGCGAGGCTTTGGTTCGTTTCAGAAACTTCCCAAAGAAAACCACAAATTAACAAATTGTACAAGTAGCATTTTCGCTGAGAACCCACCATCTGTTTGGAGTGAATATTGCACCATGTTACACAATACTAGGTATTCTAGGACATAACTTCGGGTACATAAATAGAAGGTATTTTACGTAAGTTACAAAACTTGTTGCTTTGTTCAACACGTCAATAAAGCTCATGATAGAATTCTTTAGGTAGACTCAAATAAAATCTTGAACATTTAAACGCATGACAATTCGATAAAGTTCAATGATTAAGCTTTTATCGTTCAAAGTGAGATATTAAATACTGCCTGAGTGGGATGATGTGTGGGCTGAAATGAAATTCAAAACCTGATCATTATATGTGTTACAGTAAAAGCATCAAATTGGTAAATGTATACACTTACTAGTCAATGCATACATTTACTGATTTATATAGTAGAAGTATTCACAACCAATAAAATGTACACTTTTACTAGTAGATGTATATATTTTCTAACCAACTTTCGTAGAAGTATGCACAGATAAAACACGCGGTAATCTAAATGTATACTTTTACTAGTAGAAATGCAAACAAAATTACCCCGAATTCTATTGGCTCCCGCAACATAACCTAATATAATTCTTACCAGAACAAATCACTTATGATTGAAAGGAGGCATAATACGAAGGAAACCATTGAAATAAATATGTAAATAAGTATGTCATGAGTAATTAATTTCAATACAAACACTCCAGCTCAAGAGTTGTCGCTAGAACAACCAGTATTGCAAAACACCAAAGCAGAATAATAATGCATAATGAAATGTTTATGTAATTCGAGGTACCCACCATGTTGTATTGTTAATCATGTATTGTAATAAATAAACTCATGCAGAGCCGCCTAGAGAAATGTTGGGGCTCAGGTCCGGGCCCCCCACTCCACCAAAAAGAATTTAAAAAACTGGTAAGAAACGTAAAACATGTATGTCAAAAGTTTACAATAAATTAGCATCACACAAAATATTACAACATATTTACACAAATAAATATTCTCTGTAGGTATCAAAAAATTTTTTCTATGAAATTTTTTAACATATTTTAAGAATTCGACGGGCAGCGTATTGATCTAATATTATGATTCTGTCACATACTATGATATGTAAATTAACCCTCTTTACATTGTAAAACGATTTTCTTTCTTTAAATTGTTTAAACATACAGAATATTATCAGCTTTCAAGAACTTGCAGTGTCGACGTTTGTGTGTGTGACTATTAGATGCCGCATGTTTATTTCATTTTGATCTTTTGTGATTTTGCTCAGTGACCAAAAATGGAATTTTTACTCTAAAATTATCGTAAAACGCATTTTCATTACTATTTCTCCATATCTAATTAGTAACATGGTTAATTTTAAACCAGTTTTCGGAAACAATAGAAGATTGATGTATTTTAATACCAATATACTCGAAATCAGAGATCAGAGATCGCAATATTCTTTATTTTCTTTTATATTAGTGGCTGTTTAGTCCGTTTGTTATTGTCGTCGTTTGGTTGTACTAATGTTAGTACATTTGGCCGTTAGGTATTTTATTTATATGCGCGACCGGTCGACTGCACTTACCCGAATACGTTCGTAACTCCGATATAGTCGTATTTCAGCACTACGAGGGTACAGTCGACACCCCGAAATCATATCCTGTAACGATGTCAAGAAATTGAAGAATATACGTATTATACGTAAGCGTTAGCAGTTTTATTAAAGAACCAGCGACTCATATCGCACAATACTCAACATGGTCCGTCGAAGCCACGATATTTAGTGGAAATTTGGAAGAATTCAAGGAAGAAAAAAAACTGACCGCATGGAACTCACCTGGCCACGTCCAGGGTCTTATCGTATGTTTTAGGTTGAAAAATCAACGCTTATATCTCGGCAGCATCGCCGTAGGCTTGATCAGCACCAGTATTTCGCAGCATCTGCTCATCTTAGGCCAGAACCAGTATCTCGCAGCATCAGCTCGTACGTTTGAGGTTTGGCCAATTAATTCGAATCGCATCCGAGATCACACGAGGCTGCCACGCTACGCCGCATAATCAGGATACATACGCACATGCCGCCGTAAGTCCCTTTTATCCATTTCCTATTTTTTTGTGTGGTTTGCTCGCCTTGATCTGGATCAATTTATTCTGTCGGTTATGGAGGACTTGATTAGGAAGCGCGGAACGGTAAAGGCTAGGTTAACTAATTTTTCGAAATTTGTTGCGCGTCTTGAAACCGGTTTTGCCGATAAAAACGTGACGGTCGAAAATACTTTGTTGGAGTTGGAGCAACGTTTGCAGCGTACGCAATTGCTCATTGACGAGTTTGAATCTATTCAATTGGAGATTGATTTAGTGTGCACCGATTCTGAAGCTCAAGATATAATTCGCGAATCCTTTGAAGCGTCTTTTTACGCCGCTACGTCTAGCGCAAAAAATATTTTAAAATCTAATCAGCCAAATTTGTCGGCTGATCTCGGGGACACGCGTTTGGTGACCGGCTCATCTGTCAATCGGGATATGCCACAGCATATAAAATTGCCGATTATTGAATTGCCTAAATTCGATGGAAATTGTGATTCCTGGCTCGAATTTCGGGATGTTTTTGAATCCTTAATCCATAGCAATGACTCTGTCAGTGACATTCAAAAGTTTCACTACCTGCGCTCGTCGTTGGTGGGTGGTGCAAGGCAAGTGATTGCAAGTTTGGAGATGTCCAGCGCCAATTACGTCGTGGCTTGGGACTTAGTTTGTGGTAGATACAATAACTCTCGCGTTTTAATTCAGACTCACGTAAAGGCGTTGTTTAGTTTGGGGAAACTTTATGACGAGTCATCTCAAACATTAAGAGGGATGATCGACAACATCAGAAAGCACATGAGAGCTTTAAATTCCTTGAATGAACCCACTGATAACTGGGACACTCTTATCATTTATATCGTAACGACTAAGTTGGACTCTGCTACCAGCCGCGATTGGGAACAAAAGAGATCGTCTCTTGCGGTTGCCAAGCTTGAGAGCTTGTTGAGCTTTTTGAGAGACCGCGCGGATCTGTTGGAATCCTTAGAGCACAACAAGGTAAAACCTAGAGACAGCAATGGTTATAATAAGACAAATATAAAAACTCGGTCATTTGTCACCGCGAGGGAAAATATTTCAGGGGGCTGTCCGTATTGTAAGGGAGATCACAACATTAAAGGCTGCAGGGAGTTTTTAAAATTGAGGGTCGGAGAGCGAATAGGGTGCGTAAAGCATTTGAGGCTTTGTTTAAATTGTCTCAGATCTGGGCACTTTGTTGGGGATTGCCGTTCTGGCTCATGTCAACGCTGTCAATCGCGTCATCATAGCTTATTACATATTGGTAATGACGAATACACGCCCACGCGTTCGGTGGCCCAGCCAGCACCTCATTCACCGGAGGAAAGTATTAATTTAGCAACCAGTCATTTCCCAACGGGCGCACAGGTTTTGTTGTCGACCGTTTCCATATATATATTTGATAGGGATAATAAGAGACATATGATACGCGCTCTACTTGATCCCGGAAGTCAAAGTAGTTTTGTCACATCCGATTTGTGCAACATCTTACAATTGCCGAAATCTAAAACTAATATCACGGTAGCTAGCATAAATGAAAAACAGTCAGAAATAAATTACAGTAGTTCAGTGGTAATTCAATCGGGTTGTAATAGTTTCTCAACAAGGATAACGTGCTTAGTCATTCCGCACATTGCAAGCAACTTGCCTAGTTTTTCGGTGGATAGATCTAATATACAAATACCCGCTCATTTAAAACTAGCCGACCCGAAGTTCAATATACCCGGTAAGATCGATCTGCTTCTGGGAGCTGATTGTTTCTGGCAGTTTCTTTGCGTCGGGCAAATAAGAACACTTCGTGGACCTGTACTACAGAACACAAAATTCGGGTGGATTGTGTCGGGACCGATTCAGTCTTGCGCTGTTCTTAGAACACGCTGTAATTTTACGCGGGAGTCTGAAAGTCAGATTGACAAACAGATTAGTCGGTTTTGGGAAATCGAAACTTTTCCAAATACCAAACCTCTCTCTCAGATCGAGAAACAGTGTGAAACTCACTTCATAAACAATTTCAAGCGCCATGCGAACGGGAAGTTCATTGTTTCAATTCCACTGTCGCACGCTCCTGATAAACTTGGAGATTCGTATAAGACCGCTGAGAGGCGTTTAATGAGCTTAGAGCGTAAGTTTGAGAGGTTTCCTAAATTTAGAGATGATTATTTTCAGTTCATTCGGGAGTATGAAAACTTGGGTCATATGTCTGAAATTCGCGATCAGAATTCAGCGCAAGTCTCATATTATCTGCCTCACCATGGCGTGGTGAACCAGAGTAGCATCACTACCAGGTTACGCGTTGTTTTTGATGCGTCATGCCCTACCACCACCGGATATTCATTGAATGACCTTCAAATGGTTGGCCCAACTATTCAGCCAGATCTCTTTTCAGCACTTATTCGTTATAGAAAATACAATTACGTGGTGGCATCTGACATTGAGAAAATGTACCGTATGTGTTTGATAAACCCGGAGCAAAGGTCTTTGCAGCGCATTCTGTGGCGAGAGAACCCCAGTGACCCAATCGAGTCGTACGAGTTATCCACCGTTACCTACGGGACGTCATCTGCAAGCTATCTTGCAATTAGGTGCCTTCAGCAACTGGGGATCGAATGCGGTGACCCAGTGGTTTCAAACATAATAAGAAATCATTTTTATGTTGACGATCTCTTGACTGGTGGCGACACCGTGGCTGAGGTTACTCTTGCAGCTCATAAGGTATCGCGTGTATTGCGTCGGGGTGGTTTTATACTCCGCAAATGGCTGTCAAACAGCCCCGAGATTTTGAGGGGTATATATGATCAAGAACGGATTGATTTGCTCGACTTGGGAGCTAACGAAAACACAAAAACTTTGGGTTTATTATGGAACGCGAAATCGGACTGCCTTACATATAAAATAAACGGTAGCACTCGGCAACGGGTAACTAAGCGATTAATTCTGTCGGAGGTGTCTCAAATATTTGACCCACTTGGGTTACTAAGTCCGGTAATCATTAGTGCAAAAATGTTACTTCAGGAGTTGTGGGGTGAGAAACTTGATTGGGATGATTCATTGCCGAATCATTTGTTTACTAAGTGGATGGTGTTTCGGGATGATTTGTCTAGTTTGAATGATCTTAGAGTTTCGCGACAAGTAGTTTGTAAAGACCCGGTGGGCCTCGAATTGCACGGCTTCTCTGACAGCTCGTCTCATGCTTACGGTGCTTGCATATATTTGAAATCTCACGACAAGTCCGGAAATGTGCGTGTCGGATTGGTTTGTTCAAAGTCAAAGGTAGCACCTTTAAATTCTCAAACAATTCCACGTTTGGAATTGATGGCTGCTTTATTGTTGACAGAATTAATGAGCAAGGTAGAATTATCGTTAGACATTTCTTTGGACAAAATCACTTATTGGTGTGATTCAACTATAGTTTTAGGTTGGCTGAACACTCCGCCTAATATTCTGCAGGTTTTTGTAGCAAATCGTGTTGCTCGCATCTGCGAACTGTCAAACGCCCGTCAATGGAGGCATGTACCCACTAATGACAACCCAGCAGATTTCGTTTCGCGGGGAGTTAAGCCAAGCGCCTTGTGTAAACTTGAAACCTATTGGTATGGCCCTTGCTGGTTGAAGGGCAGCGAATCTGATTATCCTCCCACACACTCGCCTGAGAAAGATATCCCAGAGTTGCGGAAACGCGTTGAAACTCACAATATCGCGCTTGTGCCTTCTGCTATTGCTATTGCCGATTATTCAAGTCTAACCCGTTTGCAAAGAATCATCGCGTATTGTTTGAGATTTAAAGGTAATTGTCTCACTCCCGCAGAATCTAGAATCATGGGACCACTGCAGACCGTTGAGCTCAATCGCGCTATGACGTGCCTCATAAGGGTGTCACAAATTGAATCGTTTCCCGGCGAGGTGGCGGATTTGACAGCTAATAGACCGTTAAAGGCTAAGGGTAGAATGACAAAGCTTAATCCTTTTTTGGATAATCATGGTGTTTTAAGGGTCGGTGGTAGATTGACCAATTCTGAATTCAATTTTGATAAAAAATTCCCTATATTATTATCGTCCAAGCATAATCTAACTAAGTTGCTATTTGAAAGGGAACATAAATCCTTGCTCCATGCAGGACCTCAGCATTTGTTGGCATCAATTCGGGATAGATTTTGGCCAATTTCTGGGAGAAACTTGGCAAGAAGGGTAGTTCACAACTGTGTTCCGTGTTTTAGAGCGAAGCCACAAACAATAGCTCCTATAATGGGTAATTTACCCTCCGGAAGAGTTAAGCCTGCGCCACCTTTCCACACGACTGGCGTGGACTATGCAGGCCCATTTTTAATTAAGAGTAAACTTGGACGGGGCGGAAATAAAACAAAATGTTACGTTTCTTTATTCGTTTGTTTCGTTACAAAGGCGGTGCACCTCGAATTGGTGTCGGATCTCACGACAGAGTCATTTATAGCCGCTCTTAGGCGTTTTGTGGGACGTCGTGGAAGGCCGTCACAGATTTTGTCTGATAACGGTACTTGTTTTGTTGGAGCCAATCGCGAGCTGAAAGAATTGGGTGCGTTCTTGTTCTCCAATTCCGACAAATTGACCGTTGTTATGGAGGGTGAGGGTATTAGGTGGTCTTTTATTCCCGCGGGTTCGCCGCATTTTGGTGGGTTATGGGAGTCCGGTGTCAAATCGATGAAACACCATCTTAGGCGCGTCGCCGGCAACGTCGCGTTGACCTTTGAACAATTTTGTACTCTGTTGATCCAGATCGAGGCTGTGCTTAACTCACGTCCACTAACTCCATTATCCCCAGATCCTTCTGATTTGACCCCTCTCACACCTTCACATTTTCTTATTGGTCGACCCATGACTGCGGTGGCAGATCCAGATTTGAAAAATGTACCTAATAACAGATTAACACATTATCAGCATATCCAACACATGCAGCAGCATTTCTGGTCCAGGTGGTCTCGGGAATACGTCTCTGAGCTCCAGCTTCGCACCAAATGGGCTACGCAACACGGTAGCCTCCAAATTGACGATTTGGTGCTCATCAAGGAGGACAATCAACCCCCACTGAAGTGGGCACTTGGCCGAATCGTGGAGATTCACCCAGGAAAGGATGGCGTCGCCAGGGTCGCATCCATAAGAACACCAACGGGTGTTATTCGACGTGCCTTCAGTAAGATCTGTCCGCTACCACTTCAAGATTAGTGCGTGTGTGATTACCTAAAAGCAGAGTAAGGTGTGAGAAGTGCGACTAGCTTTTAATATTTTATTTCGACATTAATCAATTGTTGATTGCACTTGTCTTGTTTCTTTTATTTACAGTGAATTTTATATGTTTGTTATATGTATAATTAATTACGTACGTATGTTTATTGACTGTATGTTTGTTATTTACACATGTATGTTTACTTACCTGTAGTTATTTTTGAAAGTATCCTCTTTCAACGCGGGGAGCATGTTTAGTCCGTTTGTTATTGTCGTCGTTTGGTTGTACTAATGTTAGTACATTTGGCCGTTAGGTATTTTATTTATATGCGCGACCGGTCGACTGCACTTACCCGAATACGTTCGTAACTCCGATATAGTCGTATTTCAGCACTACGAGGGTACAGTCGACACCCCGAAATCATATCCTGTAACGATGTCAAGAAATTGAAGAATATACGTATTATACGTAAGCGTTAGCAGTTTTATTAAAGAACCAGCGACTCATATCGCACAATACTCAACAGTGGCAATTGTGACATTTTAATGTATCTTTTTTTCAAAGTTCATGAAGATTACTGAGAATTAATAATCGAAACGTTGATATTAAAATATATGACACAGCTTTAACATATATGGAAATATTGCCAGTTATGGTGTCACTCGAAGAACAAAGGAGTGGGTTCTTAAACTTATCTTCCTGACGGTCGTTGGTTGTCAAACAGTTGTGCAAATTTTGCTGCCGGGCAATTTTCAATGCCGGGCCCATGACAACAGTCACAGGTTTTACCCCCTCTCGGCGGACCTGAACTCATAGACAAGAAAATCCGGTCATGTTTTTGATAATTTTTCTGCAACCCATGAATGAATTGCTACAAGCTGTTATCATGTTGAACAAACGATTACCCCTTATTATACAGGGAGAACCAGACTCATGTTTTACCAGTCACAAATGAATGCACAATAGACTAAATTTGTTTATAACAATTCGTTGTTCCTACAGGATCAATTGTTTATGATACAGGACAAAAACATCTGATAAGAGAGGTAATAATTTTAACCACAATGCATTTCTTGTAACTTAAAATTGTTCGTGACATATTAATTTCAAGTTTTATTAAAGAAAATGTCTATCCACATATCTTTTATAGCATTTCTTATGCTTTCATTGCCTAATTAATACACTGCTAATTAATCGAGAGTGCAACAAATTCAAAACTACCACATGAAACGAAATAGCCATGCCAAACCGTTCTGTTCATTTACTTACTGTTCTCACAATAAGTTAATTACAATAGTATGGACAAATATTTATTTAAAAAAAATTGATTAAGCATGCATGAATGGAAACAAAAAAGCACATAATGTAAGCTTCAAAACATCAAAGTTAATTTTGCATACAGATTCAAGTAATGATGATGATATCGTAATATATTCTACAACAAGTTTCTCTATTTATATTAGTTAGAACAGTTAGTTGATGTGATAGCAAGTGTATGTAGTGTCTAGAAAATTGTATACATCTACTAGAAATAGTATACATTTTTTATACAGAGTTGATACTTTTACAAAATGGCCAGTAAATGTGTACAATGACTAGTAAGTGTATACATTGATTCCAGTTTGAGCTTTTACTGTCACATTATGTAAAGCATCATCCCATACACAGCATCCTCCTGTCAAACGGGGAACCAAACTGGCAGCTGGATATAAAACGCAGTTTGATGTCCGCTCAAGAGACTAACGCGACCGACCGAATGTTCTAAGTAGGCTGAAATGAAAACTGGAACCGTGGTATTTAATTATATTACTGCCAGACCTGGACATATCTTGCTTTTGAAAAATGAATAGGACAATAATTGACATTTTAACATTTTGACAAAATAACCAAGTGGCGAAGAATATCAAATAAAACTTTGTTGATTTTAGTTTAAGTTAAGATAGATGAAAACGCAAAAAATACAAAAACACTTCTTTCGCCAATTGGAAATTTCTGCATTCAGATCAGATCGGATCAGATTCAATCGGACACGACGACAATCATTCGAAAACCGTCAAATTGAAAACCAGACGGTTGGTAATTCAACTATAGTAGCTCTACACTGAGAGTAATTGCTGTAAAATTACACATAATCATTGTGAAAATTACAATAGAAATGTGGTAAGTATAAAAATTGCACGTAATTCCAATTATTTTTACAAGTCGGTGTACTATTACAGCGATATTGCTGCTTTATTTCAATTACAATAATCTTTTAGTAAAAATACAATGGGAATATACCGTAGAATCGTAAAATTACAACCCGCTGTTATAATAGTAAACTATTGTGAGTTTACTATTATAACAGCGGGTTTGTTGATATTGTGACACTCAGACACATGCGCTACGTTTGATCTGCTGTTGCAAACGCACACCAGCACGCATACCATCGAGTGCAGTTGTATAGTTGGGCGCATCGTATTTCTGTCTCCGGTAAGTAACAGTGATACAGTGAAGTAAAACTTATGTAGATACCAGTAGGTGTAGGTTAAAATACTATCCCACACTGCAGAACAGTTGTATTGTCTTTGTAGATCATATAGTCTTAACGCCATATCTGACAGAAAGCTGTACTTAGTTTTCTATGTTTCTTTGTGAAAATTTGCTTTAAGATTGAAGGGGTTTATACCAACAGAATAATAGTGTGGAATCTTCTTTTTAGGTTAACTTTTTGTGTCTATCTAATATGTTCATAGTTTAATCATAATAAGTTAGGTCAACCCGGCAACTATTTGGGGAAGATTCTGAGGGCGCATGCGTGACATCAGCCTGTGTTCACCATTTTCCCGTAAGATGGCGCTAGCTTTTTCTGCTTGCATGTTTTGTGCTCAAACACAATATTAGTGAATTTCGCACTTAATTATCGAGAGGGAATCTTTAAAACGGCATTACATCGAATATCACAATTTTTAAGGTATTTATTTCATATCTGAATTGTGCTGGCGTTCTGGTAGTGGCGCCATCCAGTATCATTTTCACGAACCAAATCCAGAAGGGCGACACTGAATTATCGAGAGAAAATATTTAAACCCGTATTACAACGTCATTCACAATATTAGAGGAATTTATATCATAATTGAATGAAAAATCACTTTATTCTCAATCAATTCAATTTTAATGTTTTTAAACGCTGTCGTTTTATGTGGCGCCATCTAGTAACCTTTAACGAACCAAGGCTGAACTCTATCACGTGACTTCTGAAAAGTTCGGACGCCGACATCAAAGGAGCCGACACCTTACGCACCAACTTGTATATACCTATACGTTGATATGTTTCCTTGTTGTGTTACAGATACAGGTGCGGAACATCTTGCACCAAGGTGTTTGTCAGAAACAGAGTGGACTAGGATGTTGGTTCATGACTGACCGAAGTGCAGTTATATGTTTATCCGTGTGTTCTCTATGTTTAAGAATTTATTAATTGCTTCTCGGTAGTTTTAATGTATTTTTATATGCCTCAAACTATTTTATACTTGTATGTACGTCGACATTTTTATTTTTTGCAATTAATTTTACCTATACTATATTTGTTTGACCGTTTGTACTATTGTAACGTTTGACCGTTTGCATAATATTTTTTTGTATCATATGATAGATGATGTTAATTAATATTTACTCAAGATCAGAATAAAATTATACAAATCAAAAATACTGCATATTTCATTGAATATTACACTGAAATAGATGTAAAATTATTACGGATTACCTCATATTTCATTTAAAATTACATTAAAATTGATATTCAATTATTACGCATTGGTCCATATATCACTTAAAATTCCATTAAAATCGGTATAATATTCCGGCCAAATTCATGTAAAATCACAGTGTAGATGACAATGTAAAAATACAATTAAGATGTAAAATTACACTGACTGTCGCAGAGCTAAAAAAATTCTATTCCTACTGTAAATTTATATCAAATTTTTTTGTGTCTAGTGCTTATGGAAGGACATCTCTTCAAATATATTAGTACTTACCGTTATGAACTAGAAGTGTCGAATCTCTTGCCAGTGCCAATTCAGAATCTGTCAACGTAGCGTCTGAAGCGTTCTCTGAGGAAGGTGTGTCACTGAGTCCAGCCGGTTGCTGGTACAAGGGGTGCTGATAAGTATGCTGGGGGTACCGTCTGGGAGAATCTTCACCCTCTGACCCGCTGAGACTGTAAGCGGCATACAATCGCCCCTTCCCTGCAAAAGAGTAACACACCCCGTGTCAGAAAAAAAATGCGCTCCACATACGCGAGCGGTGTATATGTGAACAGTACGTGTCGATAAATATAAGTCCTGGGGCTTTTACGCGTCATTTACAGAATTGATACCGTCATCCGGGACAATGGGAACACGCTGGGGTACATTCGTAAAAACTACCCCACTAACCGGAACTAATATTGATAATGCCGGGACTGCCCGGACCGGGGCAATTTTTTTCCATAATGCGATTTGTATTTGTTGCGTTTTCACGCGTGAACGTGCCAGATAAAATTAATGTTGTCGGGTTTTGCTAGCGTGAATCATTGTGTCTACTGTGGTCCACAAATTGCTGAACGTGCGAGGATGATATGGTTTTTGGGGTTAACTAGTCATTCTGCTGATGCGTTGGAGTATTGAATTCCGTTTAAATGTGCAGAATAAAACTCGGGTAGCATGCAGTTTTAACAATCAGAAGTAGAAAACTGTGTAAATATATAGTTGCATCTTTACAAATAGCAGCAAACATAAGCTTATGTGGGTACAAAGAAGTTTAATGGAAGACCATCTAGCGATACAAACCTTGTTTGATGGGCACACAACTTCCATCTTGACCTGCCATCATTGGAATTTTGGCCATTTTATGGCACTTTCGTTTGTCCATATGTTTGACGATGTTTCACGATGTTTTTATTTCATCGACCACCCTCCGTTTTTGAGGGTCCCAGGTCGGTAACGATTACAATCACATTGGCTGTGGTAATTCTAATTTGGTAACGGTTTCTAAAATTCCAAAATATGGCCAACTATGGCCATATTTTATTTCTTCGATTGCGGAAGATGGCCAACCGTTAAAATTACAAATATTCGTCTTGTTAGTATCATAAATCGCAATGCCATACATATTTTAAAAGAAGACAACGCTCAAAATCACTTTGGCGGTTAGAATTCAAAATTGGTACCGACTTCGACTATTATGAAAATATGGCTATTCAATTGATGCAAATAAAACTTTTACTCTGATAAATGGCAATCACTTTAGTTAGCTAACGGAAAAAATCACATAATCACATGTAATTCAAATTTGGTAGCAATTTCAAAACTTCCAACATTCTAATTTTGATTATAGTAAATCGGAATTACTAACATATTTTAAAGGAAAGTAACGGTCAAAATCATTTTGTCACTGTGTCAAAATTGGCAAAACGACAAAATAGCAGAATGTCAAGTATTATTAACAAGAACAGAATATTAAACCCTAGCGTGGGCAGTGAATTTGGTTAGAATATCTCTAAAACGGATGGATGGTGGTGACAGAAAATACAAAAACGGTGAAATAATGGTTTAATAAAAGGTTGAAAGTTCCCATGACGATAGTACTCATTTTAAAAATACCTAAAAAATTTCAATGATAGGTGCGGGAGGAGGGCTGCTACCGTAAAATTTGTCCCATTGTTATGAATGTCAATACCACGAAAACGGTGGTATCCCGGTGAAATTAGACGGTAAAACCGACAAACGTCCAACCATACAAATTTCCAATTCATTCCAACTGATTATTTCTGGCAAAAGATATGAGTCTTTATTTATATGTTTAAAGCTATTTGCTTAGGCAAATGCATTTGCCAAAGCCGTTATTAGGCAAATAGAAATTTGTTTAGAAATCGATCGGTCACGTTTTGCTACACTAAATTATATTCCGTACGGGTAGAGAAGTATGTAGCAACATGAATTAATTCAATTAATAGGGGTCTCTCTATTCGTTCCTCTCTGTTGGTTATCGTCATTTGTATAACAAAAACTCTTTGATGACAAGAATTGCCATACACATGGAAGCAATATATTTGAGAACAAATATCATTATTTTAACAAATATTAAATATACAAACACGATTGAACAGAAACTGTCTTGGCAAATATATTTGCCTAGGCAAATAGCTTTAAAATTATAAATGAAGGTTTCATGTCCTTTTGCCCAGGAAAATAGCATTTGCCTAGGCAAATAGCTTTTCCCTAGGCAAAAGCTTTTGTGCCTAAAATAACCACGACATAAACACCGGTGGAAGGACAAAGTGTTTTATAACTCCCTTACGTTTATGGGGGTTTTCAAAAATTGCTGCCCTTTACACTTGAATACATAAAGAAGTTTTGTTTCTCTTTTTGATTTAGACGTTTTTCTAGACCTAAAACATGAAAACGCCAACTCGTAGTGGAACCATGTCTAGAATTTCTGTAGAGAATTAGTTTAGTAAGTTTTGGAGATTTTCTAACGTTTTTCATTTTCGTCTGATCAATAGAGCGCCAAGGTATTGTTAAAACTCAATTCGTCATCGTTGACCATGAATAACTCTCAACGCAGACACGATATCGATGGGAACAAGTTATTCATTATAATGCCCAAGCGAAGGTGTGTCCAGCTGGGTTGGCATTTTTTCGAAGTGAAATTCTTATTTGACTGGGCTAGTCGGTGGTCAAATGAAATAAAAAGACGGTAAGAGATGGTCAAGCACACGGTCAACCATTGGTGTAATAAAAAGTGGAAATTTCCTATGACGGTGCCAACTTCACGCATCTCAACTTCCACGTTTGCGGAACATAAGTTTATATTCACAATAGTACAACGGTTGGCAAGCAACGATTCTGACATCAGGCATCTGGTGGCAGATGTCACTTCGTAAACGTTGCTTAATCTCACGTGGTTGCACAACCTCATTTCTAATTTGGAAAGAGTCATACCTCTTGTAACTAAATATTCTATGTATGTATATGCCCTGTATGGGGACAGTTCCTAATATGTGTGGTTGAAGTTCAGCTGAATATGTCCGCTTCAGTGATACTCCACATATTAGGTGTGTTAAAACGCCTACGGCTTCATAATACCGACTGAAAAGCTATGAACCAAGGAACGGTATCCGACATAACTCTAGCTCTTTCATTTCTTAACGTCCGTTTTTTCAAAAACAAGCATCATGTACAACGATTATGGAGACTCCATCATCACCTAACCAGTGACTTCAATGATCCATTCGAGTCAATGGCGTGAAAAGTAAAAACTGATGATCGCCAACACACGTTCAACTTAATCCCAGAATTCCGTCTTCTCGCAAAAGCACCTTATACGTATCATCGAGCACATTCCTCCGACGTTACCTGGCGACCAAACGGCCCGTCGTAAAATTAATGCGTTCCTAAAGAATTTCAATTCTGGCAGCGCCACATGAAATATACGCGGCGATGTGATGTTTAGTATCGGGGGCGGCAGCAGAAGATTCGGAACATAGCGCGGCGGCGGCCACCGGTAAACGTGACTTATAACTGAGATAAATCAAGTCGCCTGAATATTGCATGGCCGCCGCGGACGGCGGGAGAAGAGGGGCGCGCGGGGGTTTGGCCCGGGCTGGGTCTGACGTTTCGAACCTGGATCAACGGTTGACAGTTGCAGGGGAATGCCCACGGGGACACTACTGGGTTAGGTGTTTCAGACAAGCGGAATACGACTCGACTCAGATAAGACCCCGAACCGACGATACAGCTTACGTGGGGCGAGGGTCCTGGACTACTTTATGCCGATGCCTGCCTGAATCCTTAAAGATGATTTTCTAGTGTTACCGCCGGCGCTATCTATATTTCAGTTGGATGGGGACCAAGTATGCAGTAAATTTTTAGAAGATTCTCTTATGTAGAAGGCCGGCACCCAATGCGGACCATCCGGTTCGAATGACCATGAAGATCAATAGGGACTAGTAAACTGATCAAAGAGAATTCGAATGAAATGAGCTCTAAAGTTCAACGCAGAATATCATGAGACACAAGAAGTGATAGTTGCCTAGTTGAAACATCTAACAAGCGGTGTTTACATTGCTAAAATTATAGCGTGTTTCTGCAATAACTGTTAGTTCTGTAAGTTTTAAGTTCTAAAGGAATCTAAAAATCGTCTAAAACCGTTGGCTGGTTACACATCCGCGCTTCAGGATCACTGTTTCGTATTAGAGCGGCACGTTAACATATACATTCAGTGTACTGAGCATGATATACAGTGGCCGCGTAACGTAGGGAAACTAGCATGACAAAATGTCTGAAATGGTTTGTTATATGAATATATCCTCGGACACGTCGATTTTTATTAAAATATACATGTTTACATCAAATTTAATTTCCGATGTTAAATGTATTCAACTTATGACGTTACCGATAAATTTTTTTTAAATTGCATGTCACGTCAGGTTATAGCGTTTTTGACATTTCTTTGATGGAGCCGTCCGCACACCACAAACTTTAGGGATTTTTGGTAACAGTGCATTGAATAAGGTTTACCTACTATGAGACCATTTTGAGGTTTCTACGACAATGGGTTCAGCTGGTATAAATTTCTAAAAATTACCAAAATAGAGTTTTTTTACAAGTTCACCGTACTTTATTCGAAAACATTGCGCGGTAGACAATTTTGGAGCCCATATTCGTTTTCAGGGGAGTTAATTCTACCAAAAACCCAATATCATATTCAACTCACAAAAGCCATTGTTACGGACTCGTTGCCATGTCGGGCCGATCTCGCGTAACCACGACAATAACAGAAAATTATTATTATGAGAATTGAATTAGAACAATTTTCAGCATGACATACAGTCCACATTCTCAACCATATTAGTACAGAAAGCATTGGTATCATTCAAGACAACCAGCATTCACCCATTCATCTCCATATAATTTGGCGCGTCGAGCCGGATTTTAGGACGCTTAGGGTAGACCTAAGGAAAAATTGAAAGACAGCACTCCCACGAGAGGATTGCGCAAAGACTTCCACGACAGTAGTGCGACCAAGACCAAGACAGCAGTCCCACGACAGGATTGCGCACAAACAACAGTTCCACGAGAGGAATGCAAGTGAGGTGATTATCAGCAGTACCACGAGCGGAAGGCAGGCGCAATTTCAAACATCCCAACGAGCAAATAACTTTTAACATCTGATTGAGATTGAGGTACAGGTATTAAGAATCGCATCAAAATGAGTGTAAAATGTCAAAAGGAAAAATTAAAACGCCAAACTTCACTTAGACAGTGTAAAGTTAAACTTAGTATGCTAGAAAGTTTTTTGAAAAGTTTTTCGGTAGATCAAATAGAAATCTTGCGAATGAACGTAGAAAATTGCGAGCCATGCTTAAAGGACGTCGAAGACAATTTACGGGAACTTGATTTTCTTGATGACAGTGATGAAAATAAGGCTGAACTAGACAACGAACTAATCAATTTTAGTCAACAATACCATTTAGTCATGTCAAAGGCTAAAACCTTACTACCCAAGCTGACTTCAGCAGCTGTTTCACATCCTAATAATATGTCTACCATTGATGCGGCTATTCGGTTGCCAACTCTAAGTTTACCGTCATTTTCGGGAACATACGAGACTTGGGCCGAGTTCAGGGATACATTTTATTATTTAGTGCATAATAATAATAATTTGTCAGATGTTCAAAAATTTCATTATTTAAAATCCTGTTTAAAAAACGATGCGTCTAAGTTACTTCAATCTTTGGAAGTCAGTCAAGGGAACTACAACGTGGCATGGGAACTTTTAAAGAATAGATACGAAAATTTAAATCTTACAGTGAACAGTCATATTAAGGCCATATTTGACATGCCAGTATTATTTAAAGAAAACTATTCATGTTTACGCAATATGTCAGATACTTTACTAAAAAGCATCCGATGTCTCGAAGCATTAAAAATTCCGGTGCATCAATGGGATGCCATTTTGATTTATATTGCTTTGACCAAATTAGATACCACCACAAAGCGCGATTGGGGAGCTTTGCAGTCAATAAACAAATTACCGACCCTAGACGAATTTATAAAATTCTTAACAGAACGTGCAAATTTATTGGAATCGATTCAAAATAAACGTTTAAATGATTCACAAGACACAAGACGTTTCAAAGACAAAATTCATTCTTTTGCTTCGACTGAAAATATACAATACAAGTGTTACTTTTGTCTAAAAAATCAGCGGTCAATCCTAGAATTGACCAATACATAATGGTGAAATCTAGAATTTACTGGTTCGTGTTGGACCTGTTGTAGTGTTTTCCATTGTGAAGAGTTTAAAAACCTTTCAATAAACGAGAGAAGAGAATCTGTGAAGCAGAAGAACTTATGTTTCAATTGCCTTCGTTTGGGACACACCAAAAATAGCTGTAAAGCAAAAGTTTGTCAAAAATGTCATAAAAATCACCACACATTATTGCACAAAGACATTACATATAAGCAGGTAGTGGGCTCCAATGTTAGTGATAATAGCAACACGAGAGATTACAGTCAAGAAAGCACGAACAATAATGTTGTTGCCTGTTCTAGTCAAACGCACGGAACACACACACACCAAACACTTTTATCAACGGCTTGCGTTGAGGTTCGCGATAGTTTCGAAAATATTGTAGTGTTACGTGCTTTGATAGACAACGGGTCTCAGAGTAATTTTATCTCAAAAGAGGCATGCGATTTTCTGAAACTAAGTACTAGAAATATTCAGTATAGTGTAAACGGTTTGGGAGCAAAAGAGACCAACATATACACAGTCGCAACATTATCAATACATTCGTTACATTCCAATTATGTACAAAAAATAGACTGTTTGGTAATTGACAAAATAACGGATAACATCCCGACCACAACATTCGACTCAAGCAAATTCAATTTTCCTCCAAGAATCCAACTCGCCGACGTTAAGTTTAATGAAAGTAGAAAAATTGACTTGTTATTAGGATCTTCGGTATTTTGGGAAATTATACAAACGGGGACAATCAAGTTAGGTAAAGGGATGCCTGTACTACAACTTACACACCTTGGGTATATTTTAGGAGGTTGCATTACAGCAATGCCAGAATTAAAAACGCATTCCTTTTGCGCATTGTCCGAACAGTTAGCACGTTTTTGGGATCAAGAAGAAATTAGCGATGTTTGTAATGCTAACTCTGTATCCGAAATCGAATGTGAGCGGATTTTCAGAGAAACCACTACGAAGGATAACAATGGTAGGTTTATAGTTAATATATCCTTTAATGAACGTCAAACAGAATTGGGAGAATCACGTCCATGTGCACTAAAGAGATTCATTAGTACTGAGAAAAGACTTGGTCGTGATCAATCGCTTGCTGATCAATATAAAGAATTCATGCGTGAATATGAATCTTTAGGACACATGACAGAAATAAAAGAAACAGAAGAATCACAAAAACTGGGATATTACCTACCACATCACGCAGTCATTAAGCAGTCAAGCACAACCACAAAATTAAGAACAGAGTTTGATGGTTCAGCGGCGACAAGCTCTGGATTGAGTTTGAACGATGTTCAACTGAAAGGACCAGTTGTACAAAGTGAACTTTTCGACATTCTACTTCGATTCCGCAAATACAATTGCGTCTTCAGTGCAGATATCGAAAAAATGCATAGACAGATACGCATCAATCCTAAGCACAGACAATATCAAAAAATCCTGTGGAGAAGCAACGACAAGGAACAGATAAAATGTTTTGAACTTAACACCGTCACTTATGGGCTCACTTCATCACCGTTTTTGTCGACTCGCTGCTTAAAACAATTAGCAATTGAAAACCAGTCCGATTTCCCAGAAGCAAGTAGAATAATAAATGAAGATTTTTACATCGACGATTTGCTTTCGGGGACAAATTCGATAGAAGAGGCAAAACTTTTAAAAAGGGATATCACAAACATAATGGAAAAGGCTCAAC
Organism: Melinopterus prodromus; assembly: GCA_964023965.1. NCBI lineage: Eukaryota > Metazoa > Arthropoda > Insecta > Coleoptera > Scarabaeidae > Melinopterus > Melinopterus prodromus. The sequence continues at coordinate 43,284,161 of OZ030394.1, forward strand.
TCAACTTACGGAAATGGATTTCTAACAAGTCCGAACTGTTAGAATCAGAGCACTCAGAAGCAAACACATTTAAAGTAATTAATCTTGACAAGAACGAATCAAACAAAACACTAGGTTTATTATGGCAACCTCATCATGACTATTTACATTATTCTTCGACAACATGCAAACAACACACTAATGTAACTAAACGAAATATTTTGTCCATTATAAGTAAAATATTTGACCCTTTGAGTTTACTAGGACCGATTCATATTCGAGCAAAATTATTTATGCAAGCTCTATGGAAGGCAAAGATGAATTGGGACGATTATTTAGATGAGGATTTGTTCAAACTTTGGGTAGAATATATTTCGGATTTACAATCTATAGAATCATTAAAGATACCTAGAAAAGTTTTAGTGGTTTCTCCGGTACGTGTAGAATTACACGGATTTTGCGACGCGTCACTAAAGGCATACGCAGCGTGTGTATACGTTAAATCTTGGGACGGTGATGGTGATGTGGAAATTCATTTATTGTGTGCAAAATCTCGTGTTGCGCCATTACGATCCGTGTCGTTACCTCGTTTAGAATTATGCGGCGCGTTATTACTAGCTAAATTAGTCAATCGTCTGCAAAAATCACTAAGACTTCAAATTGACAAATGTCACTATTGGTGTGATTCAACGATTGCATTATGTTGGATAAAAGGGGAAGACCGAAAATGGAAAGCATATGTTGCAAATAGAGTAGCACAGATTTCAGCATTGACCAATATTAATCATTGGAATCATGTTTCTACAAATAGTAACGCGACTGATATTCTGACTCGGGGATGTAGTGTAGAGTATTTAAAAAAATGTGAATTATGGTGGCACGGACCTAAATGGCTTAAAGAGAATTCATTTACAATTGAAGATAATAATTTTCCATACTATGATGATGCATGTCTAACCGAATTAAAACTCGAAAACAAAATTTGTCTAGTTAGGACAAATGATGGCGATTCTTTGCTATTTTTTAATAAATTTTCAAGCTTTACTACATTACGCCGTGTAACGGCTTACATATTAAGATTTGTACATAACGCAAAATATCCTAATCATAAACATGCAGGTTTTTTGACTGTTGAAGAAATAAGGAACTCAACCAAAAAATTAGTTAAGTTATGTCAGGAACAAACATTTAAGTCTGAAATTCAAATGATTACAAAGGGCGAAATGCCAAAAACTCTAATTTCGTTGCAGCCATTTTTAGACGAAGACAATTTGCTTCGCGTTGGTGGTCGTTTAAAAAACTCTAATATAAATTTTGAATCTAAACATCAATTAATCTTGCCCAAAAACCACCGACTGACGGAATTGATTGCAAGAGAAACTCACATAAATAAATTGCACTGTTGTTCACAACTATTACTCAGTCTATTAAGAGAACAATACTGGCCAATATCAGGTAGAAATTTGACTAAACGAATTGTTAGAAACTGTATTAAATGTTTCAAAGCCAAACCACGACCAATTGATCCAATTATGGGTAACTTACCCACTGAACGAATTAACTCATCATTTGCATTTGAACATGTAGGTGTAGATTACGGTGGTCCTTTTATGTTAAATGACAAACGTACACGCGGATGTAAAAAAATAAAAGCTTATATTTCTGTTTTCGTATGTTTTTCAACTAAGGCAGTACACTTAGAATTGGCAACAGACTTAAGCACAGATTGTTTTATCGCGGTACTACGACGCTTCATTGCAAGACGCGGTAAGCCAAATTCAATATTCTCTGACAATGCAACAAATTTTGTTGGTACAAAAAATAAATTACAACAATTACTGAAGTTTGTTCGGAAAGATTTAGAAAAAATAAATAATTTCTTAATAGAAGAAGAAATTAACTGGAAAACAATACCTCCTAGGTCACCTCATTTTGGAGGTTTATGGGAATCAGCTATAAAATCTGTAAAGCATCACTTAATTCGAGTAGCTGGCAATTCAAATTTAGTCTTTGAAGAATTTTATACCCTACTCACACAAATTGAAGCGATTCTTAATTCCCGCCCAATTACACCTCTCAGTGCCGATCCTAACGATCTTTCACCACTGACTCCTGGCCATTTCCTTATTGGAAGACCCCTGACCACTACTTCCGACGAAGAATTAGCTCAAATAAACCCAAATCGCCTCATACGTTACCAAAGAGTGCAGCAAATGGTACAGCATTTCTGGAACAGATGGACCCGAGAATATTTAGGTGAACTCCAAATACGAACGAAATGGAAAAAATCTCGTTCCAGCAGCCTTAAGGAAGGCGACCTAGTAATAATCAAAGAAGATAACTTACCTCCTTGCAAGTGGTTATTAGGTCGAGTGATAACTTTATTTCCCGGTAGTGACAATATAGCGCGAGTGGCCGAAATAAGAACAAAAACAGGAGTTTTTAAGCGTGCTACTAGACGGTTATGTATTTTTCCGAATGAAGACTAGTTTCGCAAATTATTCCGTTAGTTTTGACTTCGTTTCATAAACTTTATGATTTGTATTTTTCATGTATTTGATGAAAAGTTGTATTTTGAAATAAATATTTCAATAGGGGGGAGGATGTTACGGACTCGTTGCCATGTCGGGCCGATCTCGCGTAACCACGACAATAACAGAAAATTATTATGAGAATTGAATTAGAACAATTTTCAGCATGACATACAGTCCACATTCTCAACCATATTAGTACAGAAAGCTAATCATTGGTATCATTCAAGACAACCAGCATTCACCCATTCATCAAAATATTTCCGATGCCATTTAGACAATTCAATGATCTATCAAAGTCAGTAAGAAAAAAATGTGGGTTGCCATTTAAAAACGTGTTGATGACGTCATAACTCAGTAACACTTGATGGTTGTAAATTGAACTTTTCACAGAAATGTGCATTTTAATAGTAGAAAATCAACGTGTTCGGGGATTTCTAAAACAAACACTATCTCAGACAATTTTTCATGTTTCCATACTTTCCGTGCTCACTGTATAAGTAATTGTAAGTTAGAAAGATATGTACCAACTAGGGTTTCCAGTCCCGGGATTTCGGGATCCAGACAAATAATGAGCTTTTCAGGTTCCCGGGATTATAAATATAAATCCCGTGATCTAGAAAAAGTTAAATCTTGTTGTTAATTGGCGAAATTGGCACTGATCTACAATAAATGAATTAAACTGCTATTAAAGTATGAACTTCGGTCTATAACAGCACCATTTCTATACAGATTTATACACATAAAGTATAAAAAATAAAAACCCTACCCAACAAATGTTGCTATAATAGGAAGAACGCAAAAAGAAGATATAATTCAAAATGGAGGCAAAATGAACCTTCTTAGTTTGCTTAAGTGTCTTTAGTTACTATACCCTAAAAAACAGTATTTAAAACAGAAAAAGAAACATAAACGTAAAATAAAATATATATATATAAAAATAATCGCGGATTTCTTTACCTGTATTCAATGATGTACTATAGAATATAAAATTAGTAAATAGGTAATAACATACAGCGAAACCAAAATAATATTGATAATAAGTATAAAATAAAGATACAAATGAATCCAGATATTTAACTGTAAAATAAAACCCAGATTGTACCAAAAACTATTTTCTAACAATCGTTCGATGGTTCATGCCAATCGAACGTACGATGTTATTTTCTTGTGAAAATTATTTCACAATTTAAATTTATTTCTTGTCAAGTTTCTTCCTTCCACTTTAAGAATTTTACCGTAAATTTAAAAAGCGAAATATATAGGTACGATGTATCTCTGTCATGCGATCATCGCACAATTATCGCTTTTCTGCTTTTTAGTGGAAAAGTTTTGTCAAAAAGTGCACTTCGATAAAAGATCTGTTTTTATTATGTGGTTTGGGCTATTTAAACTATATTTGATAAATCCAAAAGACGTATAAGTAATGTTAATTTCTTTCATGACTAGAAATTAAATATTTAAATGGTCTAACTTCTTATTCATCTAAGAAGTTGCACTGAATATTTCTTTAATTTTGAACAATAAATAACGTCTTCACTTGAAAACGCGTTTAGAACTGGGTCTTAGTTATTATACCTATCTTTTTTGTAAACAATAATAGTTTTATTTAAAATGCAAGCAGTTCGTTTACTTGCATAATAAACATCCATGACGTCTAAGGTTATCCAATTTGTCAAAATGTTTTATTGGCATTAATATGAAAAATTGAAAGTTTGTCGCGACCAATTTCTTTTGCCGCGACTATTCTTGAAATTTTTTTAAAAAATGTAAAATTTTTGGCAAGTTTATTATACATGAGGAAATTATTATCTAATAGAGTTTAAATTTGCTTTATTATTGTTGTCAATACGCACACTTTGAAACTTTTTTGACACCTTTTAAACCGATAATTATGGTTTTCTACTAGTACGGCAAAATTTGAAAAAGTTGATCAGTTTTCGGGGTAAACGATATTGTCTAATCAAGTATATTTTCGGGGTTTCTTGCTGACTTGATTTGGTAACTTTTGGCATGATTTTTTCATGAATCCCGGGTTCAATTTCGGGATCCCGGGAGTACTAAATCTTTAATCCCGAAATCCCGGGATCAGTATATTGTCTGGGATGGGTAGGCCTAGTACTAACCTAATCTAGTAATGTGATCGGATTTAAAAAAATTGTCATTACAAAATAATTTCAAAGACAAACTATTAACATTAACGCCGACCAAATTCATTTATTTCACTTTGTATGTCCGGATCAAAATATCCGGGCATACCGTAAGCACTCATACATAGAGTTGCCATATTTTATGGAGGCATTGTCGGGCGATCGGGGGAATACAAGAAATGCAAGAAAAAACGACAATACCAATTAACTATAGAAGGCGCCTTTCCCTAAGGTGTTGTTTTTGGCATTGTTGTTCCCCAAAAATTAGGGGATTCAATTCTGAATTTTTGTCTTCAGAGTTAGATTCTTCGTCAAAATTATAATCATATGTTCGATATTTTTGTTGTTGGAAAGACTAGTAGTTTGTTTTCGATTCCCATTTTTTTTTTTTTTTGGAAAATTATGTATTATTAAATCTGCCGTTATCGACACTCAACAGGACACCGATTAGTTTATTAATTAATTAGTTTTATTGGTTTGTTTGAAGCTAGGAATTACCGTTATAACATAGTAAAAGTTATCCCAGATATAGTTTAAAATATCGAATATTGTTCCAGTGACAACCCCGATATATTGGGACGGATGGCAACCCTGCGCCTACAATAACAGACTATAGAATATCAGTCAATTTCAATTTTGAGAACTCAGTATTGATTATGGAATTAACAGCAGGTGCGCACACTAACCCCGGAACTAGATTCACGGTCGTCGTAGTCGGAGTTTTTTTACAAGCAGCCGCTAATATTCACGGCCGCCAACCCAGTTTGCTCATGGACGGCTGGGGAGGCACAGCTTAATACGCAAAGAACAGGGACGAACTCCGTTTTTCATAATTAATGTTCTCGCAAATGCGTTGACTTATATAATTATTATTCAATAAGCCTATATTCTCTTTATTCAAGATACCAGGTTTAGATATTTTCTGAGTACAGGACTAAACAGGACTGAGTACAGGACATATTAACCGGAAAGGGTGGTAGCCTGGAGCAGAAAAATGAAGTCAAAAATGTAACTATATTGACTAATATGAAGGGTAAATTTGGACGACGCAAGAGAAATTAAAGGTAGGAGCAGAAAAAAAATGAACACCATGCAGCAAAATAGAAGAATCTGTTTATTGGTAGCATTTGGAGGTATGTACATTTCTTACCAAAATGAATACAATATACAACTAGCTACAAAACAGACACCTCATTATTATTATGCTCATTATTTTTACATATTAGTTCTAGCATACAAAAGTTTTTAAAATTTAAAACCGGTGTGCAAATGTCACGAAACGACGGTTTTAAAACCAATTTTATAAGTATAAAGTATAGCATAGCATAGCATTAAGCAAATAGATTTTCAAGCATAAATATTCACTTACACTATCTTTGTCTGTAAAATGCATAAAATGTACGTATGTCTTGGTCACTTTTAGTTTCCAAGATTTGTGTGTGGTCTGCTTTAATAGGCTAAAGAAAGTACTACGCAATCAAGAATTACGTTTATCGGCACTGGTTGCTGCACAAAGAGTATCAGTAAGCCTCCCCGCTGAAGAGATTTAAACCAGATAGCGGCAAAGTAGCCTTACGAAAAACTATTCCCGTCTACTAACGTATTGATTACTGGCCAACAATATTTCATTGTGTTGCGGCGATAACATCGGTAGGGTTGTATTTTTCTAACGCCCAGCACCGCCTCGTATTTATTCCGAACTCGTTATCTTGTGGATTTTGCCCGTACACTTGTCATGTGTTAATTTGATATGTAAATCGGATTACACGGTTTTCTTTTGTGCCCGTAAGATACGATACGATTGCGGAGGGAGCCGCCACTGCAGCGGAGAAGATGGCCAAATGGTCGTTCAGATAAGAATATCCGCTTCAAATAGAGTCGGTGAAAATGCAGTAAGGGCTTTCGGGTATAGTGTTATCGCCTACGAGATTCAGTTTATTAATTCTACGTATTGAGTCTGGTAGATAATTCGGAGGAAATGGATTCCAGAGAATTAGTTAATATTCACGGAAATGAGAAAGGACCACAGATTGGAACGTATTGAGTGTACACTGTACACAGACCGTTGTATAGTCGCAAGGTTAGGTGGGGGATATCGGGTTGGGCTGTGTGAATTATCGTTTAGGGGTGTACTTGGTTATTGATCAAACATTTAGGTGTGTACCCCTAACTGGCATTGACGTGATAGGGCTAACACGAATGCCTCTTCGAATAAATTAGAAGTATTATCTGGTAAATTGTGCCGTTTCGAATACAGTTATTTCTGGTTGCGTGCCAACAGATGATTGGGTTTCCCATATTTTCATAATCAAATTTTCAAATAATATCGTTATAAAACATCAGTTTGGACATCAAAGTAACGAGAATGGATTGTGGGGATTCTTTGTATATCCTTTTAGTGGATAGGTGTTCACAAACGCGCAGTATGGTCATGGGCGGATAGGTAGCAATCTATCACGTATATAAACCTTAAAAATGGCCGGGCTTTAGAGATTATTTAATATCATGGTTGTTTCATTCATACTTGTTCGTCAAGAATTTTGTTATTCTGTAATTATCTCCGTAGAGTGAGATTTCCAAGTTAAATACTATTTGAGTACTCCAACCAAATGCTACTTCCAGAAAATTGGTGGGTTCTCTATGGCACGGGCGAACCAAAACTGCACAACCGAACCAAAAATACCTCCAGTACCCAAAGATTGTCAATTGAGAGTATGTACTATAAAAATCCACAATTAGTAGTTTCGAGGCATGGTTAATAATGCTCGATCACTAATAAGTTCATAAATAATTTATTTTCTTAGTATTAAATTGTTCCTGAGTATTAATTTTAAAACTCGTGAGGACTCAATGGAAATACAGATGGGTAAAATATCTACGGTAAATATCATTACCAAAAAAAAAAAAATTATTATTGTAAAACAGTTACTAATCACAATCAAAAAGTCATCACTCCAGTTAAGGTTATAGCATTTTGAATTATAACTTATTTGTAGCATTATTGTATTGGAACTTATTTTCTACTCACTGTACTTTCGGATTTAATAATTTACTTCAAAATCAATGAGTTCTTATCCTAGAATTTACGATTTGATTGTTTTTCAACCAAAGTTGTAAGCACTTTTTATTATTTATTAGTACGGTAAGAGTAAATCTTCTTAATTTGCTATCAGAATTTCTGGCGCATGTTCATCGAACAAATTTCATCTTATATCTCCTTTCTAATGTTTCTGAATTTGATATTACGATTTTTTATCGAATGTCAGGTGAACATGACTATGGAATGATTATGTATATACGATTTGTAAAACCTTTTCCTTTAGTCTCTGTATTTTCGGTTTTAAACCATTTTCTATCAATAGCTCGTGTGAATTACAGCTAATATTGTCGTGGCCTTTCTGCTGTTCGCGATAAACACATACCAACATTAGAAAAATTTCAATAATAATAGTTGAAATTCGCTCAGTTATCAAGAGATAAATTTAAATTTAAATACGGTCCACCGACAAAATTCTTGTATTTCCGAAATCGCATTTTGAAATAAAGGCGTTATTTAATGTTCAAAATTGATGACATTTTTAGTGCAAATGCTTAGATGCATAAGGAGTTGGAGAAATTCAAAAAACTTTCTTTTTGTCATGAAATCAATTTTATTTCTACGCCTTTCGTTTTTTACTTTATCATACGCAGTATGATGAAGTATTGTAATCGTGCCGAAAAAAAAAATTGAGATTTTAGCGGAAATAGGTCTTTATGGGTACCCTGAACATTTTTGACCAAGGTCCAAAAAAATATCTGTGTGTGTGTGTGTGTGTGTGTGTGTGTGTGTGTGTGTATGTGTGTGTGTATGTATGTGTGTACCCGATTTTTGTGACGACGATTCCGGAGAAACTACTAAAGGTATCGGGACGAAAGTGCGTATTTAGAAGTTTTATGACCAAACTTAGAGCTGAAAAGCTTTTGGTTCAAAAGGGTCCAAAGGAACTGGCTGTTTCCTCTAAGCATTTTTCAAGGATTTTGCAAATGAGCTGCCATTTCTATAATTTCGTCAAAAAAGGTAAATAATAAATTAAAGTAGAGGAAATTTTGAATAATTTATGCATATGATATTTTTGGATAAAATTAATAGTTTAGCTTCAAGAGCAAGTTCTATTTGATCGAGATCGGTCGCATCTGCATTGATATGAAGCTACATAGTAGCCAGGATTTTGACAAATATTTTTATGTGCTGTCACCACAGAAATGTCTATGGCTGTCACACTCGCAAACAGCTGATTTTATCGGAGGTTGGAGAACCGCTATGGAACGTAGCCGCTCTAGTGCGGCAAAGTACAAAATACAAAATTCAAATAAAATAAGATCACCAATTTGATTGTTTGTTGATAAGAAATATCAACCCGTTGTTATATCTAATTGTAAAAACGATAAATTGAGAAAATTGTAAATAAAGTATAGCGATGAGTGTAGTTATATTTTAGTATGTTGGTACGGATGTGACATTTACAGTGACATGAACGAATATAAATCTGTCAGAATTTGAAATAGTTTTTTAAACTTGACGTTTCGTGGTATCAGTGGTATCAACCTAACATTTCCTATACAGAAATATAACCATTTTTGATTTTTTTTTAATACGTATTTCTCAAAAAGCGACACAAAAAACGTTGATGTCACTCCTGCCGAAAGCGCCGGATCACCGCTCGTCGCGCTATTCCGTATTTTCGGCACTTGTGAGATAAATAACTATTATTCTGATGACAGTAGTAGTGACGATGAGTATAGGTATATTTTAGTCAGAATTTGAATTAGCTTTTTAAACTTGACGTTTCGTAGAAGTGGTATCAACCTAACATTTCCTATACAGAAATATAACCATTTTTGAATTTTTTTTTCAATACGTATATCTCAACAAGCCACACAAAAAACGTTGATGTCACTCCTGCCGAAAACTACATAACGCGACTCGCTCATCGTGACTCGCCTTCGGTGACGCGTCGCATCACCGCTCGTCGCGCTATTCCGTACTTTCGGCACTTGTGAAATAAATAACTATTATTCTGATGACAGTAGGTAGTGTCAAATGCTGATGCTTTGACAATACCTATTATTGATACTATTGACTATCAAAATATCTGTCAAACCCCGGCTAACTAGTTTATATTTAATGCAGACACGATTTATCTCAATCAAATAGATTCTCATGCAGCTAAACTATTAATTTTATATTTTGTATGATAAAGTCATGTGCCTGGCCACATCAGATTTTTTTTCTGATATAATTCAAATGACCCAAGTCAAATTACAAAAATAGTTTTTTTTATCTCAGTAGACCATTAACTCGAACTTTATAACTTTTACAGTATTCGAAAAATCTAATAGACTGAAATATCAAAAATATCCAAACTACGGATTTCAATCTCAGATAATAATAAAACCAAATTGAACAAAATTAAAAATTCTATAAGCTTGTTCATCGAGCATCCAATAAAAATCGTAATAACAATTTAATAAATTATATAAAGGCGACAATAGTATTTTCAAATTTATTGTATTAAAAGACACTTTTAAAGCGACAATATTAGGTAAAATATTTAAATGATATACAAAGGAGTCATAGTTGACCAACATTTTATAAGGAAAATATCCAGAACCAGAGGAACTTGAGAAACAGCATAGGTTAAGTGATTGTGCCAAATATCATAGGAGAGCTCTTTTTAAACATAACTAACTAACTTTCGTCTGAACCTTATTGAACGTCTTTGAACACAGTGAAAGAAGCAAAGTTTTGTAATTTTGGTACCTGTTTTAGCCAATATTAGAGTATCCTTAACTAGAGACGTGGAATAAAAAAAAATCATATTAAAATTATATGGTTTTAAAGGAGCTGTTTTAAGGTACTTCACATGCCCTGCTTTGCCAATGCTTGGCGATTTTGTATGCCTACTCAATGTTCCACGATTATTTTTTGATACCGTACCTAAGTAATATGAAATGAAAACTTGCCTCCCCGCCCCTGCCCATATACGGCTATGACGCCAACCTATTAAATTGGCTAACATAAAAGAAATGAGGTAATTTCGGGATGGTTGTGAACTTTGATCAAATAAATTAAATATTTCTGAGTATATGCCTTTTAAAATAAACATTTTGCTGGGGCTTTGCAAATCGGACAAAGCGCCTTATTATGTTTTGCTGTTTTGTTTATTCTCTTTATAGTACTTTTTTCTCCAGCAGCTTATACACCAAACAACGGTTACAGATGAAGCCCTTAGACAATTAAATCTACCCCGCTGCGTTCGTATTCTTCGAATTCTGTACAATTATAACCACACATTATTTAAATTTCCCGCTAACTCCGCGAGTGCCACAAACGAATGTTTGCTTACCGCGGAATATGAGCAAAATGGCTGCCGCCGCGGGCATGCAAATGAGGCCCACTTAGATACACTATAGATCTGCATGTATAAATGGGCCGGGCCAAAGGCAGAAACTAACTTGGTGGCAAATACATTCGTCATGGCGGGCTGATGTTGTTAATTACTTGTTGACATGGCGATGTCACGTGTACGCCGCTGGTTAGGGTAACGATCAAACGTGCCCCGCCGGTGCAAATTGGAACCTGCGAAGCCCCCTCAGGCTCTACATCACACTACAAACCCATTAGCCACTCCAAACCAACATCGTCACTGCTCGATTGAAAATTCACCCTGAACACTTGAACCGTTAACGGGTGAAGAATAAGCTCAAAAAATAACAGATTAAACGGGATGCACACCCGATTATAAAGCGACAATAGTATTTCGCTATAATCATTTACTATTGTTACAAATACTATGATAATGTGAGTCCAATCAAACTGGCCATACACCAACTATTTAGTACAGTAAATTTGGCCACAAACCAAAACCACTATTCTTATGAAATAAAGCAATAATGAGCATAATCTAGTCGATTTTGTGGCGCTTGCACAACAATAAAACATTATTATAGATTATTATAGAACGAGGGAGACTGGACATTCGCTGAGAAATCTTGCTGAACGTATAAACCGAGATAGTCTGAAGAGGACGTTCGTCGACGTAGTTCTGGCAATCATCTTAAGGCTATAGATCGAGAAGAACGTGGCCTAAGACGTAAGAACTCCTTAAGACCACGATTGTCGCTTCCTCGTACCCCAGTTCGTCATGTCTGTTTTTTAGGGGCGAACAAGAAAAGAGTTTATTTATGACATGAATGACAGAACCTGGCTGGAGAATCATGCTTTTCAATAAGTAAATATTTGGTGGAAGCCTATTTATTGTTCACCCAATTGTTGTATAATAATATTCACTGTCGTGATAGAGACAAATATTAGTTTGCATTTGCATATACATGAGCCACTAGCAGTTTTACTCAAAATTACTGTAATGGCATCTGTTACCACTACCAATATAATAAATAAGTATCTAATAAATAAGTATCTATAATAAATAAGTTCTGTCAAACGACTGGCAAGCTGAATAACGCGCGCACTACTGGCAGCAAACGAAAAATAGCCCACAATCTACAGAATACGTTTCCAACAGAGTGTTCTCCCAAATAACCCCACTCCGTAGCACACGACCGCTACGTGTCATCTCGCGTTCGTACTGCCCCAGTGTGGGATTTAAGAAAAACTGGAATATAAATACTTAAATAATGCCAGAGTATTGGCATATAGTTTGTGGTATTGGTGTCGGGTGAGTAAATCGTTCACTAGCTCTTAGTTTATAATTTTCGTACACTTATTCCTTAATATTGTCGTCTTTACAGATTTATACAATATTAATAATAGTTTATCAGGTTGGGTATGCTACTGACGTGGACTCATGTTCTATTACAACGAAGCTTATCTGGGCGGCCAAAATAATGTTTGTATTTTACTTGTTTGATGGTCTATTTTTTGACTCTATCTTTCGACTTTTTGAATCTATTATCAAGTATTTTAAGAGCTTACTTTTTGGTAAAAAAATATACTTATATACTTGTTATATACATGTTATTACATTTAAAATACGATATGATATACTTATAACAATTAATATCAACACCTTTTAAGCTATCATTAATGTTTTAATGTTGTCTATTTTTTTGCATTATTCTGGGTTACCTATGGCATGGTTAGGCCTAAAGCAAAATCGAACAAATTTAAATGACACAACAATATAGTGAAGTTACTTAAAGAACTTACTTCAGAATTCAAAATAACAGAACGGATTTTGTTGAAATTTTTTTGAAACTTTTCTTAGTTATTGTGCTAAATATTGGAACAAGAGAAATGATGGCCAAAAGTATCATATTTGTGGAACGATCATATATTGTCGATGTTACCAATACAGGAGGTAATCTAAGGATCTTCTAAATTCAAATGGTCATCTTTAACGCCCGCGTCTTTTAACAGAACTGCGGATAATCACCAGCAACATCTGGAAGATGACAAACATGACGATCATTTTTGTGTTGTTATTTAGACCGGTATTTAGTAAAACTATGGCATTCAATTATTTAACTGACTGATCTGACTTAACTGATCAATCCTGAATTTAGTATTAAAAAATCTGATGTGACCGGGCCATTACTTTATCATACTACATATAAAATTAATTGTATAGCTGCATGAGGTTCTATTTGATCGACATCGGTCGGTCTGCATTAAAATAAAACTACTTATCCGGGATTTGACAGATATTTTGATTCTATTGGCAGTAGGTATTGTCAAAACATTAGGGTTTGATACTACCTAGTGTCATTAGAATTAAAATATCTGTCAAATCGTGACAAACTAGTTTTATATTAATGTAGACACGACCGACCTCAATTAAGTAGATTTTGCTCATGCAGCTAAACTATTAATTTTACCAAAACAGTCACAGACATAAATTAAACAAAATTTCCTCTACTTTAGTTTATTATTTAACTATTTACACGAAATTACAGAAATAGGGGCTCATTTGCAAAATCCTAGTAAAATCTTTTAGTTAGTCTGTTAGTTTAGTCATGAAACTTCTGAAGTGTAGTTTCATCCAGATACCATTACTTAGTAGTTTCTCCGGAATCGTCGCCACAAAAACGGGTACACACAGACATTTTTTACCTAGATCAAAAATGTTTAGGAGACTCAAAAGGACATATTTCCGCTAATACATCAATTTTTTATACGATTACAATACTTTGTCATACTACGTATGATAAAGTAAAAACTTGTAGATATTAGGTGCCAAACTGCGGGACTTGCGAGGTGTCGAGTGTGTGTGTGTGTGTGTGTGTGTGTGTGTGTGTGGCTGTATTGTTATCAAAGTAGGTTCCCTTTGGTCTTCGAGGCAATATAACAGCGCAGCAAGCCATTCAGAAAGTAGCGGAACTCCGTGTTTTTCCCTTCTTACAATGACTAAAACCATTCTAATCTGTAAAATAATCCCCGTTTCTTTTAATAAACTAATATAACCCGTTATAAGTGCATCATGTTAAACGATGGGCTGGCTATAGGTAATCCATGCTAAGGCGAGTCGGAGAGTGCACAAATAACAGTGACGTGTCATATTAAAAATATCCAATTGAAGTCAAATCCTTTAATATTTTTTATTCCTAATTTAATTAATTTGTACGCAATAGGTGGCCCAACATTTCTACCACTTTGAGAAACAAAATCCCATTTGGTCGAGGTGCTCGTTTAATTTTTTATGGCACCTAGTATATTATATCATACACATTACATTTCCGTGAGACGTACTTCTGTATTGGATTTTCCTGTTTTGAGCACCTTTATTAACCCCTCCGTGCATCGTGTTTGCCGGCAGTCCCTCTAAAAATACACTCTAGTTACACGAGGCGTCGCGCCGTTCCGCAAGAACCATAAATATTCGAAACCATTACGTTTGAACGACGTTTCGTTTTAAGGGTGGTCGCCGTCGCGGTAAAAATAATAAATTCCGAGATCGCCCTGTCCCCCGCTCGATTTATCGTCCTAAGGGGCTACAGAAACAAGCCGGATCGGTTCGGAACGAGTTTTTCAATCGTCAGTCGTACGTCAGCCGCGGTATAAATCTCTATTTTTACCGAGGACTCCTCCACAGAAACAACTGAACTTAAAGGGGATGATAAATAGCGAGGAATCGCGGCAACAACCAATTCCATTCAAATCCCCAGTTAAGATTTGGAGGCGTTTTAAGCTGCGCCGTTTAGATGCCCTCAAGGAGGGGTGACATTAAGGTGGAATTAAGTACCTGCGGATTTCATCTAACTGACGTAATGGTTTAGTAGCTTATATGATCAGTGTACGGGTGGTACAACCTGTCTATGAAGATACAACTAGATTACCATAACAAGGTTAACGTGTCGAAAAACATAACCTGATGAGGCCAGGCACATGACTTTATCATACTATACAACAGTGTCAATATTGACAATACTGTCAATATAATGAAATATCTGTCAAATCCTGGCAAAGTAGTTGTAATCTAGATACGGACGATTTCGATCAAATAGAATGTTTAATGTATGTAGACAGGTTACTTTCAAAGTTAAAGTTTGCTGTTGCAAACATAAATATCATAGATATAAATTATACAAAATTTCCTCTACTTTAATTTATTCTTTAACTATTTTGACGAAATTACAGAAATGGCGGCCCATTTGCAAAATATTTGAAAAATGGTAAGAGTAAACCTAAAGTTTCTTTGGGCCCTTTTGAACAAAACTTCTTTCAGCTCTAAGTTTAGTCATGATACTTCTAAATGTGAAGTTTCGTCCCAATACCTTTAGTAGTTTCTCCGGAATCGTCGCCACAAAAAAATGGGTACACACAGACATTTTTTTGTACCTTAGTCAAAAATGTTCTGGGGACCCAAAAGGACATACATCCGCTAAAATCTCAATTGTTACTTTATCGTACGCAGTATTACTTAATTCATAATTTTTTTTCAGACTTAGGCGTTTTTATTAGTTGTATACAAGCACCTAATGTATAATTTTTAAAACAACACATCAACGAATTGGGCTGAATACTTGAAGAAATGGCCCCTAAAAATATTTTGTGTGAAATTGTGTCATTTCCATTATTTTCTTAGGAGATTTTTGTTAGTTGTATACGTGCTCACTGTGAACACTTTTAAAAACAACACATGAACAAATTTAGTTTAGTATTGTGTCAGTGTTATTTTTAACGAGTTGAAAAAAATACGAAAATGATAAAATTGATAATTGATAAATTAACAGGAAGGGTGAGTCATATTCAAGTAAAGAACGACAAATACGGATAATGGGTAAAAACAAAGAGGAAAATTTAAATTCATGAAAGAGTAGAACTAGGTAAACATGACGAAAAGGCCGAAAAGCACTGAAGACGACAGGACGTGAAAAACGGCGTCAAAGACGAAACGGACGATTAGGACGTAAAGGACGAATGAATAAAACTGATTTACAGGACAAAATTGATAAAAAGGACGTAAAAGGATTAACAATACAAACAGTAGTAAAACTACGGATACAACAGAAAATTACGTAATTGTTGAGAAGGGTAAAACGGACATAAAACATTTGAAAAAGGCTAACGTAGTAATATGGATAAAACGTAAGAAAAGAACAAAAAGGAGGTAATCGACGAAGAAACAAAGAACAAAAACATACCTAAAGCATCAAATTACGAAAAAATATAAATAGGCCAAAAATTACAAAATAATCAACAGCGACTAACAGGACCAAAATGCCAAACGGCCAAACAAAAATGAGAATAATTGAAAATAAAGCAAATATTAAAAACTGATTAAAAGGACTAACAAGACGGAATCGATAAAAAGACGTGAAATGATAAAAAGGAAAGACGCATTGTATAGAAATGATGGTAGTAATGATGAAGTAATGGTAAAACGATAAAGGTAACGTGAACGACGAAAAGGTCGAAATTCACCGAAAATTACGAAATTGATCAAAAAAAACGACTCAAAGAATAAAAGCGTTTTTGTCCTTTACATCGTTTGTCCTTTTTGAATTTTCGTCTCCTCCGTATTACGCCCTTTTAGTATTTAGATCATTTTCGTCCATTGCGTCCTTTTTACCCTTTGCTCTATTTTTGTGATATCCAACGCGTTAAAAGTCAGACACCCTTAGATTAGATATAGGAAGCGTCCATATTTTATTTTTAAAAGTGTACATATGGGGCCCAGGGAATTAATAGAAAAAGTGGGATATACCAGTATTCTCAGCTAACCCAGAATATCCACGTTTTAAAAACGTGTTAATATAGGGGAATATGAAGCATAAGAAAGAGTAAATGAAATAGTAAATTATTAGGTAATTATGTATACTCAAATTAACCGCGCATCAATCAATCGTAATTTAGGAAAAAATAAAAGCCATGTTTATTCTATTTGTGACTGTAGCGTAACTTTTCCCTCAAAAGTTTAATCAAAAGTAAATGTTGCTACTAATTTAATTCATCAATACATTCTCAGCAACGGAGTGCTAACTTGAGGTCTTTCGAGTATTTGCGATAGTGCGGTAAAGTGACATTTATCACGAAACAAAACAGTAAAAAAGGAGCGTATCTGGTGATATACTTTTATTATCGAGTATACGAATTTCCAGAGAGTTTTTGCGTGTAACTATTTGCATAATGTCGCCGGAATATCGTCCGATCCTTATCGTCTTCAGTTCTCCGCTGATATTCCGCCAAAAAATAAAATTCAATCAGCAATGCGTATGGTAATGTCCATTCGCCTAAACTCTAGTTTTTATGGGGCGAAATTCTACAAATTTCATTTATTATGCATAATTACATGTTTTCGGTAGATTATTTTCCTCTCCATCAAAATAAAAATTGTCACAATATCGTATACCATAAAATGATATACACACATCAGAGGTTATTTAGTATATACCTCGAAAACCTTTGCAAAAAAGTAGGCCTAATTGTAGCCTAATTGAGTATTGATCTTTAATGAAGGAAAGTCAATGTCGGAGTGGGCCAAACGCAGAAGTTGTTAACATACAGAGCTCACAAGTACCACCGAGCCTTTTGACATGCAAGTGTTACATCACCTGAAGCTTTAGCATCTGTATAACATTGTATAACATTCTTAGTGATCAACTCATCAGAACGGAATGGGACATCAAGATGGCAATACGTCATTGCCAGAATGCCTCCAACATCTCCTGAGTGCTTATACAAATCGAATGATACCAGTTTTGTTGTTCTTGTATCCGGAGTGCCTGAATCGACGAAAACGATCGTGTGTGAACCAAGTATTTTGTTTGTTGGTATTTTGGTTCTAACATGTCCAGTCTGACGATATCTCCTCCATAATAACTTCCATAAAATTCAACTTTAAATGTACATACTTGACGTTTCGTATTACAGTTCAACTATCTTTCCATCATTAAAGATTTAAATTGAATGATGAGAAGAGGGAATAAACTCCTTGCGGCCCGACAAGGTAAACTTTCAAACCGTCGCACAGTGGGGTATTTGACCAGAAAACCTGGCCAAAATTATTTTTTAACCTACAACGGCTCTAGATGTGTTGTTTTATTTATGTGTAGCATTTTAACCTTCATACTGAGTATTTGAAGGTTAATAACTTAATAAACACAATAAAACAGTACAAAATAGGGAAAAAGCAAACTGTATTTAAAAATTTTCTTCACTGCAGTACACCTATTGTAAACTAATTACTGCTACAGGTTGTGTCATCAATATTCCTTTGTGATTTTCTTACTATCTTTACATTTTATTTCTATTACTGTGTGAAATTTACAAAAATATAAATGGCATGTCCTGTTTAAATACACACCATAGACGGATTTAAAATTGAACAATACATGTTTTTCTGAGTTATGAGATAATATTTTTGGGTCTATTACGTTGCAAGAAAAACCTGAAAAAAGTTTTATTTTTAAGAGGTAGAGGGAAAAAATGATAGTTTACACCAGTCGATATGGTGTATTGAAACGGTACATACGCATTCATGCTATTTTCCGTTCGATACATTCCTTTTAAGACGTGATAGTAGAGGCAATTAAGAACCTATTTAACCATATTCATCAATATAAAAACTGTTATTTTTAGTATTATTTCAAAATTATCTAATACTTCTTATTGTTTCCATGAAGGTTTTCAAAATTTGATCATCCTTCAAGCTGAAACCGTTGCTTCTTCTTTAGTGGTATGACCCTAATACGCATGTTTTGAACCCGGATTCGGATTCCGCATAAACACATTTATCGAGAACGCCTAAACAGGTACTAGTCACAAGCTTACTATTGTCTCTCCTCAACAATAATCCATTTTCAAGCAGTGAACTGTGTATGCAAGTAGGTGCTTTCGATGTATTTTCTTGCCCTGAATATGAATCGGATTCGCTTGAAGCAACAAATTTGCAAGAAATTCACGTACAAGTACAAAGTTTAAGTTTTTTGTCGAATGATTTTGAAGAGTCTAGGGTCTAGGTCATCGGGGTTGTTTGCTATACATGATTCAAAACGGAAAAGTATAGGTACAGAATGGCATTTACAACATACAAGATGCATTGAACATAAACTTGTCAATATCTCGATAACCGTAACCATTTGTATATAGCTAAACATGGTTAAATATTTTCTAAATTACCTCTACTATCACGATTTCGAGAATTTTCATCAAATAATATATAACTCCGTAAATCAATTTTTGAATTTTCCTTTACATGCTACAAATAAAATCACAAAAACCGCATCCGCAGCAGATTTTGTAGTAGTTGTAATGTCAAATATGCATACTATAATTTGAACCACTTTCAAGAGCTTAACTAAGCTAAAGTCTAAACTAAAACACTCAAATTCTGCATAATTCTGTTTTTTATAACAGCGAATATTCTCGGCCCTGCAATAAACAAAATTGGGGGTAAATTTTAAGAAAAACAATGTCGAATGAAGGTTTATACTTGGTTCTAAAGCAGCTAGAAGAAAAAAGTCACATTTTTCGTTAAAACACTATTGCAACCGTTTTCAAGATCGTCAACTTATGTGCATCTTTGTTCAGCCATAGTAAAATCTTACTTTTGCCTGATAAGGATACGTGGCGTAGGGCTCAGCTGAATAATTATTGCCGCCTTTTAATACATCGGTCATTTACCTAACTCAGAAACTGATTTACTTTTTGGAATTTAACAATTTAGGAATTTGATTTATGGCCAGCTTTTTGGGTCAAATACCCCATAGTGCGTCGTGCTGTCCCATCTGTGAATAACCTGTACCACTAAGAATGACCGACAATTTATCCACCAGGATGGTTTTAATGAACTCTCTCAGTAAAATACATAAGTCCGTTTACTAGCCACGCAATGAATTCAGACTACATGGATCGCGGACAAAGGATTAAAACGTGAACTTCAATGATTACAGCTTTCCAAACGTATTAATCACTTCTTTCAGCTCTTTTGATATCGCACTTTTCAAAGCTTGCTAGAAAACGCTACGCATTCGCTTTATTCCGGTCCGAAATCAGTATTAATAAATGCTGACGGATTCAAGCTTTCTCGCGGATCATGAAATATGCATGTGTCCATTTTCGCCGCGGGCGACTTATTAAATAACGCTGCAAAAATGACGAGTGACCGGGTTATGGCGAAGCGACACAAGCGCCACCGTACGAAATTGTGTCCATTCATCAGGGGGCCTTTTCCTGTCACCCCGGGGGACAAGTCGGGCCAGCGAGCACGGCTCACTGATTTCCAATAACGGGGATTCGTCCGCACAAGATGAATCGCGCGACAATTCATTAACGGACCCTCCGGTTTAATTGTCGAATAAATATTGGCCACAAAGGGCGACACACAAAATGACTTCGGACACCCTCTCCATCCAGGCACTATAAATTTGGCCGTTTTGTGACGATCAGGACTGTGTAAATATACAGAGTGTATTTGTGTATATCCGGCTTAAGAGATAAGCCGACAGGTACAAGAAACTCATACAGGGGAGATGGGTGGAGGATGTCGAGAATCGAGAGCTGCAAAGAGAAGGGTGCTCGCATCGCCAGTGGAAACGGTAATGCTACACGCGGCACCAATGTGGGTCGACGACAAGGAGCTTCAAATGAGAGAAGGTGGTCCGGTGTCGAAGAATGGACACAGATATGTCTCAAACCATTGGCCAGATTGTAAGGATGAGATACAAATAAGACAAGTGCTGAGGTATTCCACTCTTAAGTGGAATAAACAGGCGGGAGAGTGAGAAACGGTAGACTACAGGTAAACCGGCACGGAAGGAAGTGCAATATCAATTTTACTTGGCTATCGGCCATCATTATTGTACACGTTATATTAATGTGATGTTGCAATATTGTATTTTGAAATCGCTGTATTTATCTCATAATATAAATTCAAAGGAAATGATTCAAGTCGCAAGAAGGATGCCGCAAGCTAGCTTGAGGTGCACGACTTTGTGAGAGGATTTGTTATCATCGATAGAATTTTTTTTAGTACATTTTCATTGAAACTAGGTATGAAGTGAATGATAATTAATCCAGGAGGAAGATAATCTGCGGAAAAAAATACCTCCGCTTGGGTTTGAACCAGGAACCCGCTAATTGTCGGTCAGAAGCTCTCCCAATTGAGCTACAGACGTAATTGAATTTATTTCTACTTAGTGCTGTTATAGAAATAAACATTTAGCTATCTCTATGTACCAAACTTCCATCTATCCCCAATAGGTGTCACTACGTGTTTGTTATGTTTGAATCTCGGCATCTACTACAGAAGTGACCAATCGGCTTATAATTTCCATTGTATCTGTAGTTCAATTGGGAGCAGCGTTGTTATGTTTTAAAACATTTGTTTTATTTGTTCTTTTCTGACATTTCTCGAGGTACACCCAAAACATCAACCGATTTTAACGAAAATCGGAAAAAATTTACCGGCTCTCAAACCACATTTTTGGATTATCATTTCTTTAATAGTTAAAAGAGCGGAAAGGAATCGACGGTAGCCGCTCGGGAATTATAAACCAAAAGTAAGATCATATCTTTAGCCACCGCCTTATTCGGCGAAAATTATCTCCGATCACTTTCACGCTTTTAGTAATAATAGACGTGCGATAAATGGCTGATGGTCACTGATGGTGAAGACAAAACAAGTCAAGACAAGTGAAGACAAAAGTCTTTCACACAACAGATTTAAATCCACTGAGGATTGGTATGAAAGGACGCCGATCAAAATATTTACAAATAAAGCAATTGCGTGATTTAAAATATGTTTAAAACAATTTTTATTTCTTATTTAAAAATTTTTTTTTGGTAATTTAAAACATGTTTTTTTATGTTTAAAACATGTTTTTTTGCAAAGTGTTTAAAAGCATTGTTTCGTCAAAAAAACATCATTTTATAAAGAGAACATGTTTGTTTCGTTTACAAAATAAAAAGAAAACGTTTTTTATAACAACCCTGATTAGCAGAGCTTCCGGCAGCTAGAAGGTTCTTGGTTCAAATCCAGGCGGAGGTAATTTTCTGCGCATTATCCTCTGGATTAATTATAATTCACTTCTTAACTACTTTCAATGAAAATAAACTTATAATAAAAATTTTCATCGATGATCAGAAATCCTCTCACGACTTCGTGCACCTGACGCTAGCTTATGGGATCCTTTTTTAAGACTTGCCGATAATTAACTTGAATGAATGAGCTTCGATGTTCTGTTCATCTATAATCCATTACTCTAAGATGACCGTATCGCTTCAGTTAGTTGTCCCCAATAAACTTTGCGCGACTGGAATTCAATACGTAAGATAATCTGATTTTTTGCTTTTGTCTACTAGGTTTTCGATACTAATAAAATCCTAATTTATTCTGACAAACATAACTCCTAATTGGCAAAGATAAAATCGGTCCATTCCACGTGTTAGATTTCTGTTTTCGTTATAATATTATACGCACTTACTAATCAGATAACGAAATTATCATACTCACATGAATCGTACATTTCTCAACGCGACGATTTCGTGTCAACAAAGGAAGGAATGGATGGGAGAGCATCAGAAACTTGCACGGAAGTAATACTAAGCGCAAACACGTGACGGGATTCCATACACGAAGCCCTGCAGCAAGGAACGTTCGCAATCAAGCACCAGCCGTTCTAATTGGTTCAAACTGTTCTAATAAGGCCAAATTCAACAACTGCCTTCGCCCTGCCGTCCTAATTCACTTAACGCTTCAGCGTGGAAACGCAACCGCAGCCAACTTGGCACGTACACGTACGCTGAAGGGTAAAACTCAAAAGTATTATGCGGAAGTCATCGTCCGTGTTGCGAACGTAGACGTATATGAGGACAGGGCAGGTAGAGATTCGGTTTAGAGCCCCATTTTAATATTCTTCGGCGAGGTGACGTTGTTTTAGCGATTGTCGTCGTGTATATAACTTCGCATCACTCAACGTCAGCGCAACGCAACTTGTACACTTTTATGAACTATATTAAATCTCGAGATGAAAGTTATGTCCCCATTTCGCCTTAAGTTTCAAATTTAAAAACTTCACCAACAATGTCGCTTCTTCCTCGCTGTAGGTTATATTAAAAGGAACTGATATTACTTTCACTGTTGGAGTTAATGTAATAACAAGGAACAAAGCAACACGCGCAGACACTTAAATTATACTTTGCAAAGCATAAAGAATCATATTCTACAACATCCCTGCAATGTCGGTGACTATATCATGGCAAATTGCATCTCAAATGTAAAAATGTTCTTCCTTAATATCCAGAATTCTGATGACACGTTAGAGATAATTTATTAAAAATCTACGATGTTTGAAGCTGTATGTTCGCGTAATCAAATATGATTATGAGGTCTTCTAAAATCGCCCCCTCTCCTGAATTTGACAGGGTTTGTGCGTAGACGTTGGATTAGCTATATTTTGCAAAGCATAACGAATCATATTCCACAATAATCATGCAATGTCGGTGATCCTATCAGGCCAAACTGCATTTCAAATATAAAATTCTTCTTCCTGAATATCCAGATTCTTATGGCACTTAAGTGATAATTTATTGAAAATTTGCAAAGTCAAAGCTGTATGTTCGAGTAATAAAATAAGATTATGAGGTCTTTCAAAATCGCCCCCTCTCCTGGATTTGAAAGGGTTTGTGAGCAGACGTTGGATTAGCTATACTTTGCAAAGCATAACGAATCATATTCTACAATAATCCTGTACTGTCGGTGAGTCTATCAGGCCAAACTGCATTTCAAATATGAAGTTCTTCTTCTCTAATATCCAGATTCTTATGACAGCTTAGTGATAATTTATTGAAAATCTGTAAAGTTATAGCTGTATGTTCGAGTAATAAAGTAAGATTATGAGGTCTTCGAAAATCGCCCCCTCTCCTGGATTTGAGAGGTTTTGTGAGTAGATGTCGGATTAGCTATACTTTGCAAAGCATAACGAATCATATTCCATAATAATCCTGCAATGTCGGTGATGATGTCGGTGCAGGCCAAACTGCATTTCAAATACAAAATTCTTCTTCCTTAATATCCAGATTCTTATAATACCTTAGTGATAATTTATTGAAAATCTGCAAAGTTAAAGCTGTATGCTCCAGTAATAAAATAAGATTATGAGGTCTTCTAAAATCGACCCCTCTCCTGGATTCGAGAGGGTTGGTGTGTAGAAGTCGGGCTAGCTAGGGCAACTTTTGCCGTTGGGTCACCCTCTGAAAACACCATTAAAAGAGGACATGTAGGCGTCAATCCGAGATACATTATTAGCTCAATCACGCGGGAATTGAAGGCCTAGAGCTCTGGGGGACCTCGGGGTATGTCCGAAGCGCTGACGCCGCGCGTTGATGATGATGGATCGCTCGGGGCTGTCTCTCCCCAGCTTATTTACATCGAATTAACGCCACGCGTCCGGCGAAGAATTACAATTAGGAAGTAAATCGAAGAGCCCCGTGGGCGAGACGCGAAATTTCGTATTAATCAAAACGTAATTAAAATGTTTGAAAAGTTCCAGACTGGGAAGCGGACATTAGTCTGGAAGACAGGGACGTATGCATATCGCGGGATTAAATTGTACGTTCGTTCCAGTTTAAAATTTCAAATTATCTGTAACTAAAATATCTCGGAGGTGGAAGTGAGTGTCGTCCGGAATCTAGGGCATCAGCTCGACTGCACTGCACCAGAAATTGCAAGAGAATAGCTCCGAGTTCAAGTTACGTACTATTTCGCTCGCATTTACCTTGGGATATTGGCTTTCGCTCCACTTCTGAACTGTTCGAGGTGGTGTAATCGCTTAAAAATGAATCGAATACCAATGCTTCCAGGAAGTGCTCTGCGCCATTGAGGGATGTGTCAGATATAAAAAGTTTTTCTAAGATATCAGGAGCCAATAGATGATTCACACGGAAATAAAACTGTACTCCGATGTCGTTCGTATTAGACTTTTGGCCCATTTATGCAGCTTTTTTAGACCGACAAATCTTGGTACTTAAATTATACAAAAAAACAAATGTAGGAAATTTCCTGTATAGGGGTGTCTCACGGAACTGGTATATTAGAAGTTTCTCATGTTCTACTACGTATTTCTAGAACTTGAAATTTTGTAATTAGAATTTTCTCGATCTTAGCTCTTCAGCTAAAATATTCTCACGTTAACTGTCACGTCCGATCACCGGAAGTCGATAACACCATTAGACTTTTATTTGTAGGGTCATGTGAAAAGTCGGGTCTATTCCACACCAGTTAATAATCGAGAAGAATTGACTAACAGAGTAGTAGCCGCCATTAGTGGACTTCAACAACAAGAAACCCGAAGAACGACGATGAAAGAAGTAAAGCGAAGAGTTTTAAAAATTTTGGGGCAGAACGGGCAGCATTTCGAACAACACAATTAAATTTTAATATAAATTAGATATCACAAATATATTATTTTAGTTTTAACAAACGTTTTCAATATTTTTCTGTTTTCCTGCTGTTCCAAAGTTGTTACATTCATATAAATGAAGAATAAATCGTTTTGTATTTAGTTTGCAATCTTTTATACTGACATGTCAAATGCTATTAAAGATAGATATAGGGAACCCTAATATTGATTGATAGGGAATAAGATTTCCTTTCGAATGCCGTATCGGTATAGAGTTATTATACCCATTATTATTAGTATCGGTATAGAGTTATTATACCGATTATTATTATTGTGTTGTAAATTTTGAACGACCTGTATAAGATATCATTATGAACTAAACATCGTCTTATTTGGTTGTTTCTAGTTTTGGACCACTAACCATCAAACTTCTAGTTTCAATAATAACCGAGATATTCAATTTTAAACGTAACCGCGAAAATCACCAAAAAATTAGAAAAAGCAAAAAACTCGGAAATGGTGATATTTAGGTATAGCGAAACATCAAAAATGATGTATTTTGATATGTAGAAACCAAAAATAAAATAAAAATTAGATCATTCGATTTAAAATAACAAAGTTGATACCGACTCCGGTGACTGGACTAGACAGTTAACTAGCGAATATTTTAGCTGAAGAGCTCGGATCGAGTAAATTCTAGTTCCAAAATTTCAAGTTTCCGGAAATAGCAGAACATGAGAAACTTCTAATGTACCAGTTCTGTGAGACAGCCTATATATGTAAAGCTGTATGCACAGCTAGAAATACGTTGTACTAGTTTCTTCGAAGTTTCTGTCCAAGTTTCTATACTAGACGCTCTTGTGCGATCTTGAATAATGTAATACAGAAAAAAATCCACTAAGATTTTATACTCGAAGCTTTCTTACCAACTACAACCGGACCTAGTATCTCACCTATTTATCCAAGTCTAGATTTCCGCGTCTACTTTTGAAACTTGGGACAGAAACTTGGACGAAAATGGTATAATCAAATTCAAGCTTTATACCTTCCACAGTGTCAATTACCTGCAAGCAACTATGGTGGAATAAGACTGACGGGTACAGCTTAAGCAGCTGTAGTCAGTTGATGTACAGAATAATTTGTAAATTTAATATATAATTTGCAAAGTATAATGGAATTTGCAAAGCGTTAGAAGCGTTAGAAGCGACGAAATTCATTAGATAGATAGAACACAGTCTTCTTAAGAATCGAAAAGGGTGTCGGTTTTTAGAGACAAATGTACAGGGTGTGAAACTGGTATCACAAACTTCATGGGTATACAGGAGGGGCCATGTTGACTAACTTCTAGACAAAACAACTTAGAGGAACATTTCGGGAAACGCACCATTCGGGTCATGAAGATGATACTGTTGCGAAGTATAGTTTAATTACATTGTATAATTGAGGCTAAGTCATCCAACCCATCAGCCCTGCAGACAGTTGCTTGACCAGAAATGCAGACGTCAGGCTTTTCAAATCGGCACAAAGACATTAATAACTTATAATAATAACTAATAACTTATATCAAAAGCCGTGTGCAACCAATTTTTGGGGGCCCAAAACAGGTCATGACGTCTTGCCAAATTCATATAAAAGCCACGGCATGAGATGAGAAGAGGATCAGTAGTTTGCAGCACCTGAGTATAGTACTTGCTCAGCTATGGTGTTTCACGGACTCCAGCCAGCTGTAGTGTTGGAATTCCGTGTGGTCAGCAATACACCACCTATGTAAAACCAGTGCTAGTTTTATTTGCATCTCCATCCTGACCTAGAGCCGTCCCCCATTAAGAGCTACGTAACATGGTGGAGGCGCAAATGGTCCCACGGAAGACCGGGAACGGCTCATTTTGGTCAGGGGGGAAACATCTGAAAACATCCTGCACGACAAAGAGGAAGCATGTCTGAAGCTCGGAGACAAGGCGAATTGTGTTGGCGGTAAATCAGCAGAGAGGTTTTGTAATGTTTCTCACTCCCCCAATGAGAAATATGCCGTTCCAAGGACAGCAATTAACAACCGCATGGATGGATAGCGTTAGAGTCAAATAACGGTCAACTCTTCGTCTTAGAAATAGATTAGTACTTAGTATGTTTATTTTTTAGGTTATTTGTTGAAAATTGATGCCCCCACTGTAAGGAAGAATATGTATTTTCCTGTTCTCTCTTCGATGGATGAAGCTGATTGGTACGGGATCACGAAGAGATAAATTAACGGATGGTCTTCTACAAGAAGCAGTCGACACATGACGAACCGGGGTACCATCCCAGCATAATTGAGTTATATGCGAATTTTGGGGTTGCCGATACCGTCAGAGGAAGCTGGCAATGTAGACTGGAGGGTATTTGGCGCTACGGATTCTACAGAACTACCCCGCACGGGTCAAGGGATGTTTCGACCAGTCTGAGAAGAAACAAACAAATCGATTAGAGAGGTATGGTCCTATGGATTCTACCAAATCGCCTCGCACGGGACATGGAGTAGATGTAGAAGTAGATGTAGAAGAAAGAGAAGAATTAGGAGAATTCTAAGAGGCAAGAGGAGATAATTCTGAAACAAGAATCTGGGGACAGGGTCAAAACCGATCGTAATGGTATCCCTCAAGTAGATGACCATCGCAATCCTAGAAGAAGAAGGGTGGCAGAAGACGCAAGAACCAGACGGAGATTGATGAGAATGGGACAAATCTCATACGATACCGGCAGGACTGTATTGAACTTTTGTCTAAGGATATTTTTGTATTGTTATTTTTATAGTAGGCAAATAAAATTGTGGTGCGTTCTTTCCTATCTCGCCCCGTGGGTCTGGGTCGAACAATTGTTTGCGAGGAGTGTTGTTGCTAAGTATACTTTAATATCTTTGCTTTAAAAACAGCATAGGCAAACTAGGTCGTGTGAGGTAGGATAAGAGGAGTAGTCGTGGAATTGATTCTCACAACAAAGTGGCCAACACACCCGTTGTGATTGACCAAATATCGGAAATAACAACGATAATTTGAGACCTGATCATTGTTTTAGTTTTCCGTAGCTCGAAACCCGGAACTAACCAGCTGCGGGCAAGGTCAACCAAAAAGGATTCTATAATCCGTTCGGCAAATGTTTGTCGTCGCGTAGGGTACATGGGTAGGAGCAGAAATAATTGATTGAAGACGATTTTGTTTATAGAGACGATTCGTCCTAAGTAGGGATTTTATTTATGAAACGTCGTCCGTGGCAGGAACACCGGCCATTACGGCGGACATCCCCTCCATCCCGACCGGTGTCCCACGGGGAAATGATTTGCTGCGGTATTACTGGAAGATTTACTCCATATCTTGGACGGATCGATGGCCCGATCGCTTGCTGGCTACCGGGCGACATGTCAACCTAATGGAATTATATTTGTTCCTGGTTCGATCGGTCTGGAGTAAGGCGCGCGATGCAGAGGCCGATGGGGAGCGGCAGCGGGATGGCGATAAAAGTGAAGACGACAGGACGGGATTTTGGGACCGCCGCTGTTAAATCGAGTGGTCTACGCGAAGATTTCCGATTGGGGACGAACGGTGTCGAACCTGTGTGTGTCGGAGAGTCGGGGGTGACTCCCATTCCGGCGGTTCTCCGCGGGATCAATACCAACCGCCCAGAACACGCTAAAAGCCCGAAGGCTCCGCAAATCCAACTCAAAATGTTCATTACATTCGCGAATGATTACTCTGCCCCATTATATGCAATCCGCAACTTCTCGTCGTTTAAATCTAAAATGAGGGTGTGCTACAGTATGTATAGTGGAAAGAAATAATGACCGTTTAATGATCCAACGCAAACATAAAGTAACAGCAAAAACTAAAAACGCAATTTAAGTGAAATGGCGACAAGGAAGTGAGCATATGGAAAAGCTAGTAAACAGATAATATGATTAATAACATAACTTGAGTGGTTGCATGGGGATTTTTAGTTAATTGCTAGAATATTTCCCGCCTAAGTAGTATTCGAATCTCTGTGACCAGTGTTTTAGGTTGGGAAGCACAGAATAACTGACTACGGAATATTCGTTTTAGATTTTGATCGCAGTGCCAAAGCTTCGGCCGTTGGTCTGGGTTTGCATGTTAATTATCATATGCGTTTAGTTTATACTTTATACGATGGTTATGTAATAAGAGCACAGGTAACTAATCACCATATATATTTTTCTACTTTGCGTTTGTTGTAAACGAAACCGCTTTTGGTGTCGTTATGAAAATACTAGATCACAAACTTTTAGTAGCTTTTTATTTTCCAAGATTAATGATATTGCCGTCAAGTGTCAAATAAAGCTGACACATCTCAATCGCTATTGGCTACTAACTGTTGAAAATAAAGCTACTCTACATTGTAAAACGACAACCGCAATTTTCGAAATTTAACTAAAATTCATGTAGCAAAGTAGAAAACATAGTATATAACACTCGTTTTTAAGACGTATTGGCGCAGTTGTTCCAAAACAATCCATGCGCCAATTGTTGTCTTATTAAACTTGTATTATAATATACTATTATGTATCAATGGACATTTCATCAAATTATGAAAACATTCGCCGCCATTCACTTGTAAACCAAATATAATAATCCAGAAAATGACAGACCTGGAACGGAGAAATTGTTCCAAAAATGTGTTTTTAGAACGAGTGCTTCAACAGTAGAGAATTTATGACAACTAAAACAAGATTATAAAAACTGCTGAACTGACGCATGACCAGAAATAATAAATAATAAGACCAGAAGTAAACAAAATATACAAAAAGATTAAGAAAGTGAGTACGACTAAGGAACTAGGCAATCGATGAGATCTGGGAGCACCAGATGCTCTATATACATGGTTCCAGCCTCTGAATCTACAGCAATAAATGTCATTTCCATTTTGCTAAAATGTGCCAAAACCTAAACCAGATTTTCTACATAGGTCCTGGGATAGCCCAGTAACATAAATCATGCATCCAAACGTTGTAACCAAAAACATGGGTGTCAATGTTAAATTCATTGAAAATTAAAGTTCAAATAGATGGAAAAACGAAGTAAATTGTCTGTTGATACGATAATTTGTTTCAGTAACAAAAATTCGGATTGTTTTTTCACCAAGGATAGTACTTGCCACCAATGCCGTTAAATGGTAATAATTTCATGTGCAAGGCTATCGAATTGAACGTTCGTTTGTATTGAAAGCGATATCGCGCTGAAGATTGGTAACCCTTTGCAAGCAATTATTTTCTGTATGGATAGTGTTTGCTAGTCGCAGTTTCCAGGATGTTTATCGTAGGGTAAGTTTAGATGTGTATCGAAAGTTAATCCTAAGGTTAATAAAACTCCCCCTAGTGCGGATGCATCCCCAAACCTCTTATCACCATTTAAAATAATCTTACATCCACTTCCTCTTTACACAAGACATTACCCAAGCAAATACATTCCACCCCCTGCTAAGTAGACCGGCGTTCGGCAATACGTTCTCCACTCGAACCCCTTGTTTGATAAGTTAGTTTTGGCGGGGAGGGTATAGGAAAGGGCAGCGCGCATGCAGCATTTCATTGTCAACGTCCTGATAATAATCAGATCGCGTGCCCTGCACCCGTTCCAAAGCAAATCTGTTCGTGGAGATGATTTAATTTCTGAATATGTGGGACGTCCTTGACTACACACAATGACACCGATATCCATCTAACCCGAAAGAATTATTAATTTGCCCAGGCTTATCGCCACCCCGATTGGAAAGACAAATACGGGCATCGCCTTTGTTTGGGCCCGAACCACCTACCGATCGATCCGGAAGGGCAGTCGAATTAGGTCGCCTTACGACTCGGAGATTCATTACGGTATAAGGAATTGGGTTGCGGCAAAAATAGCCCCAGATAAGCCAGGAAATAGAATGTAGGGCGAGACATTTCTGATAAATTAAATTTGCATGTTATCTACAAGGACGATATAGAACGAACACGCCAATATATTTTAATGGAATGTCAATTTCCAACAGAAAAGCGACAACAAATGCCAATCTTATTACGGAACTCAATATTATATATTTATTAATAGATTTTAATTATTTATTAACGTAATTATAATAACTCTCAATACAATGTGACTGACACGTTTGACTTTGTTGACAGGATCAAAGATTTTAATAGCCCCAATAACTATGTAATTATTTTGCTCGATGTAGTGAGCTTGCTTACTAATATACTTGTGGATATTGTGACATCCATAATAAGAGACAAGAACTAATAGAACTGAATTGTAGTCTGGACCTTCAGTCTTTTGTTAACACTTTTGTTAAATTTTCTATATAATAATACTTATTTCACCTTTCAAACCCAGGTTTCTTGCAACTATTTGGTACACCTATGGGGTCCCCGAATAATCTGATTTTGGCCGCTGTTGTTAAGGATTACGCTCTTGATAGTGTTATTCCTATGGTTCCATTTGCCCAGCCCTTCATATTCAAGTTTGTGGATGATATTATAATCGTGGTTCCCTCAGACATGATAGAGCACACTTTAAACACCTTTAATAATTTTAACCAACGCATACAATTTAACGTTGAGGTGGAAAATGATAACTTTGTGCCTTTTCTTGACTGTAAAGTCATTAGGGAGGACGCTTCTTTAATCACTGATTGTACACCAAACCGACCTACTCAGGCAGATACATGAACCACCACTCCAACCATATCTTTAAACACATAATTAGTACGCTCATAGGGATGAAAAATAGAGTCACTAGAGCATCTAACGCTAAATTTCACAGACAAGTCATCAACAACTTAAAATCTACCTTCTTAGAGAACAATTTCCCCTTAAAATTAGCCCATAAAGTTTTATTCTTTCACAGAACACACCTAGTACTTTTTGACAACAGCATTATTCCGCATCAACCTTTTAAGTATAAAAAAATCTGATGTGGCCAGACACATAACTTTATCATACAAAATATAAAATTAATAGTTTAGCTGCATGAGAATCTATTTGATTGAGATAAATCGTGTCTGAATTAAAATTACACTAGTTAGCCTGGATTTGACAGATATTTTGATACTCAATAGTATCAATAGTAGGTATTGTCAAAGCATCAGCATTTGACACTACCTACTGTCATCAGAATAATAGTTATTTATCTCACAAGTGCCGAAAGTTCGGAATAGCGCGACGAGCGGTGGTGCGGCGGGTCACCGATGGCGGAGCGTCGCCGTCACATGTGAGGGAGTCGCGCTATGTAGTTTCCGGCAGGAGTGACATCAACGTTTTTTGTGTTGCTTTTTGAGAAACACGTATTTAAAAAAAATCAAAAATGGTTGTATATCTGTATAGGAAATGTTAGGTTGATACCACTTCTACGAAACGTCAAGTTTAAAAAGCTAATTCAAATTCTGACATTTATATTCGTTCATGACACTGTAGATGTCACATCCGTACCAACATATTAAAATATAACTACACTCATCCCTATACTTTATTTATAATTTTCTCAATTTATCGTTTTTACAATTAGATATATGTAACAACGGGTTGATATTTCGTATCAACAAACGATCAAATTGGTGATCTTATTTTATTTGAATTTTGCATTTTGTACTTTGCCGCACTAGAACGGCAACGTTCCGTAACGGTTCTCCAAACTTATGAAATCAGCTGTTTTCGAGTGTGACAACCATAGACATTTATTTATGTGGTGACAGCACAAAAAAATTATTGTCAAATCCAGGCTACTATGTAGTGTTTCATATCAATGCAGATGTGAGCGATCTCGGTCAAATAGAATTTGCTCTTGAAGCTAAACTACTATCTTTACCAAAAAATATCATAGGCATAAATTATTCAAAATTTCCTCTACTTTAATTTATTATTTAACTATTTTGACGAAATTGCAGAAATGACGGCTCATTTGCAAAATCGTTGAAAAATGGTAAGAGAAAATAGCCAGTTCCTTTGGACCCTTTTGAACCAAAAGCTTTTCAGCTCTAAGTTTGGTCATAAAACTTCTAAATATGAACTTTCGTTCCGATACCTTTAGTAGTTTCTCCGGAATCGTCGTCACAAAAATCGGGTACACACACACATACACACACACACACACACACACACACAGACATTCTTTTGTACCTTGGTCAAAAATGTTCAGGGGACCCAAAAAGACCTATTTCCGCTAAAATCCCAATTTTTTTTTTCGGCACGATTACAATACTTTACATACTGCGTATGATAAAGTAAAAAGTAGTCATATTCCTGGTTTCACTGATAAATTAATTTCAACTTCTAATCAAACCTAAATTCTGGTGTTAAATTAATTCAGCACTGTAACGACAAATTGATTAACGTATTCAACAATGTAAAGGATATAGATCCCCTAGAATTTAAATCCAACTTGATTTATTCTATACAGTGTAGGAAGGTACATACATCGATGTTACCTCGCAGTGATTGAAGAATAGGGTTTCCAAACATAGGAGCGATTGTGGTCTGGCTTGACCATCCTTTCGATTTCGAAAACGTAAATATTATCCTCACCTGGGTTAATTATCATTCGCTTCTTTAGTTGATTCTACATTACTGACGAGTTTACGTAATAACAATTTTCCCTTGAATTTATTCATCTGTATGAGGTGTTTAGCAATAAACATTTACCGATTCCTAGTTACCAAACTTCCATCTAGCCCCAATAGGTGTCACGATGGGTTTGTTTAATTAAAAACTCGTATTGCAAGTCCTGAAGTGACAAATAAAACCTATAAATTTCCACAGCCTCTATAGCTCAACTGGGAGAGCTGCCAACCGGAAATTGCAGGTTTCCTGGTTCGAATCCAAGCAGAGGTGTTTTTTCCAAAAAATTATCCTCACCTGGGTTAATTATGATTCGCTTCTTTAGTTGATTATTTATAATATATAAATAATACATAATTAAAAAAAAGATCGTAGTTGAAGAAAACAAATTTAGCAGTATCAGTTAAATCTATAATCAACCCGCTGGAATCTCTGAGCAATAAAGCAACTGCTTTGTTCGCGGTAACAGTTGCGACTAGTAGTGCACTACTTTATATTGGACCATATGTGTCCGAACATACGCTATTTTTCTGCCATAACTAATACCGCTATTGTTGCACATCAACTGAAGCAGGAGCTTAACACACTATACATACCATGGATACAATACCGGACACGTTGTATGTTTTATATTCATCAATAACTTTACCGATAACTGCTTTACCGATTTTAATAATTCTTTGAAACATAAAGAAAACCAAGATATCGAATTTAATAAAACCATAATAGATTTTAAATGCCGTTACAATAAATTTAGTGCTGGGAGTAACAGGGGATAAGTAATAAGGTAACCATTGCAATTATCTAAGCGATAGCTCTTCAGCACTTGTGAAGCCGAAAAAAACGGCCCTGACAGTATTAGTCAATAATTTTTGGATAAACTCAAAAGCTAGACAAAAAATGAATTAAACCGGTCCTACGATCAATCAGATACGGGGATAAACAAAAGACAAATTGATGAGAAGAAGAAAGGCTTTGTAACAAAATATATGAGAATCTGACCACGATCTTTCTTTCTCATTATAGAGTAAGGTGTATCGAAGAACATCAAAAATCAATATTACAAGTTGAAAAGAGAAGATATCTCTGTCCCACATACCACACAAAAATCATCAAAATTGGTAACACAGTTTGAGACTTATCCACATTAAAATATACTCTAGGTGAGCGAAATATTAAAGCAACAAAAGAATAAAGCAAAACAAAACTGATAAATCTTGCAATAGCAATAAACCAATTAGTTAAATATTTTATCCCAGAACTAAAAATATTAGACCGATTATTTCTTAGTTTATGTACAGTGTGTTATATAAAGCAATAAGTTATCTCTTTGTCTACTGTGGCTCGTGTAGGGCCATGGAGCAATAAAGCGTGTATATAAATATGGATTGATATTCGATATAAGTTACATGCCCCTGCCGTCGCTCGTGGGTTCCCGCTGTTTTTTGCGCGTTAGATATTAAACGCAATAAATTCCGGACTGTCAAGGTCCAGGATATAAATCCTTGATTTCCTGTAGGAAACTGGGAGCCGCGGTAAACGAACCGCAAACTTTGGGCCGCCATTACTATTCCTGTGCCCTTCTATAAATTAAGACCGCCACCGAGAACGCGTGTCTTCGGCCCAAACTTGCGGAACAACGGTTCGTTCTTAGCCGGTTAGCATTGTAATTATCGTTACTATAAATTTAATCCCCCAAAATTCGCATTGTCTACCCCAATTCGAAGTGATACTAGCTCTGTTTATGCGGTAATTTGATCATATTACCGTATGTTTGGTGTTTCTCTTTTCATACGACCATTTGTTTATAGGACCCGCACAAACATGTAAGGTAAACGCCCAAAATTCAGACAGGTTAAGGAATTTTTGTTACATTTGTAACTGTAGAGTGTATATTTATGTGGCGATAATGACTTTTTTTGTAAACAAGTACTTCGTTTCAAAGATATCTGGCTTTTTATTTTTAAAGAAAATTAATAATAGTTATGTAATTTATATTATATTTTATGTTTAATTGCCCCTAATTCCGACACTAAGAATATATTTTGATCCAGAATCCATCACCTCAGTGAACCCAATGCAGACAGTGTTCCTAAATCAAACACTTGTGGTACATTATTCCGACAATTATAAACATTCAAGTAAATATTAAGTGTTTTAAATATTGCTAAATAAGATTTATTATTAAGAAATGTAAAATATTTATATTTTACCATTTTTTAATGAAACACAGTATGAAATAAGTCCTTAGTC
Source organism: Melinopterus prodromus (assembly GCA_964023965.1). Classification (NCBI taxonomy): domain Eukaryota; kingdom Metazoa; phylum Arthropoda; class Insecta; order Coleoptera; family Scarabaeidae; genus Melinopterus; species Melinopterus prodromus. The sequence continues at coordinate 43,320,487 of OZ030394.1, forward strand.
TTCTTCAGCATGCCCTGCCTCCCTCATCTGTCTTTTAGTGTTTCTTGCATCTGGAATTTTTAGTGTTATCTTTTTCCTGGCGCAGCTTTCTATTTTGTTTCTTCTTTTTTAATTATTAAATGAAATGAAACTTTATTCGTTCTACTATTACATAGCATTATGGATTAATAACTATATACAGTAGCGGCCAATAAAATCGGAACATACTTATTTTGGCGCTTCCACCTTTAATAAATCAGAAATATTGAAGGTTCACGAACTGATGTTTACGATGTTTACTCTTTTATTTGAGATGAACATTTTCCATTTTTTATAACTACATTATAGCATTATAGCATTATAGCATTATAGCTACAATCATTCTTTGATTTTTTATATATTTTTTATTTAATTTGTTCGCTTTCGGAGGGGACAAAAAAACCGGAACAATGTATTTCTCTACTCCTATATCAATAAAACAATCCATAAAACAATAACATTGACCATTCATGGTCCTTGACCATGAATGGTCCTTGACCATGAATGGTCCTTGACCATGAATGGTCCTTGACCATGAATGGTCCTTGACCATGTATGGTTCTCCTTGACCATGTATGGTCCTTGACCATTTATGGTCCTTGACCATTTATGGTCCATAAAACAATAACTGACCATTTATGGTCCTTGACCATGAATGGTCCTTGACCATGTATGGTCCTTGACCATGTATGGTCCTTAAAACAATAACACTGACCATGTATGGTCCTAGACCATGTATGGTCCTTGACCATGTATGGTCCTTGACCATGTATGGTCCTTGACCGTTTATGGTCCTTGACCATGTATGGTCCTTGAACAGTTAATACTTGACCATTTATGGTCCGTAAAATAACAGTACCTACCTTAACATTACAAAGTTAGGTTAACGTTAAATGTTGCATCAAAATAATAATAAAGGCGCCCATTGATTATGTATAGTCGTTAAACGGGCGTGACGGGTGTGACACGTTACTGCGGAATAACCCACAACTAGGAGTTAGGCATTTTTGAAAAATCACTATAAAAGTTTGTTTTCTCTGTGTACCTCAATCCGTGGAAATATACCGTATATTTATTTGTAAGAAACAAAGCCAACTTTAATTTTTTAAATTTCTTTGGGAGTTTGTCATTTTTATTTGACTGTGCAATCTCCTTTTCAACTGAAATAATTGCCTTAGCTATTCTATTTGTCCTGGTCCATTCACGTCATTTTTTAATTTGGAAAAGTTTCTATTGCTCTTAGCCAAGGCGCCACTTGTCTTTTGAAACGCGCGGTTTGTAAAGAACTGTAGGTACCCACATACGTGGTGCAAATTTTTAACCGCGACGATAAAAAAATCGTTACTCGCTGCCTAGGCGTAGCAACTAAAACAGGCAGTAAAAGTCTGTATTTGGGAAAATCATTAATCATCACAATTGATTTTTAATATAAATACATTTCTCACTTATTTGTTAGATCTCTTGGACAGGGGTTTTTAATGCCGATTTTGCATGATGTTTGAAATCTCTTTATTGTTATAATTGGCATTGAAACATCTACCCTTGTATTACGGCGCCTGTGTGGCCTGTACCTTCGCACACGCTTCCAGCCGGCCCTGCTTATATCAATAAATGAACAAAAGAGAATAGACAACCGTACGCTGTCTCTGAAATAACTGCTAATCTTAATAAAACCACACCCCTCAGGGTCAGAAAAGCAATTTTAGTTAGAGGAAGTATAATCTATTTCAAATTACCAGTTTAACAACGGTAATATGAAGCAAAAAGAAACAGACCAGAACTTATTCTTCTTTATATACCTTGTGTATAAATAACCTTTGACAAAGTTTGACACGTAGGTCTAATCTATAAACTGGCAGAGTAACTACCCTTCAAGTATAGACAATTATTACATCATCTTGTTATTAATGTAGGTCAAGGTAAGATGGTGTCACCTTGTTACGTTTGCAGTAGACACTGCTGTTATAGCAGAACATGTTGAAAGGGCAACAATTAAACGGTGTTAATAATATTAGTAACTGGATGTAATAATGGATAATTGTTTTGAACGTATACAATGCACACCAGTGTAAATAAACGAAGCCACATTACACGCAGCAAAGAACAGAAACAAGAAGATATGGCCACAAAATATCTAAAAAAAATCTACTGGCATCATTAAGGGTTTCCAAGGAAGGTGCTAAAAGTATTTAGGGCGCACCTGCGAATATTATAAATAACATGCTCACAAATGATCTTGAGATAGACTAAGAAAGTTTTCAAACAAACATAAGATTCAGATGGCAATAACACTGAAACATTGACAATGGTGATATAGTGCGAACACTCAAAAAAACCTAAATATTTTGAGTTGCTGAAGTGATGTGAGGAAAGCAGAGCACAGTGCTGTGTGAGTGATTAGTGACTAGACGAGAGCAATGTGTTTAGTTTGTGTAGTTTAAAGCGTCAGAAATTAGCAATTCCTCATATACGAGTAGACGAAATTGAAAGTAGCCTCGACAAATTATACGAAGCAACGGCAAGCTTCGGAATAGATTCCAACCCAGATGGATTTTGTATACAATAGTGAAATAATAAATAAAAAAGTAGGGGAAAAATGTATATGACAGTTTTTGCTAAAATTAATAGTTTAACTGCGAGACCAAACTTTAACTTTGAAAATATGCATAGCAGTTGACTCTGTTGGTCGCTCAACGCTCTGTGCATTATGTATATGCAATAAATAGTTTACTGAAGCGTTAGCAATTTTTATTCGAACCAGCGCAAACCCGTCTACACACATTAAACATTCTATTTGATCGAGATCGCTCGTATCTGCATTACAACTAGTTTGTTAGGATTTGACAGATATTTTGGTTATATTGACTGTCAGATCATCAGCGTTTGACACTGCTATATAGTATGATAAAGTCATGCGCCTGGGCACATCAGATTTTTTAACAATATCTTGCTATCGATTGACCAGATGACCATTAGCTCTATTAGAAAACCTCTAAGTCTTTTAATTCGCTCCAAAAAAGTCTATACATAATTCCATTAAGGGTTGGCGTTTTCTATTTATAGCTCTAGAAAAATGTCAAAAGCACGTAATTGCAACAACGTCTTTATGTTGGGCATCTTTCCGCTATCCTAGTCATTGAAAACAGCACAGACCATCATATTCTATAACTAGAAAAGCGATAGCATGCAGTTAAAACGTGACTATTTCCAAGATATGGCGGTTAGAAGGTTGGAGTGTCTTATGTACTTAATACTCACATTGTTTTTTTTTGCGGAACACCAGTTCTGTAAGTATGTATTCAAGTGTACACTAGGAAAGGACTGTTTTAAACACTGTTTTAAACATGTTTAAAATAAAATAAGTTAAAACAAAATATTTGTTTTAAAACATGTTTAACACAAATTGTTTTAATCATAACAACCCTGGTTTTCAATGACCTGGGTAACAGAAAAATTTACCCAGCACATAAATACGGTGTTTCTCTTACATGTTTTTGAAGGAAAACTCCTAGTGGAACTGTGGACAGATATTTTTTGTAGAGAATTAAAAGATTTAGAGATTTTCTAATAGCACAAATTGTCGTCTGATCAATGGACAGAAAGATATGCTAAGAAACTCAATTCGAGCACAGGTACGTAAGTTGAAAGTTGTATGTATTCACCAAAACTAGAATTGTGATGTGGAGTTGCAAAAACTGTGATCCCAAAGTGATTTCCACCGAACAGAAAAATGCGTTTCTAACCAGAACTATACGCCGATGGGCACTATTTCTCATTCGGTCTGGAAAAGCTACTACGATGGGAGCTGCAGTATGATCACGCACCAAACCTAATTTTCTTTATTTTCTTTTTATCAAAAAATTAGACTAATGCGTATATGGCAAACCTTGCTTTCTTTTTAACCCCGGTATAGTCTTGTTAAATCCTCGTGGTTTCCAAATTTGTCTATTGGCAAACTTCTAGATACCATATAGCAGTGATTACTTCACGGGCAACTAACCTTTTGCAGCGCACTAGCCCCTGATTAAAATGCGATCGGTGCCTCCCGAAATGGGCATCAGGTCCCAATAGTGACGTTCCGTGTACGGAGAAAATTAAATTAAACTCAAATATCGCGATACGATCTTCTGAGATACGGAGGGGGAGCGATAGAGGGCTGCCGGCCATTGTGATTCCGCTCATCTGGAGAGAGGTACGTGGCCGTAAAATTAACCCATTTCCCTAATACAAAGGGCCCAGATTAAATCTCGGCCTCGAGAGCCGCGTCTGATCTAAGTTAAGCTCAGCGCCGTGTACGCAAAGTTTGTTTTATTGCCCGTCCACTACGAGGGGAATCCCCCCTCTCCGTCTGCCCCCAAGACCCATAGGTTCGCTTTTTAAACGCACCATATCCACTTAATCTACTCCGAAATAAAGCTATTAAGGGATTCAGCAATTATAGCTAAAAGTTAGCCCCTTAGTCCGACCCTCGTTACGCAAGAGCAAAATGATGACGACTCACATTGAACGTAATGCTTTCACATTGATCCAGGCAGGCAATGGTCAGCAGAAAATAAAATTTAGACTGCCAGATATTCAACATCATTAACACTAATTCTGGAAAATTCAAGGTATTCATCCATAGCAACGATGAATGGTTTTCTGTGGGCCAGGTACAAGAACATAAAATTAAAGGGTTTCTGGGTTCCGTAGCAAATTTATGTTGTCATGGGCCCCGGTAGCTTACTTAGTTGTGCATTGTGCTAGCTATAAAAAATGTGTCTGCTTCAATCTATATTGTAACTGTAATTTTTAACAATAATCTTGTCATCATCATTCGTTCTTTATATTTGTTACAAAGTTCAAAAAAGCTAAATCTGTCATTCTAGTTTCTAGTGTAGATAATGATAACAAAATGTACTTGAAACATGTACAACGTGTCAGTTGTTTTCAGTGGACTTTTAACTATTTGTACTATTTACGTAAATGTCGATTAAAATTTAAAAACAGTCAAAATCAGTTTGATCTAATAACAAATACAAAACTCACTTCAATAACTACAAAATACAAAATATAAATATTTATTCTAATAATTCTATTTGACCCAATCATGAGCTCAAATACTCAGTAGGTATGTTGTATGTCAACAAGATTATTATAGAATTTGGTCCATAGTGCGTCACTATTCAAATTCTATATACAGCAGATCTGTCCTTCTAAGTTAATTCTCAATTTTTCCATATTTTTTTGTATTTCCAAATATAAAAGCTTTTGGCACTATTTACCCTATTAACTAACTATGCTCATAGGTTTTTATAAATGAAGACAAAATTTCTCAATAATTTTTTTTTGTACGTAAGGCTGCGTCATTTTCATACGAGGGCAAAGTATGGTAGAGGTTCCTATGCCAACAAAATTATTAGTTAATTCTACACATTTTCAAAAATTGGCCGAAATTTAAAACGCTTCACGTTTGGACAGGTTGTCAAAATTCGGGACTGTCCAGCCCTGGACTGTTGATCATAGGCATTAAAAATCATACGTGAAACATATGAAATTAAAAGACTGTCATACACTGTGTCTACTCCCATGGTAGAAATTTGTGCTATTTGTAATAGAACAGCCTGTGGCAGAATTGCAAACCTTCAATGGTGACCGTCTTACACTAGTTTGTTTCAATATGTTATGCAAGTGCATTGTGTGGACGGCTTATTTTCTGCGCAGTTTGTAGTATAAGTAAGAGTTGCCAGAGGGCATTACCATATAAATTGACTGTGTGCAATTAGCGCTGTAATTTCCAGGAATAGCCGGGGCTTCTAACGGAGGCAGCCCCAAAATATATATACGCGTCCGCTGTGTGGCCCCGGGCTCTGGAAGGTCGCAGGCTGTATAAGAGGTCATAAAATGTAAGGACCGGCACGAGTGCAGTCGGCAATTTGTGCTTCCGGTGAAGGAGTGAGGAGAGAGCAGAGGAGTGGTATAGTGAAGCGGGCATGATTCGAGTTGTCGTTGTCGGGCAATCAGGAGCTGGTCCCCGGGGCGGCATTACGGCTCACACCTCGCCATAGCTCATCTCTCACAGTCTCGTCACATCCGGCGCTCGGAGAGGCAGCCTTATGGCACGCACGGACCACCATCCTTCTGGTACCGTCCCACTGGGACCCTGTGACGTTATTCGCACAGGGCCTCGCAGGAGTCACCGTATGATTGCCCCAGAAGATATCTCCCCCAAGCAATGCATCTTCTACTTACGCATCGTTTTCTTTGTAAAGCAATGAACTACCATCAAATAACTAGCGTCCAAATATAGTGCTATAGCAGGAGGAATAGGATTACACATCTCATATTTACAAGACAATATTCCTCATTGAAGACATTCAACAATCCTACAAAATATAATTGGCACGATAGATTGGAGAAGGAATTAACAACGTAATAGAGTTTTGCTAAATGTACTGAAATATGGAGAAACACAAACACTATATCGCGTGTTTGTTGGTGAGACAGCAAACGAGATAAAACAAGTGTGGGTAGAACTGTTGAAGAACGCAAATAATGAGGACGGCGGATGAACAACGGACAAAGAACATTATCGAATACCTTGGGTTAACACAAGATTACGCCCACCAACAAAATGCTAAGAGAAATTCAGAGCTACGATTCCCTTTCGTTTCTGTTTAAAATTATTGTTCCATGAGAGTGATTTACAGTTATAATTGAATTGTTTATTACAGAATTACTATATATTATATTTATTTTATTGTATTTTTATTGTTATTCTATTAAACATGTTAATTATAACATGCAATAAAAAAGTAATATCAATAAATGGTATTTATTTATTTATTATTATGAACAGGCGACTGTATAATACTTTGAACAAAAATTACAATGGTGTTCAAGCAGAAGTCGACAGAAGAAGTCTTATATTACCGCTAAAAGGTGCTAAATAGATATTTATTGACTCACTGGTGGACCACAACATGGTGGACTACAACAAAATCGATTTTTCTATCAATAAGTGCTTCTACACCTACATTAACAATTAAACCAGTTAAGTATGTACCTAAATTACTTTTTTTAAATCTTTTTATAATAAAATAAAACATTTTATCACATCTGCAATTAAATATTATAATTTGAAATAAAATTTCACTTATACCTTGTAGGCTGTGAAATACTGTGCGAAAGAAGTTATTACGGTATCGGTCAGTTGTATCTGTCAACTCTACTTGCCAATAAATTATTTATGTTGCATTCACCACACCACGTCAATTAGTTCCTCCTGGGAAAAGTTCGCCATATTTCCCAAAATTATGCAAATCTAACTTAACAAGGGTTGTGGTGGTAATATTGTTAGGGTAACAATATTACCACTACTGACAGATACCGTAATAACTTGTTAAGCGCAGTTTTTCATAGCCTACAGGGTATAGGTAAATTTTTATTTCAAATTATAATATTACATTGCACATATGCTAAAACGTTTTATTTTATTAAAAAAAAGATGAAATCATTCGAGAAAGCAGTACTTTAGGTAAATACTTATGTGGTTTAGTAGTTAATGTAGGTGTAGAAGCACTTATTGATGAAAAATCAATTTTGTTATGAAGAAGACTAGTTATCTCTGCAATGGTTTATTGTAGCACCAGTGTGTACTTGTACTTTTTTGCGCAGAACGATACGTAGAATCCAAAAAATTAATTAGATTCAGGGTGTTCCATTAAAAAAAAAATTTCTAACGCGGGCACTGCCTACATCGACAACAATCATTTCTAATGATTTTTTAGTACTTGGGAACTGGAAAAAGGTTATTTTCAGTTATTGGGCGGATCATACTTCGGCTCTTAATATCGTGTAAGAACATTGTAAGCACGTTAAGCAGCGCTAACATTAGTCTGAACAATCTGAGCCGCAGAAGGAGGGAGAGGGATTCTGACCGATTGTTTATGAGAAATGTATCCCAATGTCTGTTTATTTTTATTCGTTTTTTTGTCTGCCCGTCATCTATTTTTTTATTGTACATATTTATGTGGCATATTAATAATCTTGACTTCGGTGATGTTCTGATGTCTTCTAATTTTATAACGCCATTTTTATGAGAAAAAATAGACAAAACAAGATTTAATCTGCCAATGGAAAGGAGAATTGTCATCAGTTTTCTATCTTCTAAACTAAAATATTGTGTGGAAAGGTAAGTAGTCCTCTCACAGATATTTCCTGGTATTTCCCTGTACCTACTTTGATATCAATTGGGGACAAACATCTAAATCCTACCATACAATAGGTGTAAATCAAGTAATTATTCTTTTTTACAACCAAATTATTAAATAAATTCTACTACAAGTTGCCGTTTTCATTTTACTTACAAACGTTGTTTCGTTTCTTTTTGTTTTGATTTTGACGATCTTTTCCCTGAATTAAAAAATTCAAGTGTATCTTTTGCTTGATAATGTATAGAGATATCTCCTTAAAAAATAGTTTTTGACATTTTGCAAAAAATTAACTCATTAATTTATGAGTTGTACTTATAAATTAACTTCATGATCTTAAATAAATTCAGTGTTTAATTTTCACCACATACATTATTTTTCTCCTAAAGAACACATTGGATAACAATTCGGATAACCAAATTGATTACTACTCTGTACAATAGACTGAGAACTCTTTCAGTTTTGCTAGTGTAACGATCACACTTTTGTATGACCTGAGCACACCAGATTAATAAAGTAGTAATATGCGTCTACATTTTAGTATTAATTTGCAGTATTGAGAATTAATTTGTTTTTATTCCGAATGTTTTTATACCCAATATCTGGGTCATTTATTATGGGGCATCTTGCGTAAGAAAATGAAATACTCGAAGCATGAATGAAACTTGTTCGAAAATCCACACTACATCATCTCCGTAAACAACGTAAGTAGGTTAGGAACACAAATGTCGCGCAAGGAACTTCCGCTAGCTGCTGGTTAATATGGCTTCTATGGTCTATTTGCGCTTGTTTATGTTATTCGTAATACAGTGTATTACGTAGCCGACGCGGTAAACGATCCTAGTACCGAATCCGTGAGGCTGTTCTGCTCAGCGCAGTTATAGTTAATTAATTGAGCCATTTCGGGCTGAGGGCTTGTTTTTCGTTAACTAACTGCTCGCAGGCATTTTGGAGGAAATGGGGAACTACCCACCGGCTTCCTTGCCTCCACTCTCTCGCTAGAGATTTAATAGTCTTGCGCGACGTCGTTAATGCTGTAATTAAGAAAATCTTTAATGAACTCTGATAGTAATTCATCTCAGCGTCAATGAGTTCGTTTGTGGGTTTTTTCTTCAGCGCTCTTGGCCAGCTTAGACAAAATTGTGTTTTAGTAGTCTAGTACGTACCAATAATAATAGTTAGCATTTGTATTCTGTTCGTGTTCGACTTTATCACGTGAATTTTATAAAAAAATATTATTTTCTCTATTGGACTCTGTTAGGGATTAATCTACAAGTCGTTCCATCAAAATGTAGATGCATTTTGTAGTAGATGTAATTTTTACGTGAAAAACGAACAAACAAGACCTTAAACAATTTGTCACAATAAATGAATCAACAATAAATGTTGATTTTAGTGCCGAAACGCGTCGCAAAACAGATAGATGGTAGATCCTTAAAAAATGTAAAAATAAAACACCGAATTCAAGTATGTAATAGGATTTGTCAACATCCGTCAGCATACATACAGTAACATAAGATTGATTTGAAACGCTCCATTATTACGAATATGGTGTAAATCACTAGAACAGTTCTTCAATTTAATATGGAAGGTTGAAAAATATTTATGCGACAATCGATTTCGATGCTCCAGGCATCATCATCAGGTCGACACTACATATGGTATGTTTCAATCTTTACAATATAAGCAATTCGTTATTAAAGAAATGCTTCAATGTACTTATTATTATTTGAATTATAAGTAAACATTTGTACTCTCTTTTGCGTCTGTGTGGCTTCTTAGCTGGCGGATATGTCCGATAATTACCTTCCACTATTTATATTTAATCGTCGATAAACCATTTTTTGTTTAATCAGCATGGGCTAAAGGTTGTACCTTGGGGTGTACTGGTTACATCCGGTGCGATGTCACCTCTAGTCTGCTAATCCGAGGATGTTGTGAGTGAAACACTAAATTGGCGACAATGGTCACCCTGATTATGGTCTTCCTTTTTTTGTGTTTTCTCCATTGAGCTTCCATCTTGCTCCTTGGCTATATCGTACTGATGAGGACTAATAAGTCCGACACACGTGAATGCGGTTGCTCTTTAGATGGCGGATATGCCCGATAAGTACCTTCCACTATTTATATTTCACCGCCGATAAACCATTTTTTGTTTAATTACCATGGGCTAAACGTTGTACCTTGGGGTGTACTGGTTACTTCCGCCGCGATGTCACCTCTCGTCTTCAAATCCGATGATGTTGCGACTGAAACACTAAATTGGCGACAGTGGTCTCCCTGATTATGATCTTCCCTTTTTGTGTTTTCTCCATTGAGCTTCCATCTTGCTCCTTGGCTATATCGTACTGATGAGGACTAATAAGTCCGAAACACGTATATGCGGTTAATTACCATGGGCTAAAAGTTGTACCTTAGGGTGTACTGCTTACCTACGGCGCGATATAACCTATAGCTTTCAAATCCGAGGATATTAAATGTTAAAAATTTGCGTATTGTCTCATTAGCTAGTCTGACCAATAAAAAAATCAGTTAGAACTGTTTGGAATTAATATTTTGTTATTTATATTATTATCAATTATAAGATGAATAACAAAAACTTTATTTTAGTACTCAGTGTGTTTTTTATAATTATCAACTTTAATTATATATCAAATTTGTATCTTTCTATATCACGGGAAGTAAGTATATTTCTTGCAAATTCCAGATTTTCTTACAGTTTTGGTTGCTAAATTATTTGAAATTCTTGCATCAAATTTGGAATAATGGTGCTTCGTATGATGACAAATTCTTGTCGCCATATTGGATGAGTTATATTTAATTTTGAAAAGAACTATACTAAAACTTAGAATATGTCTCAAGAGTTTCATGGAAGAGTTTTAAGAGTACTCACTAGTTGCAATTAGGACTTTTGGCCATTGTTTCCGGTCTCCTATAACCCATAGACAATAGTGATAACTTGAAACTTAAGGGACCAAATCTGGTCGAGATCCTCATAGACAAAGATATTCAAAGGTCATTTCGGTTTGAATCGTTTTAGAAAGAGTTGTTTTTGGGTTTTCCGATTTTATACTTCTTTGTGGCTATTTGTGGCTAAACTAAGGCTTAACAAACTTCGTAGTTAGCACAAAAATCATAGACGGAAACTCCTGACGGCATCGAAACACAACTGGAAAGTTTCCAGCATGCGCCAAAAACCAATTTGGGGTTAGTGAAGCAAGTCGGGTCCCATCAAAATCCCGAGCCGTTATAAATTAAAACTGGCCCAGACTGCAACCCCACTCGCACCGCGCCGACACTCATCCACCCCTTCGCTGGTGACGTCAGCCGTGCATGCAGATCGTCGGCGAGGCGTGCGAGCTCATTTCAGGTGATTAATGTTTGATTAATTACTCGCGCTTCAAAACTCGCCGGCCCTGCTAGCTGAGCTGAGCGAGTGCAAACTGAACGTCGAACGGCACAGGAGGAAGTTGCTTCTTGTCTACCTGCCAGCCTATACCCGCGATCCCATTAGGCTTCGAGCCCACAAAGGCGTCCCCGTCAGACGGCTTTTTTTTCGCTTTCGCGGAAAAGCGCCCCGCGATCGATACTAGACGTTGCAGTTGAGGAACGTGCCAAGTTACGAGTTTTCATTACGAGAGCACCTACGCGACATGCTAAGCTTAAGCATTTTCTGTTACACGGGTTTCGTCACGATGCAAAAATTCGATACCATCGCTGGAGGAACTTTTAACGTGTATTTCAGGTGAATCGTTTCATGTTTTTTAATGCCAGATTACTGAAATATGTTGTTTATGCAAAATAGTGACTTTAACCGATTTTGATGATTTTTTCGGCAGATTATAAAAGAAAATGGCAGACAGGAAAATGTGGCCAAAAGGCATTAAAAGATATTGCAAAATGCTCATGTGGGCAGGACAAAGAGCTTAAAATTATGCAACGATAACAAGGAATAGCTGAATGTAAAGCTTAAGTTAATTTGTTCCCAAAGAATAAATTTACACCGACACTGATAATAAAGCCACATTATATTTTTTCCCCCTATTTTTGTCCGAGTTTTCGTTAAATCTTAATACCAATCTTAATATACATATGCCTTGTAAAGTGTTTTATGTCACTTTAAACGCTTAGGATTTTGCTCCAGATGTCACGTTAGTCAAATTAACAAAATATAAAACAATGTCTATTTTGATGTTAAGGACGGGCTCAATTGGCTTACCTTGTAGTTAACTTAAAATCAACAATAGTTATTACAGTCTGGATTTTTTTTTAGTTTTAGCTTGCTAAAACCAAGAGTTAACGTTGTGCTGGTCACACCCGTCACAGCTCGTACACAGGGATTTTTAATAAAAGTTACGGTCATAATTGAAGGTTTCTTAAATAATTATGTCGTTTCTACCCTACTGCAAAACTGGAGGAGGACGTATATGAGATGTTTTATTTGTCTTAATGGTAGCGGAAATGGTTTATGGTCTTGCATAAGAAATTTAAGGAAAACCATAAGTGAAAAATATTGCTAACTCTGGGGAACATGTAGTTTGTAAATAAAATATGAAAATGCGTTTTTGATAGTATTATGGAAAAGGAGATGCGAACTAAACAATTTCCTACGTGTCACGTAATGTTTTCGGAAAAAGTGAGATGAAAATGTAAAGAAGAGTGATTTAAGCATTTTTTTGCAAATTTATGCAAGCTTAGCTCACTGTCCTACAAACCTAAAAAATATCATTGAAAACCTTAAACTTTGTAGTTTTCAATTCAGCAAAATTCTGAAAGACTGTTCACTAATGTTTTTTTCACAAACCATTTGCAGCGATACATTAAGTGGTGCGCGGGCGTCCCTATGAACAGATTGTTCCAAAATTTATCTATAAATGTTGTATGATACCTTTCAGACAATTAACTATAAAAGTGAGTACGAAAAATAAGAGATTCCCGTTTACAAAATGCCGATAACGTCATAAGTAAAACTAATTTAAGATCGGAAATTTAATTTAAGGTTATTATAAATATGTGTATCTTGAACATCTTCCGAGGGTTCCTTAAATGTTTGGCGTGCATATGAGAGTGACCATGATCAAAAAAGTGAAATCAATGAAATCAAAAGGGAAATATGTCAAACGTCAAACGCAAATTATGATTATTGAGCTCGACACAAAGCACTTTTTAATGATTTTGCTCGGTTGAACTCGGTTGATTTTCGTTAAAGATCTTATTTTCCTATATGATTATGTTTAGGCAAATAAAATTTGTCAGTAACAAACAACATAAAATATAACATCAACTAAAGAAGCGAATGATAATTAACACAGGTGAGGATAATTTTTGGAAAAAACACCTCCGCCTGGATTTGAACCAGGAACCCTCCAATTTCCGGTTAACAGCTCTCCCAGTTGAGCTACAGAGGCTGTGGAAATTTATAGGTTTTATTTGTCACTGCAGGACTTGCACTCCGAGTTTCGAATTAAACAAACCCGTCGTGACACCTATTGGGGCTAGATGGAAGTTTGGTAACTAGGAATCGCTAAATGTTTATTGCTAAAGACCTCATACAGATGAATAAATTCAAGGGAAAAGGGTTATTACGTAAACTCGTCAGTAATGTAGAATCAACTAAAGAACCGAAAGATATTTAACCCAGGTGAGGATAATTTTTGGAAAAAACACCTCCGCCTGGATTTGAACTAGGAACCCTCCAATTTCCGGTTGACAGCTCTCCCAGTTGAGCTACAGAGGCTGCTTCTTTAGTTGATTCTACATTACTGACTAGTTTCCCTAACATAAAATATAACATTTTAGCTCTTAGGTTTATGAGGTTAGAACAACTTAGAGTAACTTTAAATACGGTTAGTATTTTAGATATGTTTATAATTTAGGAACAACAGAAGGAATTTATTTAATTGTTAATTAATTTATTTATAATCGTATGGGAATTCGCTGGCGATAACAAAATATAGTGCTCAGACTGAGTTAATTAGAGAATACAACAACAATTGGACAGTAGTCACGGCAGTGTTTATGGAAATGTATTTCCCCACAGAGAAAAACAATTTCCCAAGTCGTGAAGGTCAGACTGAAGCATGATATTATTGTAAAATTTCGCAATTACCATTGAAGCTAAATATTTTTATGTTTGTTCGTGTAAAGCTTCTCTTTATCTGCACATTATTATTATTCGGTTTATTTTAAGGGAACTGTTATAGCAAAGAAACATATGCAATTCTTTTGGTTATTATTACTTAAATATAATTCGTACATGGCAAGATACATTCATAAAATTAACCAACGAGCAACTTAATGTACGACCACCCGCGAATATAAAATAATACAATCAGGAGTAACGAATTCTCGTCACATACGGCCGGGTGACGAGCGGGACGTTTTAATTCGCAATTTATGTACAGAAGGGTAGAAATGCGTCGGGCGTAAAATTGACTAATTAAATATTGAGCGGCCACCGGACCAAAACTCGAGTGGCACCGATGGCTGCCTGTGCGCCAACTGGATGCAGAAAAAATCAAGCCCAGCGAAAAAAATATCGACTGGTAGGGGCGACCACAGCGCCACGCCGAGGCCGACCTCGAAATTGTTTCTTTGATTTGATGGAAAATCGTGGTGGTCCTGTCCGAGTCGGAATTGCCTCCGATTGAGACCGTTAACCAAGTGGAAATAAGCCAGATCTCCTCCAGAGCTGCCAAAGAAAATCGATTAGGAGAAATATCACACGGATATTAAGCTTATTACCTTGTGATGATACCTTTCAGGCACTAAGAAATGGTTTAGAACTCATGAATACGTGTTACTATGGCCTTAAAAAATTAATGCAAATGTTTAAGTGCTTTTGATTATACAATTTGACAGGAAACAATGCATTTTAACACACTAGAACAGCGTTTTTCTACCTGTTTACTCTTGCGGAACCCTTTAAATTGGGTTGGAACCTGGCGGAACCCCAACATAAAATATACAATGTCATTTCGAATATTTTTTGCAGAGAAAAAAACGTGTAAAGCAGTTTTTCAAGTAGCCAGATACAAGTCTGTAAAGAAAAGCAGTTCAATGATCGGATATTAATTACTACTGTGAAATTAATGTACTTTTCCTGTGAAATTAAAAAAAAATCGTTGTGAAATTACGGTGGTGCTGTTGTATTTTCACAGGAAAATATTTGTGGAATATGATAATTCTGTAAAGGCAATACAGAAATATAGCTGGTATCCAATAACCAGCGATGTTCAGTTAATTCTTCTTTTACCCCTTTTTACGTAGTTCATTTTCTGTACAATTGCAGATATTTTTCTCTTGGTATAAACTTCTTTGTGCTTTTCAGTTCCTTCAAATATTATAGCTGTTTCAAGTATGTATTACCAAAGGAAAGAAACAGAAAATGCAAATCAAACAATGCGAAAACGAGGAATACTAACAGTACCTCTTATTCATAATTAAATAAATAAATTCATTCAAAAATTTAAAGAATATCATTGGCCAAAATACAAAAATTTAAAACATCTATTCTGAGTAAGTTTCTTATGGACCTATTGATAAAAAGCTAATATTCATTAAAAAGTAAGAGTCATTTAAAATATTGTATTATTAATATTTTGTTATTTTTATGTATTGAAAACATAGATAGTCTTATGAACCATTTTTGTCAGAACAATAATTACGTACTGAGAAACAAAATATGGGCTTAAACAGTAAACCACCCAAGTAGAAGATAATTGTACACACTAATTTCATCCATAACACCAATACAAGGTAATTTATAACTTGAGGTGACAATTAAATGTAAAACCCAAATTATAAACAAAGAAATGTAAAAAGTTTTAAATTGTTTGCGTTATCAAAATTAGTACTTACTTCAAATTCATTTAATTATTTTTTGTTTAATTAAAGGCAGTCATGGAATTTTGAAGTTTCACTTTAGTTTCCTGTCCGCATAAATTTCCGCCTAGAATTGCAAATCACTCTGTATATTTATTGATTTTGGTTAGCAATCTTATCTGATATGTAAGATCATATTGAAATCCACCACCTACAACTCGGTTGTTCTCCTAAACTACCATTAGGAGCAGCAGATTTATATTAAAAGCAAAAATATTGAAAGCAAATGTTTGATTAATGAAAATGTAAAATGTACCCAAAAAAATTACCCTGGTAAAGGCAAAGTAAGGGGTAAGGCACTGAAAGGGGCGTTATAATCTTGTATTGAATCGTCTTGTAAAGGCATATATATCTGTATTCTTGGTCCGCTTCCCCCTGCTACAACAAACAATTCTTTCATGCGAAAGTAAATTTTATGCTCACGAAATTTGTATTTTGCTCTAAAATGCTGTGGAAACGAGATATTTGAGTTATTCGGATGTCTGTTTATGCAGCCAGAATGAGGAAGTTCTCTGAACGTGTCAGGTGCGCAAATTTAGTTTTTTCATTAGTACCAACGTGCAGAATAAAGTACACTGTAATTTTTTGATTCAGAACAAATACGTCTGTTCAAAGAACATAAATGGCATTAGCATGTTTTCGTTTCCATCCCGTAAGCTACAAAATTAATAGTTTAGCTGTAAGAGCAAATTCTATTTGATCGCGAGCGTCTGCATTAAAACTTGAGAACGCGAGGATTTCACAATTCATTTCATTCTGACACTAAGTA
This sequence comes from Melinopterus prodromus, assembly GCA_964023965.1. Lineage (NCBI taxonomy): Eukaryota > Metazoa > Arthropoda > Insecta > Coleoptera > Scarabaeidae > Melinopterus > Melinopterus prodromus. Next base: position 43,337,350 of record OZ030394.1, read on the forward strand.
TGTCAAGGGCTGGTTTTTTGACAATGCCTACTGCCAATATTATCCATATACGTATTAGGGATTATACGGAGCTTGTTCTATAGCGCCAATGTGTAGTCTTGCTTCCAACAATGTGAGACGGAGATATCTAGTATGTCTATCGATGTGGTGCCCGGGATCAAACTGCGCATGCGTGGCCAGTAGTTATTAGGACCGTCGACAGATGGCGCTATTGCAGCTTAAAGTGCGCGGTCGGTATTACCGCGGCCGTTAGCCGGTAATATTCGACATCACTAACGCCAAGTATATTTATTTGCACTAATATGGTTTTAAGAATATGTTTTATCTCATATTCAATAGTGTTTCTCTTGGCATTTTGAAGTTTAACGTGCACTATATATGCCACAACGTTTGCAAATAATGAAAATGTAATACATTATTATACTATAGGACCTATAGGTATTCGAATGCATAATGGAAAATCTTGGTTAGACCTTAGTATTTATCCCACGTAAATAGTTTTGCTTAAAAAAACATGCTAAGAAAGTTGATTATTGGCATATTTAACCATGAAAGAAAGAATCATTATTAAAAAGTATAAATCAAGTTCGTTTTAATTTTACAAAAGACACTGACGATATCTTCGATTATCATACATACTCAAGCTTACATACATATTCATGCCATAGATCTATATTCAAACGTCGTGTAGTTATACTAGCCGAAAAACAATAGACAAGAAGAAGACAATTTTTATCTCCATTACAATAAGAACACCATACAAATATCATTCAAAATGACGCGCAGTACTTTTATATACTTATGTATTGTTTGAAATACCTCATTATTATGTTCCTAGATCACTCAATTCATACATTAAACTCAATACAGCACCAATTAATTTATAATGGGGACACTGAAAAGCATCAAAAATTTCTCCCGCATCGTGCATGGTTACCGGTAAGTCCTGGTGGCGGCGTCGGAGTGCCGCATATCGTCTGCGCCGCTGCATTCGAAAATCACAATAGGTGGCTGGTGCGAGACTGGCGGGTGGGATTCCGCCCGTCCCGCAATACGTATGTATGCTGGGGCGTGCACGTGTCAGGTAGCTCAGCTGCCGAGCACGCAAGCATCACATATTCTTCGGCAATCCCAAAACGGAAATTAGATTGAACCTCGTGTCCCACTCCAATCGTTACCTCTGATTTTACGATATTTTTTGCGCGTTGCCTGCAGCTATACAAAGCTGACTGAGTCTTTTGGAATTTACTAGCCACGTACGTATGTGCATACTTCTATTCAACGGTTTGTGTAGCTTTGCGATTATAATTTGGGGATTATTCTATTCTAAAATAGTCCGCAAGGATCGTTTATCAGACGTTCTGGAAGCTTATTTTTCAAAAGCGGATTGGAAAAGAAGGGCGAGGACGAAGAACTGCATATAGTCGTAATCAATCCCACAGTTGTGGAGCCTCTTTAGTTTACATGTAGCGATTACATTTGTACTGTCATCAAAGTGATGTTATATGAGCAAAATTTGTAGTGGTTAAGCAAACGACTGCCAAATGTAAGAACAAATTAAGTAGGTAAGTTTGACACAAACACTCGAAGAAGGAAAAAGCTGAACGCACTGCAATGAAAAACAACTCAGAACTGGAACCAGAATTAGAAAAACTACTATAGTTCACGATGTAAAACAAACTCTCTGGGATACCCCTGATAAAATAACAGTGAAAGGAAACAGGTACCGCATTTTCTGTCAACTCAATATCACAGAAAAGAAATGGTGTTGGATGCAAGTGGCACTATTTGCTCTTTAAAGCAACACAAGAAACTGAAAAGCCAATAATTCAGATTCCAACGACCAGAAAAGCTGATGGAAACTGGGCCAGGAACAACGAAGAATGTATTTCTACACCATGGAGAAGATGCAGAAATGCATATGGAGGAGAATGGCCAAGAAGACAAGGAAATCATTCTTTAAAATAACATTAATAAAAAAACATGTTAAAACTTGGTAACTAGAGCGATAGTTTACCGGTTTCAAAGAAAGGCTATAGTAAATCTTACGAATCTTAACAATAGTGTCTTCAGACTAAGGTATGTGCCCAAACTGTGGAAGGTGACAGAGGTGATCATGATACTGATGAAGTCTGGGAAACCTCCACATGAAGCTACGTCTTATAGACCTATTTCCTTGCTCATCATGTCAAACATTATCACTCAATAGACTGAAGCTAATAATTGAGAACAAACGGCTTGCTCCAAAACGTCAGTTCGGATTTCGCAAACACTCGACTATTAATCAGGTACACCGAATAACCAACATTATCGAAAGATAAAGCAATTATTGTTAAACATGCAATAGAAATTTCAAGTTGATCAGACCAATTATTTTAGAAATATTATGCCGAACAGTCTCGAAAGAAAAACGTTTTGTAGCAAACGCGTTTAAAGTTTCACTTCACTTTGCGGAACTATATCGAATACTTACAGGATCCTACAGGTTTCTACTATACCACGGTCATACAGTAGTCGTTGCTCTGCATCGTGGAATTTGTTCTGAGAAGTTTGCTCTCTTCTACGACCCTCCTTTCGAGCCTCTTTTGACGCCCTGTCAATGCTTGTTGACGGTCTCGTCAGACGTTGTTTGTCGCGCACAGTTGTAAATATCTTTGCTTGTTGCCCATTCCTATCAGTGTTATCGTTTTAAAGAGTGCACAAAGGCGTTTATTATATGCCTGCTGCTAAATAATCCGCAATATTGATTTGAATAGATGGTTTTTGAGCCATATGAGACATGTTTGGAAGCTAGGTGCCAGATGATAAGTATAATTGAAGAGTTCCTTGTTATTTTTAGTGTTGCCACCATTATAGCAATTCTCTTGGTGACAAATCGTCGTGAATTATTTTTTTTAATTCAGAAGTTTGCCTTAATTATAAGTTTCTAAAACGCCATTTTCAATTTTGCATGCTGATGCCAGATTTTGATACAGCGTCCTTAAAAACCACAAGAATGCATATAAACTAGATATGGCCGAAAATTCCCCTAATTTTCATTTTCTAGTCCGCCATTTTAGTCACCCCGATTTTGCAATTTAACTGCCATATTTCGATACAGTGTAATTCAAAACCCCTAAATGTATGAAGAAGTTATGAGCGATTTTAGACAAGTTAGTTTGGTATAAATGGTATAATTAATTTTGGGTAAAAAACAATATTTACCAATTTGGAGAATAACTTTTTTTCAGAGTGAAAACCTAATATGGCTTGGCTATATGATTGTTAATCGATAAATTGTGTGGCACAAGATGGTTAGAAAATAAACAATTAAAATACATTTCCAAACAACATAATCTTAATTGCTGAAGAACAGTATATTATTATACAAGTTTTATAAGACGTCAAATTGCCGTATGAGTTGTTTGTGGCACGACGAGCGTAGCGAGGAGTGCCTAAATGGAACGAGTGCGCCAATACGTCTTATAAAACGAGTATTATATACTATTTTTTCTACTTTGCGACATTAATTTTATTAAAATTTCGAAAATTGCGGTTGTAATCTTACAATCTAGAGTAGTTTTACACTCAACAGTTGATAGTTGTGGCAAAACTCACAAATACGATTGAGGCGAGCCAATAGCGATTGAGATGTCAGCCTTATTTGACAGTTGACGTCAATATCATCAATCTTGGAAAACCAGAAACCGGTTTCGTTATGAGTTTATAACGAACGCCAAGTAGAAAAATAATTAACGGGTCGCAACTATGATCACAATAGAACTTGGAGCGACACTATTAACCCGCAACGCCTACTGTGATAAAAACTTATTTGACAACTAGTAAATAAAGGATGTAGATATAGAAACTTAACCTAAAAAGTTAACTTAAAAATAGTTTTTTATAATTATAATAGTCAGAATAGAAGTGTTTGGCGGTGACTGATTAGTTACTTCGAAGAACAAGTACTTACTAAAGAGTTGTTATAACGCTTAACGGTTAATAGCGGTGTCTACCTAATTCCGCTAGGTAGCCGTTGCTTATACTTTTACACACACTTATAATTTAAACCAAATTCTAATTTCGGTGAAGTAGTTTATTAGAATAAATTAAACTTAGCAAAGTGATATGCGATGGAGGTAATACAAATAGTTGCACACAACTAGAACTAAGACGAAGTTGGAAGCAATGTACAAAAAAATAAAACGGTATTGGCACGATCAAAATTCTGTCTACAATTTTATTGGAAACATAATATACGTTACGTAAACTAGGAAATTCTCAAGATTGTAGACGTATTGTAGCTTGTTACGTGCATGCTGATCTTCAATAAACTAATAGTTATTCCGCATATACAATCCCGCGGCAGTATTTTAACCCAATCATATCTATGTTGTAAGAGTGATCTCTGCATAACTCCTTATTCAGGTAAATATGGTCCTTGCTATGTATCTGAAAGGGGGATGTCATGTTTAGTTGACGAGAATGATGCACGATCACTTATCATGCAGGCGTATTTTGATGAACACAACAAAACTAAGAAAGCTCCAACCCTTTGGCAATACTATAAAATGCTACACGCATCTTTAAATATGTATAGAATATAGGTATTTCGCAGTTTACGCGATTGCGAGCGTTTTTAAAAAGGTAGTTTGTGGTTATGTGTCGTTACGTTTGACATATGGCATTTGATATCAATGTGACCAATCTTAGATAATAGTTACTGAGAACGGTGTTACAATTTGTTAATTATAACACCGAAAACAGTGTTACAATGTGTGCATTGTGAATGCAAAGCAGAAAAATATTGTTTTGGACTAGGTTTTGGCTGGACTATTATGGTTATCAAGGCTATTACAGAATTGTATAAGAACGTTTAGTGCAACTTTATCTTTTTACTTTAAAACTTTCTTCTTGATATTTCCATGAAACTAAGCTACCCCTGCAATCGACGTTTTTTTATATTACCTTGAGACATCATCGTAGCCCTTCGAAGAAATATGTTGTATAGTATGCAGAAGGGTCCCGATCGGCAAAGGTTACTTAAACTTTCCCCCGTCCTTCATTATCAGGGGCATTACCCGTTCTTCCGTCCGCCGAATTGCGAATAAATTCTCCGTCGCCACGGTTGACGGCGCAGAGTTTCGGCGATTAGGGGACTGCGGGGGCTGGCAGAAGACATCCGAAGTTACGCAAGAGCGGGTCGCGGAGTCAAAAATTAATGCCGACGATGATTAAAAAATCTGCATAAAGCTCCCGGTCGTCGGTCGGGAGCGTACCCGACCCGGAGTCGTTCCCCAACGATGTTGCCGTTTTTACGACCGTCCTGGGAGTGCTGCTTCCGCACGCATCCGCACGTAAAATGGCACGCGGAGACTGCCAGAAATTAAATATCAAGCACCGGTTGTTATTTTTGGACGCCTCACGTTGCCACTGTTGTACATATTAGTGGGGTATTGCAGTCATAACAGGGAAATTAATGCGCCAGTAGAACAGAAAAATTTAACATGGCGTTAATAATAATGTATACGTAGGGATAATATAATATGATAAAATGTAATACAGTTAATGACAATGTAAGACTCTAATATTCAGTTGCGCAGCTAGCCCTGAGGGGGCCCCGAATGAAAATTTCTTGGGGGCGTTTTTTGGAAAATAACCAAAAACACTCGCGGAAACAAAATATATTTGAAAATAACAAAAACGAAAATACATATTAGCAAATATATTTATGTACATATTAAATATACACTAACCTTGTATAAAAAAATATTCCAGTGGTTAAACGGGTACTATACAATTTTTTTAGTATTTATTGTAGCATCCATTGATAACGAAGAGTTAAGTTTTTCAAGTTCTGCTTTTTCTATTTATTGTATGAATAGGTCCGAAAGCCGCTCTAGTCCCATAGAAGTTCTAAGACAATTCTTAATAGATTGTTTGTTGCGGCTGTAACCAGAAGGGTCAAAAATAGTAGGCATACTGTAATACCCTATGAAAAATTGGAGACGAGGCTGTTGAAATTTATTAATAGTAATTCTGCGAGTTCCTTAATGGTGAGAATTTTCTTAATTACCGATTTCTAATACCTTTTCAAACCATTTAATTGATCACAAAGAGCAGCGGTCAAGTCCTTACGGTATTTACTAGCCGTTTTTCGCTTCCTTTTTAGTACTTAGTGTGAAAATAAAAGTATTTACCCGAACAGAAGCTATAAAATGGTTGTTTGAGAAATCAATATATCTAAACAGCAATAATACATATTGACTTTGAAGTACGATTCCTGATTATAAATTTTCTCATCTTCTCATAACTCTTCAAAAAGGCGCTTCGTCATTTATATTTGAAAAGGTGTTGTATTATAACGCACTCTCTTGCTAGATCTCAAAACTCACTTAGCAACCGTTGAATGACTTTTGTTTTCTCATTTCTTTCAGGCTTTCGTTACTACTGGATAATTTTTATGGCAAATTAGGCATCATTTCTTGAAGTGAATACATACTCTTTTCAGAGTAATTTTATATTTTTCAGATTTTTTTTTTGGCACTTTTTTGGCATAACATTTCGAAATTTGCAATCACAATTGCACGACGCAAAAGTGATTATAACATTAATTAAACGTGTGGTATATTTTGCCAGAAAGAAATTTTACTATTGATTTTTGAGTTTGGTTGCGCCTGTTGGGGCTCTTCTAGCTTGGGGACCCCATATCATTGCTACCGCTACTATGGCAGTAGCTACGTCCCTGCTAATATTGTTACGTTTTTTTTAGGATGGGGACTTTAATATAGTTGTATTATAATATAAATTGGTTTTATCTTTTATAATGGATATTCCTGGTGGTCGAGTCTGTTTGTTGTTGATCCTTATGTGACAATATGGGCTATCCATTAAATTTAAATGTGTTCATTGAATGCATTGCTGCAGCTCTCATTCAAGTGATCATTGAGCATTATAGCTTGCGATTGTATTGGTTCTAAAGTTTTCCGGTAAAGTGTCCATTACCTAGGAAAGTCTATAAAAATAAACATTCTAGTGGCATGCCAATATTTCCATTTCAAATCAGCTGATTCCTCAAGCTTTTATTATGTCACTGTAGTAACGGTAGTTGCTTTACAAAGTGGAAGGAACTGGTTACTTTTTAGCTTTTGTTTCACCTTTACAATGATGACTTCGTCGGCATCGCGTGGATGGATCACCTTCCAGCTGATTCTTTATTTATGTATATTCTGACAAAAGGTATGTTACTTAGCTTTAGGTTTGCAAAGATCACGAACTCAGTACCTAATTTGTTCATATAATTGGTCATATAATACAAGGAGCTGCAATAGTTACTTTAATAATATAAATACTTTAAGAAAACAGTTATTAATTATTTATTAAACGATGGGCATTGAACCTATAGCATAATAATCATTACTAGTTTACAGGAGAGATCTTTATAAAAGAATACTTTGATTAGATTAATTAATTTTACGTATGATTTACTGGTTATAATAAAATCGTTCAATTGTCGGAAATGAAATCATGCATTAATCGACGGAAAAGTATTAATAATTAATAATACATTCAGAAAATAAACTGTTTCCGGGTTGTGCCGTGTGCCAACATACAAATCTAATTTTGACGTTTCGCGAACCATACTGTAGACCTACTAAAGAAATCTCCCTTATATACATAAATTTACACCTCACTGCGCACATCTGGAGCTGCCGCTCCCATGTGTTCTTCCAACTGACCGCGTTAGGATCGATTTCCAGACCATACTTTTGTCAGTGCTGTCCTCACGATTGATGTTGTCAGGATGTTAGTAAATTTCGATGGCTTCTCTAACAAGCCTTCGATGGTAATTACCTAACCTTACCAACATCTTCACGTCATCGAAATCCATTGTGTGTCCCGACTCGTGGCAGTGTTGTGCAACAGCGGACTGTTGAATCTTGCCTAGCCGGGTGTCTCTACTGTGCTCCTTGACTCGACTTTCGATGCTTCGTCCTGTCTGTCCTACATAGCATGTTCTACACTGACATGTTATCTTGTATACCCCTTCGTTCTTCAGGAGTGGTGTGTGATATCCTTTGGATCTTCTACGAAGACAATAGTCTCACTCCGAGGACGCGATGACACATGCATGATGACGAGGACACTTACAAGTACGGGTGGCAACTATAGTTGATACTGGCCATCAGTAGCGTACCTCTGGTTGTTGTCTCAATGTGCCACTGAGACGAAAACAATCGAAATACCACTGACAAATGTCAAATGCAAAAGATATTTTTAGCCTTTGAGTTTAAATAGCACTTAATCTTTACTTATTGACGTGCTTTTGTTTATATGTTTCCGCAAAACTTAATCCATAGACAAAACAACGAAAAATCAGAAAAGATCACTAGAATCTACCAATATTGTTCCAGAAATCACATAATGCGTGCTTACCATTAATGTAAGAGAAGAGTGTGTTAAAGTAGATGGTGCTTAGACAAATTGTTGATCTATGTACGAAGAGGTGTTAATTATTTCAAATATAACTGTTCTTTTACTGGCTTTAAAGTTTTATACGTAGCCTTGTTAAATATTTTCCAATTTGAGGCGCGCTCTTAAGCAAATTTACACAATGTTCCGCGTGGTGCCTCAGCAATTTTTATAAAACCGTAATAAGATTAGATGCGATTACTCGCTGCACGGTGAATTCGACCAAGCCGAGCAGTAAATTTCAATTCTCCAAAAGCGAAAACGCGAAAATATTTATTTATTACCCACGCAGGTTTCGAACGCTCTCCCCCTGAAAAAAAAAAGTACACAGCCGACGCCCTCTTCGAGGGAAAAACCTATTTCCCTCGGCATCTGGTGTTTGTTTTTTCAACCCGACAACGTCAGGGATACGCTTAATCTAGAACCATGGTAATTCGATAAAAATATATATGTATATACATATTACACTCGCCTTTTGCGAGGCGTGCAAATTCGCGAGTCGTTTTTAAATTTAAGCTAAGCGAATTACACATGCAGCTCTTCGTGTTTGCATTCGAGATGGTGTTTATCTATGTTTATAAGGGCTGATCTTAATTTTAATGCTTTCATGTTGTCAGAAAACGAAATTGACAACTCAGTTCAAGATATTAACGCACCACTTAGTCACAATTTAGTCAACTTTTTTTCTGTAATGATTCTACATGATCGATATCATGGTGTCAATCAAAAAGAAACTCGTGACCTCCAGTTCATTCCTGTGATTGTCGCTGACACACCCACATCCCAATTGTCAACCGAAAAGATAAAATCAACACATTGCATCAAAACGAACACCTCAAAGTCAGGGGAAGTCATAAATTATTGCAACATAACACGAGAATGGCGTGCGAGCGTTGAATGTAGCAATTTGAAATCGGCGTGAAATCGAAATATCGCACTCAAAAAAATATTTGTTAGCGTCAGCGCAAAACAGGGGCGTAAAATGAAACCAAATTTGTCACCCGAAGCAAATAAACGTTTTTTTTTTCGTGTGTATGTGTTTTATTTCTCGATTCGACTGTTCCACATGCGGAACGCTGTCCATGGACTGGCAAAAAATCGGCTGAGTTCGCACGTTCGACATGTACAAAAAGCATCAATTAAGCAATTACAGCCACAATTAACCGGTTGCAGTCAAATAAAATATTACTAACGGACAGAATTCTAAATATAGTCAGTACTGGTGACTTCTGAATATGTGTGAGTCTTTACAACATAATCCAGGTCTGAAATATATACCTACATATCTCGCTACAGATACGATTTTGTTTTGCTTTGTAAGCGAATTATCACTAGATAAATCAAAGGATAATCTGGAAGGGACATGAGAAAAAAGGCGCAGAACGATGACTACGCAAGGAAATGATAATAGGAAGGCAATAGGGTAACACGAAGCGGTAGCCCCAGAACATGCTTGGATGATAATGATTCGAGCGATTTGCGAATGGTAGTGGTTGTGACTAGAAGAACAAGACCAGTGTGATTTTAGGATTCTAGGACATGAATAAGAAACTTCTCTTCAAAGAGTTGCAGGTGCTTGCCTTAGAGAAAGTGTGAGGTACTACTCAGGAAATAACATAACATTAATCGCCCATGGCAGCAACCATGGGCGTATCCAGCTCAAAACGGAAGGGGGTGCAGTTTCATAAAATTAACTTGCTGTATGGGTAAGACGACCAGATTTTTTCTTTTGAGGCAAATCGGGACATGAGTGGGATACTAATTAAAACCAAATAAAACCAAATACTTGCCTTGTAGTAAAAGCTAAAATTGACGGTTTCTAGATTTTTGAAAAAATGTTTTTATTATCGGTATGATTTTGAGTTGGGTTGGATCCACAGATATAATTTTAAGTTAATGTGATGCTGATCTAAACATATCTAATTATTTTACATTAAAAAGTCTACAAATTCGTCGTTCTATATTTATTTTAATTAGATAAATATTTGGAATGTATTTTTTGAAGAAAATTGTAAATGTTAGGCCGTTTGCAATTTTTTTAATTGTGTAACTATTTTTATGATATATTAAGTCCTTAAAGACAACATTGTATCAAAATTTGGATACCTCATTCGATTTAAAAAAAACTCAATTTTATAATTCATCGTTAACTTTTTGAAATTTGATTAAAAAGATTGTCTACACCTTATTTGTATGTTAAATTAGCTTTCATCAATCTTTTAAATAATTCTAATTAAACTTGTTATGCTAGCAAGATTGAGAAATTTATTTACCTCTGACTGCTATCTATTTCATAACACTATCAAAACAAAGCAGTGCAATGAAAACGCAGTCGGCTGTGTTTTTGTGAGTAAAGAAAAAACATTGCGCAAATTGCAAAAACAATCACGATATTATTATTTTTTAAATTATTAACGGGAATTATTCAAACCTAAATTGCGAAATACTACAAATTATAACGTTAAATTAAAAATTGTAATCCATATTCTTGGAAAACTGTATGTGTATTATTACATTGTTTAGTTATTTTTGCTAATTTTCCCAAATTGCTACGCCTGGCTTTTCCACCAAATGATCGCCGCGTACAAATGGAACGTATTAACTTCACGTTCCAGTCATTCAGCCGAGAGTATTGGATTTTGACAAAGTAACCAATATTAACTTTTTATTATTATTAATATTAATTTATTATTATAACTTATTGTGGTACGTAAGTGACTATAGAATATATAGAATATAGGTATAGAATGTAATGAGTAATTTAAAATTTTGTTTGGAAAGCATTATAACTACAATAATAAAAATATTATTACTGCTTTTTATTGAACGCTTTGAAAATGAATTTTTGGCCAAATTTTAAAATCTTCCTACTAACCTACACAGTTATAAAACACCGCGAGACGCGGGACAAAATATGAAAAAGCTGGACGTACTTCACCTTATGTATGGCGGAAGGGTATGTCACCTTATGTATAGGAAAGAGTCCCATTCAATAAACATAACAACAAAACGAAAGGGGGGCACCTGACCCCCTGGATATGCCATGGCAACAACACACATCTTTGTGGGCATACACAATCTGACACGGGGGCATCCATGTATATGTCCAGACCCACAGCAAGTAATTCTAACAAAAATGCGTATTTTTGTATTTTGCTTCCGTGTTTTGCACTTGTTTTATTAAGAAGTAAACATAATACAGATTTCGGTTTACAGTTCCAGATTATACGAAAAACAGAAGCTCATCAGAATTAGTTGTCACTTATTCGATCTTTTTATTGTTAGGTAGGGTAACTATTCTTCTTCAATTACTGTATTTCTAAGGAATTCAGTAACTGGAGGTATTTTTAACAAAAGTTATTAGAATTCTGCGTGATGTGCTGATATCTACACTAAATAGGTGTTGTATTATACTATACAAGGGAAAAAAGTATTAGATTTTAGCTCGAGGTTGTGTTGTCTTCCGACACGAAGCGCAGGGCGAGGAAAAACGAGAGCTCAAATCTATTTTTCCCGTGTATAATACCCTATTTTTTCTGTCACCAGTAAAAATTACGATTTGATATTGTAAAACATATTACAACAATATATTAATGTCAATCGATATTTGACAATGTTTCAACTGGTGGGCTGTTGAACACAATTAGACCTGCGTTGCTAAGGAAATGTCTACTCTTACTTATATAACTATATATAATCGGGAAAAAAGTACTAAGTTTTTTCCCGGGGAAAAAACTAATTTAGTAAAAAGGGACATTTTATTACCTGTCAACAGAGATAAAATCTCAAAATTATTACCCGTCACAGAAAAAAGGTAATTTTTTATTAATTTATTATTAAAGAAAATAAAAGTTAATGCATATTTCTTATTTTCGACAGCAGGTAGCAATGTTTATATAAACTGCTAACACCGCACTCAAGATGATGGCGTCCAACGCGTTTTCGATCTGTCGAGGAAGTTCGTGAAATGTTTCATTTTGTGCCCCTTATTTTAAAATTCAAGACTACTTATGTATTTTGAGTCTGCCGCACCGAATACATTTACAAACACTGCCGCCGCAAATACCACCCCTAAGACACGTTTTAATGTCATAGATTGCCCTGATGAAGCTGAAGAACCGCAGCTAAACGTAGGCTAATGTGAGACCATCAAAACACCACAACCCAAAGACTGAGAATAAATGTTTTAATTCTTCTTCTCTTCATTTATATAAACTCTTTTCTTCATTAAATGTAGAAGAACAGGATTCGTTGGACGTCGTGTATACAGGATAGTTCATAACTCAAAGCATCAAATTTTGAGTAAAAAATATGTAAGTAATGTTTTTTTCTATCGATCGCTGCTTCCGTCATATTTTACTTAAAGGTTTTATAATTAATACTACTAATTATGATTGTTTAGTTTAGTTTGTTTACATTAACCACGGTCATAAAAGCTTAAGTCACGTATGTCGAAAAAGACGAAGTCGGAAAAGCATTATTCCGCATTTTTACAAAGTATGTAATCTGAATTTGGCCTAATCTGTTTAATTTCTAGTGAGTTATGGATGATCCCGTATAACAGTCAATTGGTAGCTAAATTACATGTCCTTAAACCTAATTGCATCTTCTTGTAGATAGTATTCTAGTCATCGATAAACTACCTATAATATTACCTAAATGATTTTTGAAATTACTCTTATTTCCCAAATTGACCCAATCTTAGTAAATATCATTTCTAAAGATTCTGAACAAATGATTTATTAATTATTGTATTTTCGTAGGGCGAAAATAAGCCGTCAAGAAGAGGAATTTTAAAGTAGTGCAATGCATAAGAATTCAGCATTCAGGAAAGCAATAAATTTGATCGACATTTAGTGTGTGAGAATTGTGGGATGCTTAAAATGTTGCGCTTCGTTAGCGAGGAAATCAATGAATGGTATTGGGCCTGATGATGGTCCTTAAGCGAGATCGTGTCCAGGGTCGTCCGTTTCGTTAATTTTGGCGCTGAACGGGCTCGGGGGATAGTAAGGCGGCAATTTGGGGGCGGCGAGGTGCGGTGCCAAACTATTCGCCGCCTCCTGGTCGGTAAATGAGTCGCACGAGTCGCCTATTAAATTCTGAAGACTAATAGTATTCTAACGAGTCAGGAGCGGACCCTGGTTTTCGCCAAATTAAGGGATGTTTTACCTGTTTTATGGGCTGAATTTAATTAAACCGGAATTGTGTCTTCGGCTGAAATACGGTGGCGACGCCGCTTATACGGAGGAGGGCTCCGGGCCCGGCTACAATTTCCATACTGGAACCAGAATGCGCCAGAAACGTTTGTTATTACCTACGTGCCGTTATGGCCTCTAAAACTTTCTGTCCTTGAACTGAAACTTCGCCGGTTGTAAGCCGCCTCTCAAGACGACTTGATCTGGATGAGTTTATTCTGGGAATAATTATTGCGTACTGTTAAGTAGGGAGTAAATTTCTTCGTATATCAGAAACTTGGTAAATTGGTACGAGTTAGGGGGAATGCCACTCTAGTTTTTTTTGTAATTTTTTGTTGTTGCTTAAATCATGTGTTGGGATCTTAGAAATAAGGTACACTACGTTGCATATTTGAAAAAAAATGCTTAAATGCTTTTTGATGAACATACGGCCAAGTGTCTAGCGAAGCGTACATGCAAGAAGTTTAGCGTGCGAGTTTACAGTCTAGAGACCTATACGCTTTTATCTTATTTTGAGCAATTACATCAATGGTGTGAAACATAACATAAAATAATATAAAACACAAAGATTTTGTGGAAATATCCTTCGTTGAACAAACGCTAACCGCACAATGTTATAGCTGTCTGATGTAACGTGTGTTGTTCTTGATTATTTGGTAAAAAATAGCAGAAGTAATTAGTGACATTCCCGGAGTATATCGTGCATCTGCCTGATCATATCCACAGTCCACACCTGCAAAAAAGTAATGTCGGTTGAAGATTATTACAATGTTGAAGTGGATGCCGTTTAATTATCATCGTTTGAACTTTGTTGCTGTGTTTTCTACTATTTCAGAAGTTGTAGTGTGTGAAGAAAATAGATCTGGGCGACACTGCTCAATACATTCTGACCGATCACGAGAATTGTCCGCCTGGTGGTTTCATTTTCATTTTCACTTTCAAGTGGCAAAGTAATAGTGGATATCGCAGCAAGTATAGCCATATGTGTTGTCAATGATGCATTATCCAGGCTTATGAAGATTATGGAGGTATTATGTATGAGCATCGGGCCAAACTGCAATAATTTCTGCGCGAAGGCTGACGCACGGCGCATCAGGTTTTCAGAACCATCGCTGACCGATGCAAAACAATTTTCAAACTGGCCGGAAAGATAACTTCGACTGATATCCATTAATTCACTTGAAATTTTATATGCAGCTTTAGAACGATATTATCTAGAGAAGTACATACAGATTTTACGATAATTTCGAAACTTGGTTTGTTATAAACAATTTTTGACCTAATTTTGTACCCAAAAGTGCTAATTTGTGTTCAGGCGTACGCCATTTTGTCTTAAAGCGGATTTTTTTAATTTCCCAATGTAGTTCCCGAGGTAATCCTATATAGAATCAATTTCGTTTTTGTTTTTATGGCTAAGTGAAAAACTGCGTACAAAGTTTCTCCGGCCGTGCAACCGTGTCGGCCGGAAGAGGTTTCCTTTGATGTCCTCTAACGCTCCAATTTTGTATTTAATTTTGTTTTTTATTGTGAATATTCCTCAAAATATGAACAATACAGGGATTTAAAGAGATTTTGTATATCGTTTACTATATTGTATAAAATATACCTACAAAAGCGGCTATTTTTTCTCGCGCTAGAGTGGCATTACCGCTTAATGTTTGTACTTAAAAGATCTACGTTTTTAGCAGGTATGCCATTTGGACAACGTGAAATAAAGAAATGAAAAAATAACCGCTTTCAAAAGCCTTATACCCCGATCGATGCATAACGCAGCCGTTTCATAATATTGCCCATATCTCGTGGAAGTGTGGTGCTTGGTATGGTGTTAATTTCCTCTCAAATCCGCTCACTGCTTTGGTGCTTGCAGGGCTACTGAGCACGTTGCATAGCCTTTTTGCTATAAATACTTCAAACGCAATAAATCAAAAGCTGCGAGATCGGGTGATCCACACGGCAAAGGAATACTGTAGTTCCAAACTATTTATCCAAAGTAATAAATCGGATAAGTCGCGGACAGTGCATATTATTAGACAGTTTCCGACCTCCTGGTGCGATGCTATGAACAACATACCAAGTTGAGTCTTAGGTGTTCGAACACTATGGAATGGACAATGTTAAATTTGAGATCCATACGATCAAGAAACAGTACGACATAGTAATACACCAGTTATGAGTACAGAACTCTGTTTTATTTACTAAAGCAATAAACCCTGGGCTTTAAACATTGGTTGTTTAAAGATTAATTTATATCCTACATGATCATAGCGTGACATTTTACATCTTAAATACCGGGGCGAAAACAGCTACTTATGCCCCTGAGGGCATTAAGGATTCTTAACGCCCGCGCGGGCATTAAGCGTTGATATGGTTTACATGTCAGATACATTTACAATATTTGACATTTAAATAGTAAATTTTAAATCGTCAATGTCAATTATTGGCGATTAAGGTTATTCTGTTTGACTATTAATTGTTTGCATTGTCACTCAACTCCGAATTGTTTGTATAGTTATTCAACTCCGTAGATATATATTATTCAAACGGAGATACAAAACCATTGCAGGACATTTGCAGACATTTGTTTGTACCACGGGCATTACTGGATGTTTATACCCTCGGGCGATTTAAGAAGCTCGAGGGCCGACAGGCCCGAGACACGCCACACGTTTTTCGCTTGTGTTTTTAATTACCTGACCGTAAGTTATATATTAAATTATTATTTATTTATTTTATTACCACCATTTTTATAATTGTAGATTTAGGATATTGATGTTTTAAATAACGAAACCCTAGACAAATAGTACCAAATAAATTTAATAAACTCGTTTTATTAAATTCTGGAATCATGGATTTCAACCTTTAGTTATATCAGGCACAAACATTCTGCAAATATGTAATTAAAAAAAAATCTACGCCATCTACCGCTATCTATAACAAAACTAGTTTCAGCGTAATCAAAAGATAGATTACTAACTATTTCACATTAAAATGGCCCACTCAGTATTTTATTTTTAAAGTATTATCACCTTTTAATGACGTGTTCAAAAATGTGTTAAATAATCATCAATAACCCCAATAATATACAAATGTCAAGCAAAAACAAATACACGAATTTTGCGATTTGTAGGTGTCTGGAAAATTGGTGCAGTAGATTCTGACGATTTATTATATGATAACATGATAAGAAATTCGAAAAAATATGTTGTCTAATTTCGTTGAATGTTGTTCGATGAATCCAAATTTATACAAATGATGATTAGACTGTGATGCATTTTGTTTACTGTATTTTTTTATATCTTACATGATCATAAAGTGAAATTTTATATCTTAGGTACCGGGGCGAAAACAGCTACGAAACTCCGTGGAGGAACAAGACCATTGTAGGACATAAAATGTTGTATGTACCACGGGCATTACTTGATGTTTAGACCAACGGGCGACTTAAAAATTTGAGGGTCAATCGGCCTCGGGGTCATCCTCGGGGCATAAACATCCGGTTGATGCCCTTGGTACATACATAACTATTACGTGTATTTGCAGTTATATTTGCATATCGATGGCATAGCTGCACTACCACGTATCATCATGGTTAAAGCATAGGTGATACGTGGTATTGCAGCTAGACCATCGATATGGCTTTAGAATTTTAATTCAATCTTCAACTATTTGAAGTGCTCTACAAAAAAATGTCTACCTAAAAGTTTAAAATCAACCACTGTGCGACACAGTATCGGGCTTTGGTTTACTTTAGCATGTTCTCCGTGAAATAGCTAAGTAATATTAGAAAAAACCGAAAAGCTGCCATTTTTGGGAGTTACAAATAACGTGCAAAGACTATGCATCAATATCGTATTTATTCTCCTCCAAAAGGCTGTGAAAAATTAGGTTTTTAAAAAGATATGTTGGTCGCACGATAATGCAGGACCTATATTTAAAATACAATTTAATATTAACTTGTTTTCCGATTTTATGTGCAGTGTGGTAAGACATTAAACAATTTTCTTTTATTGCGAGACACGAGATCTTTTTATAGTTTGAATTATTCATAATACCGTGTCCACAATGTCTCTATTGCCCAATAACGCCGTATAAAGGCAAATTTCGCAAAATTGGCGGTAGAAGTTATAAGCAATTAGCCGACGGCGTGCAGGTGCTAAAAATACGGAGCGCGCGGATCGGTCGGATCGCACGATCACGAATTTCTCCGCTCGAGTTAAAAAGTTTTCAAGCCAAAAAATCTTACAGTGTGTGGTTTATTATTCTGTGAATTTCTCCCGTGAACAGTCATAGATGTAGACAACAAAAAAAAATCTTGGAATTCATACTCGTGAAAGAAAAGTAAATTGTCGACAGCGGAAGACGAGGAAATAATAGTGCATGGGTTTTGCAGACGGGATATGGAAGTATTTATGGAGAAATATACTAACAAAGCTTGCCGTGAAATCTTCCTATTGTCATGCCTGTAAGTGTAGTGATAATCAAAATAGGCAACATTACAATTGTATGTACATAAAGACAAGTTTACTGCGAATCATGGTGGGTCAGCGGGGGGAAATAGCGGATTCTACCAAAGACATATTCCGACGATCTTGGGAATTACATGAGGTGGTATGCTAAATACATTGGTGATGCAGATACACAAACCTTGAAAGCCTTATTAGATGACCGTATGGCGACGACTTGACGATGATAAAGGAATGCGTAGCACTTGTTGAGAAAACCATATAACTATCTGGGCTACCGACTAAGAAATGTGAAAAAGTGAAAAAATAGAAACTTGCAGGCGGAGGAAAATTGATAAATCACTACTATAGGGTCATTATAAATGATTGTAGTCGAAGTATGCCATGAAATCAAATGTAAATATTGCTAGTTGCTGCTCTATTTGAAAGGAATACCACTGTTCTACACACAAAAGTTAATTTGGTTACATAACCTATTTCACGTTTGACACTTGTTTGAGTATAGCGGCACAAAATTATTAACATTGACACGGCCTACTTCGACTACAATCATTTATAATGACCCTGTATATAAAAAGCGCTTACATGGTATGGCTGGTTGTCTGTTCAGGTTCTCTAGCAAAGAGTACTACTGTATTGTATGACTACCAATCGTGTGCGGGTATATACTCCGCGGGGCTGTGGGTTGGATCATAAGATCATAAGATCTAGACGCATGAAAATCCTCAGCATATGTATGTACGTCATATGTACATATGTATGCGAAAAACTGAAGCCGAGAAAACTCTGGATGACTCAATAACACTTGATAAAAATGTCGAAAATGCCGTCAAGGCGATTTACATCAACTTGTCGTCGAGAGAGTTGCTACAACGGTGTTTGGGTGGTGACACTCAAATCGACAACTAAAGCTTCAATTTTACTGTCTGGCTCAAAACCTATCAAAATTACGACTTATGCAGCAGCAGGAATGTACAATAAAGGCGTTTCTGCCGTCCTTAAAACTATGATGACAATAGGAATCGTTACTGGCACGGAAACGAAGATATTTGCAAATGTGCGCGAGACAGCGTCGGGTGACGTCGCGTCGTCGAGACGTCGAGGCTAGAAAATAAGCTTAAACAAGGCGTAGAAATGAGCAAATGTCTCAAAATATATTCTACGAAGTGGAGGAAGGAATAAAGTATGGCCCTGGTTTAGCATATTAGCAGAATAATACTGCAAGTACTCGATGTCACGTTATAAACTGTACTGTATAACGTAGGTCGCTATTCGATATTTTAATTTCTGATCACCTGGAGTGGCCCAATCATACCAACCAGAGACCGCGGATCTTCGCGCAGTGTCATGGTTGCTGGTGGCTAGTGAGCGTGATTCATCATATTTCTTTATTATTTTTTGTGTAAATACTTGAAAAGCCAATAAGTATTTGCGTCAAATTTATCATTATTTTATTTCATAGTCTCGCCAATAAAAATTAAAAAAAAAACGGTAATTTTAGAGGTAGAAACCAAAATCCCCCTTAATTCGGCAGAAGTTGTAATTAAAACAATTGTTTAGCGTTCAATTATAAGCTGAATTTGGAAACAAAACACCATCTATTCACTAACAATGCATGATTCGGATCGGCCAACCAAGCTATCCGCTTCAAAAACAAACAGGCAGCCGCGCTGGCCAAACCTCGCTAATTTTTTTGTTTGCTAATTCCAAACTCAAACTCTATGCCGATTGTTTCCGATACACATCGGGCGCAGTGCGACCGATCTAAAAGCCAATTAAAATCACCTTGACAGTGGAAAAGCACGACTCAAACGCCCCAGGAATTCAATTAGCAATCTCGTCCAGACATACACATACACCGTAGAAATCGAAGGGAATGGAAGAAGGTGTCGTAATGAAGGCTGCATTGGGGGGATGGCAAAATCACAGATCGATACACGAACGCAGGGAGAGAACACGAGGGTAATTGTCCTGGCTACACCTTGATGCTTGCTCTCGTAAGGCCACCCTCCAGTGCCCAGTGCAACGCCACGGTTGACGAATTGACCGTTTCCTGTGTCTTACGACTCGTGTACGTCATGTTCTAGTTAGCCGCGGGCAATAAGGGATACCAACCTTGCGAATAAGTCATTGCGAATGCTGCGAAGCGGGGGCATGTGTCGTGTGCCGAATTGGAGCTATTCGGGGGACACACACTCACCTGAAACAGATAAGAAAATCAAATCAAAAAATGCTCACAAGACGGGTTGCCAATTTACAAAACGGGCTATTCAGAAAATGATGTTTTGTCATTTTGTGATTATGGGGAATACATATCTGGATCAGTTTCCGGGACGCTTTTTCGTTTATTTAAAAAGCTTCTGTGAATATTTAGGATCATTATCAAAGATCGAAGGAATCCTGCTTTAAAGAAATATGTCGAAGTACTTTTTGTGTTTTTCATCGTATTTATCCGTTTTATTTCTATCAGTTTCGACCTTCTAGTTTTCGACACAGTTTTTGTCATTTTGGTGTTGAAGTAAACAAGTCACAACACCTTAAAAACCAGTATCTAAACATTGCTCCATTTGCATCTGCTTTTAATAACGTAATTCGTAGGAAACGCTGGTATATACGGCTGGTACGAAAATTGGTGTCACATATAGATATGTCGTAGACAAATTGTTATTTCTGACAAACGTATTTTACCTAGGCAAAAGCTATTTGCCTAGGCAAAAGCTACAGGCACTGCCGTACACATTGCAGCAATATTTTTTTGTTTTTCTGTGCTGATTTGATTCATACGGGGAAAAATGGTGATGTAAGGGACTGGCTTTAGTGTAACCGTGATCGCAAGTGACCGTGAAATGTGTGCGGTTAGACGTACTGGAGACGGCAGTGCGCATAGTCAGCATACTGTTGGATTTTTAAATTATGTGAGGTTATGTGATTGTTGGCAGCATTATTAACTAATTAACGTCATGTCCGTTTCTTATTACAACAATAGGCACTTGGTTCGGCTACATCCGCAGCATATCGGTAAACCATTATGAAGACATGCAGAACGTTTCAACACGCCAAATGTCCACTGAGTTGTACATTTGTTCCGCATAATTTCCGTATGTAAAATAAGAGCTAGGTGATATCATCATCTGCATCGATGCGTAAAATCGTCCAGTCGATAAGAATTGAGATATTAGGAGTTCCAGTCTAACGTTTTCATGGTAAAAGGGAAACTGATAATTCCTAACCTAAAAAAAAGTCTTGTTTTAGTGAAATAAAATTCATATGAAATCGTACCTCCATTCTCCGCACTCATGAGAATTGACGCTTGTCACAGCAAATCAGGCGTAACTTCATTAGAATCATGATGATTAGAATACGATATTATTCAGAAATAATCAACGACTAAATATTAATTATGACGAAAAGTTGTTTAAATGGATAGATCTATCTCTATTTTTCTAGTATTAATTATGACGAATTTGAGAACTAACATGCACATAACCTCATATAATTTTAAAACAAACGCGATTGAAAACTAAATGGTATTTGCCTAACAACGGTCTTGGCAAATTTGCCTAGGCAAATAGCTTTAAAAAGGTTCCATATCTGTTTGCCCAGGCAAATAGCTTTTTCCTAGGCAAAAGCTGTTGGCCTAAAATAACTATTTGCCTACGACACATGCACTCATGGTGAGTCACCCAAAAAAAGGTTCGCTGTGGATAGTGTCATTTAATGGGTATGTCTTTGAATGGAGAAGCTTTGAAAATTCCGAGATTTTTGTAAGGCATTAATTATTTTAGGCAAAATCAAACACAACTCTTTGTTCAATTAATATGAAGTATGAGTTGTTTCGCAAACCAACAAATTTCCCCACCAATAAATTTGTGTGATTTTTGTATGTATTTTTCAGTTTTTTTTTAATCTTTTTGTTTCGATTTTAATTTTGAACAAACTGTCTTATCTTTTAACCGAATGTAATGATTTTTATACATCTATACAAATAAAAAATCTGCTGTGGCCAGGTTTTACATGACTTTATCATACAATATATAAAATTAATAGTTTATCTGCACGAGATTCAGTTTGACCGAGATCGATCGTGATTGCATTAAAATAAAACGAATTAGCCAGGATTTGACAGATATTGATAGTAGGTATTGTCACAAAATCAGCCTTTGACACTACTTACTGTCAGTAGAAGAAAATATCTGTCAAATCCTGGCTAACTTTATACTAATGCAAACACGATCCCGATCAAATAGAATTTGCTCCTACAACTAAACTATTAATTTTACCAAAAAATATCTCATAAATTATACAAAATTTCCTCTTCTTTAATTTATTATTTAACACTGTTTTGACGAAATTACAGAAATGACGGATCATTTGCAAAATCCTTCAAAAATGCTTAGAGGAAACATCCAGTTCCTTTGGACCAAAAGCTTTTCAGCTCTAAGTTTGGTCATGAAACTTCTAAACGTGATGGGTGTGCTCTATAAGTAGAATGATAGCAAACTAAATAGATATATCGTGTAAACTTGAATTAAACGATTCCAAAACACACAATTTATTTTAAAAAATAAATAAAAAATTGAAAGGTAAGTAATAACAAAACATCAAATGGTGTTGTAATTTTGAAAGATGCACTAATTAACAAAAGCTAGCCTTTTAGGCAACACTTAGGTGACGTACGATTAACTATGAGGAATGGGCGCAGTTATTCGGTAAAAGAAGACCTGCATAATCATTGGCAAACAGTTTACAAACAGTGGCGTAGATTTTGTCTCAAAATAATGCGTAACAAAAATCTCCGTTTCTAATGTTGTTGCTATGACTACGACCAATTAGTGCTATGCGTTATTTCTAATTATTGTCATCACAATAATCTGATATGTTAGCAATAATACTACATGATTTCACTAAAGGCAAAAACATCACATACTTAATGAGATGTGCAATGTACTGTACATACTAGAATAGAAATAGTCTAGATATAGCTTGACGTAAGAAATGTCCATCTTGGAAAACTCTGTTTTCCCCTATCATCCGTCCACTTTAGACATCTAAATTAAACAATTCGCCTTACAGGCCACGTATTCAATTAACATCAATCGGGAACTGTCATCGAAAGTATCGGTTGCCTTTGGTTTAGTGGAGTTTTCTCGGATCTCTTCGAGTGTATCATCTCCCTCCGCGGGATTAATTTAATTGAAAAATTCCTTTGATGTGCACGCGCCGTCGATTTTATTTCGTTTTCGTTTATATTTTTCCCTCTGCTGCGCCCCGCTGTTCCAGATTTCAATCGCGCCGCTCGACATCTCTCAAAATTCAATCAATAATTTGGTTCGGACGGGTCGGTGCCGATCTAAAGGCAGGCCACGTCTCAATCATAAAGACCGAGTGATCCGGGATGAGACGGCCGCCTCCGCACCCGCCGCCCGTCCGTCGTTTGCGGGGTGGTGCGAAAAAACCTCGTAAATACATAACTTTATCTGGTGCGCGATCCGAGAGGAACGACACTAAGAAATTGCTTCATTCCGCAAAGTGCAGCACCGTATTAATACTGCACAAGTTTTGATATTTAGGATTTTTTTCCTGCTCCCCCTCTTCGCTGCCATTCCAGACCGCCAGGATCAGATTAAATTGATTTAGAAGTATAGCTTTCAGGAAGTTCCCCTATTACGTAATATACCTCGGCTTATTTCAGCGTTGACTTTAAAAACCACAGGGGTGTTTTATCAATGATTTAAGATAACAATCTCTCAATTATGAGTGACATTTATTTCTATGTTTGGTAAAACGAACGGCTTGCATAATGAATGCTAATAGAATTCATTTAGTAATGGGTCGATTATGTGGTTTCACTCTTAAGATTTTATAGCGTTATAGATCTATAGCGTATAGGTGTCGATAAGAAACCCTTATAGAACTCTATAACTCGCCAATAACTGTCTTATAGCAATGCAACTCCGTGTACATCTCTTAACGGGGCCAATATGGCGTCGCCGGATCAGCTGATTGTATTTACTAAAGCGTCTCATGTTTGAGTTCAGCGGCCGAGAAGTTTAGGATGTGTTATTAGTGCTTTGTACTTTGTGACAGTAATATAATTTTTAAAATAAAAGAATTATAGATTGGCAATCATGCACGCTACACTCAAAATCGAATTTACAGTTGGCAACAAGGTTGGATATCATATTCATATTTCACAGCTTTCAGCTTAGAACTCTAGCAATGAGCAGGATATACACAAGCATTCAATCGTTCAAAATAATCCATAATATGGATTATGATTGCTTGTTATATCGCAAACTGTCCTTTCTCGATAGCATATAATTCCCACTGAAACCGTACCTTCTACTTTGGTAGTTCTTATATATGGATCATATATTATATTATATGTGATCTCTTTGTATAACCTGAACACAAAAAATGCCAATATTTTCAGCAACTGCAAAATTCACAAAAACGTAACAACCCAAAATTCATAGGCAAACAACCAAATCCATTGCCCTTTTTGTTGACAACATTCCCATACTAAAAAAAATTGCTACTGCTTTATTTATTTACACAATAGTATTTTCCACAAAGCCAGTGTGGTCACGTGATTTTCAGACATTGCACATGGATACGTATCTACTTGACTTCGCATATTAGTTAACAGCGTACAGGCTTTGCCATAGTGGCGCTGTAGAAGTGCTCAGAATTGCTCAGAATACCCAATAGGCATATTTAAGAGTATCTATAAGGGTATCTATAGCCTATGAGGGCTCACACAATCGGAACTGTTAGAAATAAAATATTTAATTTGATATATTAGACCTCATTTTTAATAAAATTGATGAGTTATTTAGTGTTTGATCAATGTGTCGATATCAAAATTTAATTCGTTCGCCGTATTGATTTAATATTTAAATATTATTTATGAACATTTTTCAAATAAAAACAAAAAATATGTCCTAAGGAATAGCTAAATATACTTACGTGGAAGACACAAGCAGATAAAATAAGACAGCAGATTAAGAAAAGTTGCGGTTAAAAATGGCAAGTTAGTAATTACTAGACATTTGCAACACCCGGTATTGGACGTCACTATGATGACGGTGCTACGGTACTACGATAATTTAAAATTTTTATATTATTAGTAATGATTTTAAAAAAATTAAGAAAATGGCGGGTTGTAACAAAAAAATCGCTATGGACTCACATAGACCACAAGAAGTTACCCAATTGAAAAATATTTAGTTCTCCCGCAGGACCCTAAAGTTAATAATTTTCTTTAAAAAATCGAATGTCCCGCTTGCCGTGTTGCCTTTTTCTGGTAGTCCGTCTCGGGTTTTGTTATATTGTGTGGAAAAATGGATAATTTCACAAGTAGTGATAAGGTAAGATATTATGGTAATTTGCGAAAATGTGGGAATATGAGAATGTAGACTGCTGCTGTCACTCGAAGACTAGGATGGACATTAGACGCCGAAGTTCAAGTGCAAATTGGCCGCTGTTTAAATTTTTTGATAAGTTGACTATTGAGTCATTGAACATATGTTATTTATTACCAATTTCGTCAAATTGGGTACTAGGGATAGGTGCGGGCTAAATTTCACCGTCGTACTACACCGTACTACAGTATGAAAACTTGTGGTAGTGACAATACAATGTTTAAAATGTTGTTAAGATTTCAGAATTATTGCACTCAATAAGTATACACCCTGTATAATTTTCCGTGTAAAGGTAGCTTTTTATATTTTTATTCGATTTTGACAAATCGGTTACTGAATCTGGCATAAAATTGATGAATTTTGCGATTTTTTAGCGGCGAACACAGGCTAAACCTTCAAACAAAATACCACATAAGACAGTTAATTTACACATTTTTATAAGCGTACAAAATTTCATGTAACAATATCACATATCTTGCATGCGTTTTTTACTTTACTAAAACATTACTTCCATGATACATGAATCAGACGTATTTTATCACAAAGCGTGGATACAACAACAACAATAAAATACATATACATTACCACAACTAGTAATACACCTTTATCTACGACTGACATATAATAAGTTCATTGCATGCGTATCTATGACTATATAATCGCCATCATTATACGCGCCAAAGATTATAATGACACTAGCGTTGTATAATAATGACAGTTCGTTCAAATAATGACCTCATTATATATCATCATATATGTCTGTCAAAACCAAAGTGGATGACAGTTATGTGACAGTTCGCCCAGCCATCATTGACAAATACATTTAAAACTATTTGATATAAAATGGAATTGATGAGTCGTAGATAAAACGTCGTATTTGACTCGCACATAACGGATATAAATCGCTCGCATGATTACACGCTCGCCTACGGCTCGCGTGTAAACGTCATGCTCGCCTACGGCTCGCGTGTAAACGTCATGCTCGCGATTTATATCCTTAATTATGTGCTCGTCAAATAATATACTATTATCTACGACTCACATATAATAAGATCATTGCATTCTTATCTATGACTATATAATCCCCATCATGATACACGCCAATGATTATAATGACACTAGCGCTGTATAATAATGACAGTTAGTTCAAATAATGACTTCATTATTTAAACAAAGTCTTCATTATACGAACGTACTGTCAAAGTCTGTCAAAACGTACGTGGATGACAGTTATTTGACAGTTCGCCTCGCCACCATTGACAAATGTTTTACATAAAATATAATTTATGCGTCGGAGATAAAATGTCGTATTTAACTGAAACATAACGGATAATAATATACTATTACCTTAAAAAAATAAAATAAAAATTTAAGTGTTCACGAATAAAATTTTAAAACTATAACGAAACGTCAAGCTATTCTTGCGATGTCGTCAAGTGTCCTCCGAAGTTATTGGTATAGCTATTCCCACCTTCTACTCCTGATTTATAGGTGCATAGAGAGTAGACTATTCAACTCCGCATTTGACGTAGGACAATTGGGTAAACATTTCTATGTTAGCAATTACATCACTGAATTAATTTTCATTGATCATCTAATAAATCCCAGATAACCCCTCTTCGCTATTGTCGAAACTTTAAGTGACCATACCTAAGACTTTTGACATGCAAGGCTTCTTTTTCTAAATTCTTTCCTTGGTGATCTGTAGATTGATATAATCAACCCATCAGCGTCAAACGTTTACAATACGGTTTCTTAGTAGACACAACACCGGCCATCTGGTGCCTCCTCATCCTTTCAACAATACACCTTACCTTCTAATAACTTCTAAACTAAAGATTCATCCAAGTTCGACCGTCAAACCTCGGTAAACCAAATCACTATAATACGGGGGCACGCTTCGAAAAAATAGGGGTCCACAACACAACAGATGTCTGCGAGGTGCAGGTAGCTTGGAATTATATCGACATCAAGCGATTTTTCCCCGCCGAGATGATTTCGGTCCATAAGGATGCGCCATATGGCCCTACCTGAGGCCCAAAACGTCCTTTTTTATGGCCGAACTTCGCATAATACCCTGACGCTAAAGCACTGATTGAAACATATGTCAGGCGAGTGTTTTACGAAGCAATCAAACATGTGCAGTCTAGACCCGTGTACTCGGAAATGATGGAAACAGTCGTTGCAGTAATTAACATATTCCTTCGTTTATAGCTGGTGTAGCAATAAATGTAACTCCTCGTGTAGTTGACAGCTAAGTATCCGATTCACCACATAAATTTCGTTGGTTTGCTGAATTTGATAGCTACAGTGGAACAATATAGTCTTCGTTTAACTAACAGTTTCCATGAAAATACCTTAACACAGAAATATTTTATTTCTATTGATTAACAGTATACATGTTACCAAATAACTAAACAAAACAAAGCATTTTTATAGTGTTGGTACCAGCACAGCAAACAATAATACCTACTTATTATTATAATATTTTACTTAACTCTTTACATTATTTTTTTGCTTTAAATCAAATATTTTCAACCCTACTGCCCAACACAATAATTATTTATTTCGAAATAATTATTTCTGCCCATAAAATTTCAGAATTTTAATTGCACCCTATTCTAATTTAATTGCTGGTTTACGGCTACCTGTTAGCGACCGCTTTTATTGCGTTTCGTTTCGGTCGAAAATTAGAAAGCTAGAAAACCTAGTTTGATTTTCAGTCACATGCAAATAGATAGTTTTTCTAATGAAAACTATTTACAGCGGATATTATTGATAGCGTAAACGACATTGCACTCGTGATGAAAGATTTAAAAATGTGCTTACCTCAATATTCAACAAGGTTCCTCATAGGCATTTTAGAACCAACACGGCAGCATGCCGACTAAAATAATTAAAAATCAATGATATTATCAAATAATAACATGATAATTGCGTTATGTAAATCCATTTTGGGTAATGTTACTTTTATGGAAATTTACCAAAATGAAAAAGTTTTTTACCAATCACCAAAAAATAGCAAAACTCGTGATATAATAATTTATATATTATATTATATGTACAATAATAAACTGTGGGCCAAGCAAAACGGTACACATTTTTAATCATTCGTATTTCCAATAATATTTGGTCAATTCAATTATTCCTTTAAGAAACGAATAGCTTGTAGCGCGAAGATTGAAATCATACCATATTCGCAATAACTGAACGTTTCAATCCAAAGTTATGTTGCTTTATGTATGGCTGCAACATTTCTGATAATATGGGGTCAATTTAATGAAAGGTGTATTAAAATCAATGGGTAATGACATTTGTCTTGTTTTGGTAATAACGGGCACTAAAGATCGTATAGCATCGTACACAGGGTGATGTTTTCTTATACAGATTGAAATATTTACACAAGGTTTTTTATTGTTTTTAATCAAAACCAGTGGAATATGACGTTTGTAACAAAAACATTGCAACGGCAAGATAAATCTAACTGTGTACTTGAGTTATCTTTAAAGATCGTGGAGAAACCGTTGGTGTTGTTATGGGCGGCATGTTTGAATGTATCATTTTAGGTTATCTCTTCGTCAGTTTCATTTATGATGTATCACAGATCTTGTTTAGATCTAAATTTTAGACTTATGTTACTTGTTCTTTTGTTTGTTTTTGCTAAGATTGAATCGGAGCTGGATGCAGCGTTTTTTGAGTATGTCACATCACTTCAAACCAACTTTTGTTTTTTATTTTTATGTCATGTTTAAATAAAGGGCCCTTCCAACATCAGCCTGAATACATTGTGTTGTTTCTTTTTTAGATGTTGTTTATTTAAAGATGTAACTTGTACGTGAAAAACGAACAGCAAAGACCTGATCGTCAGACAAGTTGAAGCAAATTGCCATAATTTTAGTTCAATAAAAAACGATGTTGATTTTAGTTCCAAATTACTACAAAAGCAAAATTTTATGTTTTTGTTGCAGAAAAAAAGAATCTACATCCCAACAATTGTAGTACAATATGGAAAACAGGTAAGAAAAATCCTTTAAAAATTTCAAAATTAACCTGACGCCCATAAGAAAAGTACACGCTGGCCATAGTTTCTCCATCATCTTTAAAGATAACTCAAATTCGCAATTGGAGTTTTCGTACCTATGCAATGGAATCGTTTTTTATCTATGCAAACGTCCAATTCAACTGTTTTTTGAGTATAAACAGCAAACGACGATGTTTCAAAATTTCACCCTTTATTCCGTCTATACGATGCCATAAAATCTCTACTGTTCGTTTCGACAAAACGAAAACAAATGTCATTACCTACTAATTTCATTTCACCTTTCATTTCACATTAAATTGACTGGATATTATACGAAATACATAAAGCAGCATTACATTGGATTAAAACGTTCAATTTTTGCGAACATGGTATGGTTTCAATCTTCACAATATAAGCAATTACTTTATCAAAGAAATGCTTGAATTTACTTAGTCTCTATATGAGCAATTGAAAATTGATACCGTTTTGTTACCCACAGTCTATATTATATTATAATAGTTTATTTGTCACGATAGTTTATATCGTGATACAGTGATATAAAAAATGATTGACCTGACCGCTCTTATGAAATAGGTTTATATATGGCACATTTTTACTATAAACCCGTGCGAGCGGACAGGTCAGTCATTTTTTATCTCAGTGCATAATTGTGATAAATATCACACTGTCCAATATGAGTTTTCTTGTTTCTTTATCCTTTACAGTTATTAGCATGTTTTTGACATTATTCTCACAATATGTCAGAAGCAGATGATAATAAAAGTTGTTGTCTAAACGATTACGAATCATATCTTTAATATTGCAATATTCTGGTGGTCCATAAAAAAACAAGTTAGTGTACATGGTTGTGGAACAGCCTGTATGCATGAAAATATTTCCTTTCGGTAGATCGAGTGATTATCTACATCTTTCCTATATCGAAAAAACATATATTTCGCCCTCTAAAGGCCTTTAATGTACTTTGAATCCAGCGTGGGACAGCGTATACATTGTACAGTTATGGAAAGATGTATGTTGCTATCGCTATCTCACAATTTTAAACGAGCATGTCGGTTGTATGTTCGGGTTTAGTTATTCTTTGGTCGGTCACTATGAAAAGAAATACTTTAAACACACTGCTTTAAAGTTCTGAAATAGCGATTGAACATACATCTTTCCATGACTGTACACGTGTACACCAGTACTATAAAGGCAGTCGGAACTTTTGTGTTCTTGTTTGCCTGCACAGCAGGTTTATTCCGTTTTGAAACAGACGAACGGTATAGTTGTGCAATTTATGCCATTTATACTTCCTATATACTGCAGAATTAGTAACACGAAGTTATTAAGATTCAATTTGTTGTTCTTAACAATGTAAAGAAAAATGTAAATATTTTCGTGTTGCGAAATCAACCAAAACAAAACAATCATAAAAGTCGGTATTACCGGTTTGAGAGAAAACAACTTGTAATTTGTAATTAGTACGTACTGCGGGATTAATTTCTTGTATTTCTTGTTTTTTTTTTCTACATACATGTGGATGATGTCTATTGTTAATATAGATCGACAACTTTGTGTAATTGAAAACTTACTTTAAATTAATTCTATAGAAAACGTCTTTATACGAAATGCTTAATAACACGGTTTAGATACGGCAAGTTTAGTGGTGGGAAGCGCTTGCCGCCACTAAACTTACCATGGGGAAACCATAGAAAAGTAAGCATTCCAATTGATGTCAAGTACATACTTTCCTATGTTTACAGATGTCAAGTTTGGCAAGTTTGTTTTTTAACGGAACTTTCAGCTTTTTTTGTATGTGTAACCTACCCGAGTAACAAAGCAATAGACCACTGATTCAATATGCTGTTATGAAATAGACTCGTAAGACATTAAATATGCAATACCTACTTTAATAAAATCATTTATAATCTGGTCCTTTGTTATTCGTATAAACCTCTTGTATTACGAATGCCAGCAACTGATGTATTATATAGAGGCATACTCATTTTGTAATTGTGGGTGCTAATACTCGAATTGCCTGGAAGCCAAACAAAATTTCTACCGTTAGCAGACCACATCATTTCATAGCGTCAAAGCAATTATTGTAGGATGAACGCTAAAAGAGTATTAACACAAAATCCCAAAAGCCCTGAAAAAAGAAGCCATATTTAATAATAGAAAACCTACTATAAATGACATGAATAAATTCAACCATACAATCAACCTTTTTAATAATAGATATTTCAATGCGGTTATCAATGTACTGATCTAGATGTAGATTGATACAAATTCTCGCTTGTATTGATCGGGTTAACAATACGAAATCCGGCATAACATATTGAAATCAATTCCTGGACATCTGTTGTATGCTACGTGCACGTATAAGAAAGAGTGTCGTAATCACGGTTCCATTCTGCTGCATAGATAATATCGTAAGATTTATGTGTAGGTTATTATTATCTGGGCCGTCCTTTGAGAAAACGTTTCAACACCCACATAATTACATAGCACTGGTCGGTCTACGACGGTTCCGGGCCCAAATAATAAAACAAGTTTCGCCGTACGCGCGATGGTAAATTGAATAAAAGTCCTCCCTGATGGGAGCAATGCCTGCGAGGGACCTTTCTTGTCCCTCATTATCTGCCCATAACCGCGGTCGTCTATCGACTGCACAGCTCCACGGGTGATCCATCTTTCAAACGTCAAATCCGAGAGCTGATCGGCAAGGAATCACACATTTGGGGCCACACGATGATTACCAAAAACGATGTACATTAGTCATCTCTAAGAGAGGCTTTATAACCCTGTCAAGACGTCCAATACCACGCTGATAGCCTCGAAAGTGATAGCGCAATAAAAATATTTTGATTTTTTGGTATCGATCGAAAATATTAAAAGGCCTGTATTAAATGAATTCCTGCATGTTTGATATAAATTTCAGTAGTGGTGTTATAGAACCCTGTCAGTTAGCTGCAGTGTCTGTTGTTTATGCTATTGGATCTCCTTGTGTACCGAAAAGAGAAAGTTATCATTAACATATGGGACCGTGATTCTTTTAAAGCAGCCTAGTCATTGAAATATTACAAAGTCCAACTTGTCCTGAAGGCCAGGCCCACCGCATTGTTCAATTAGTTCGTTATTAGCAGAAAAGTATTTCTGTCGGTAGACAGCAAGAATGCGTTTATAACATATTATTTTTAAACAGTTTAGAATCCTTACATGGTTTATGCCCTGCACACATTGAAGTGGCAATGGGAAAGGCCATCTACGTTTTAAAAGTAGAAAAAAAAGGAGAAGTAGATAAAAGTAGATACAGTTAGTAGCGGATTTATTTCTGAATGCAATATTAAAATTATGTGTTACATGAGTGTTACATTATATGTTATGTGTCACATCAGAAAATTTTCTAGAAAAAGACAACAGTTTCCTAGTCTGTTTTTTGAAGAATGGAAAATTCAGGTCATAATGTCAAAAATTGTAACTTTGGCAGACTTATAGACCTGAACTCACCGTCATAGAAGATTCAAGAGGGTTTCAAAGTAAACATAAAACTTTGTGTTTTTATCTGATATCGTAAAAGTTTATTTGGCAATTGATTTTAGTCTATATAAATTCACAAACACTGCGGGCATCTGAATTATTTACAATTTGACTTTATCGAAAACCTTATGCCATAAAAATCTTTTCGAATTGGTATTTCACCCAAAATAAATCAAATACAAGTTTTCTTGAGATATGGCTTTAATCAGGAATAAATACTCTACCAAATGTTTAAGAAAAAAATATGCCATCCTATTTGAAAACAGAAGTTGTCATACGTCCGTCAAAAAAATAAACTGCTGTTGTAATTCTACTTTCGCTAGTTTATACTATAAATATATACTCGTACGTTAACGTTTTGGTTCACAGTAATTGAATGATTAACAACCACGTTATGGCTTGCTTGCATCTGGTAGGAAAATCGTTCACATCTATTCATTGTAATAACACGAAATGTAGAGGAACATATAAAAATATCTTGTTGATTTTAATTTTGAAAGGGACGCCGTACTTATTCTAATAGACTTCTAGATTTTACTCTAGCTAATCTTATGTATGAAATGTTCTGTAGTCAGATGAGAGTCGTCCCAATGTGTTGGATGGATGGTTGTGATGGATGTAAGGACGAAAATAGGTCTACAGAAGATCAGGTGGTCGATCCCAAGCCAACTGTTGCTTTTGCTGGTACCTTTACCTGATACACCACAAAATGAAATTATTATTGCTAACACCTAGCCAGTTTGCTCATGAAGTACTAAGACCACATGTTATATCATTCTCCAACAGAACGATGAAAACTAAAATTTTAACTTACGAATTGTGCTAGTCTGGAATTAAGTGGAATCGCGTATTAGATGTAAATGACAGCGTCGCGGAAAAACGTCCGGTCGTTGACGAAGCAATAATTGAAAAAATAAGGACTAGTTCCTGAATGTTTGACAGCTCACCAACAACGCCTTTCTATTTACTTTCAGTCATTAGATAGTTGTTTCTAATATTATCTTGGATAAATGATCTTGGAAAAACACCATCATCAATGAACGCGCTCCTAGCGTATTTGCTTTGTGCGAAAAGTGGAAGTTAATTTTGGTATGCGGTTAGCAAATAAGAGTATTTGTTTCATGCACGCTCTATTTTGATGACCCAGTTGAGTTATAGATGAAAATCAGTGACATTTTACATACTGTAGTGTGTTGTGTAGCAAGACAAGAAAGTGCTTCCTAATCGAGACTGGGCACATTTTGTGGCCCCGAAATCAGTTTTTTGCGCGGCGCACACATCATTTTTATCCTAATGACGACTATACTGATTATAATCGTCACCAATGTCAGTTTCATTAGATTGTTTACCTCCAGTTTTCGTCGTGAAAGAGTCACAATATAAATTGTGCCAAGTTTACGATTTTGCGCTGTAGTCCAAAATGCCCATGTTTGAGCTTTCATTTAAGCATAGTTATTAGGTTTAATTACAGCAGAACGTCGATAATCCGAATATTCGCCAATCCGAACACCACACAAAGAAATAATCATAAAATAAATCACTGAGTAACCTAGGGAAAAGCTATTTTTCTCGGTTCCTGTTTACAGAAAAATGTTGGTTTTGTTTTATATCTTCTATCCAATACTCGTATTTTCCACTTATTACAATATTTAATAATCTAAATCACCTTCGGTCCCAAGTAGTTCGGATTAACGCCGCTCTACTGTAATAAATAAATAATAAATAAGATATAAATAAATCATAATTAATCATAAATAAGTTATAAATAAATCCCTTCGATTTCCGTTTGATATAGCTTCGATATCTCTTCGATATCTCTTCGATATCCCTTCCTTCGATATCGCTTCGATATCCCTTCGATATCGCTTCGATATTCCTTCGATATCCCTTCGATTTTAGCTTTTTGACATTCTTAAAGTTTATGACGACCGTAATCGAATGGTGTTGGTTTTATTAAGATTGAACTTCTATCCAATCTTATTTTCTCCTATTTAGTTGCAATGTTTGATAATCCGAATGACCTTCGGTCCCAATTAGTTCGGATTATCGACGCTCCACTGTACTTCGCACCATTTTGCACTGCTCAGCTGTATAACTCAAATATAGTGGGTGTCAAAAATAAGTGTAACATATAGATAAAGTATACTGAACTTTTGATATTAAACTCATGTCCACACACCTGACACCGTTTAGGTACTGCATATAGCCTTATTTGTTTAGCGTCTCTAAAAAGAATTTAAGATTGGCAAAAATTGATATCAAAATTACAAAACCGTTCTCGTTAACTCCTTTCAAAGACGGTAAATAATAAAAAAGTCACACAAATGTAATTTAGCTTTAAAAGTGCCGTTCTATGATACATGGCACAATTTTTCATATGCTGTCTCTCCAACGTTCAAACAATACATTTTCTGACAAGAGTTCATTAAAATTAATTATTATTAACTAGTTGACTAGTATTGTCGGCTTTTAAGTGTTTACGTATAATAGTAATGATAGCAATTTTGAATTTCGTTGTCGATGATCGTTATCACAGAATTTTCAAATTTGTCAACTTATCTTTATATTTAGTCATTCTTATCTATTTATGTGGTTACATTTTAAAATAATATTTACACCTTTTATTGTTTACCAATTTTTTATTAAGGCTTTATCGGATGCTCGATTGACACGATTATGGAATTAAAGTATCAATTATGTTCATTTTGTGCCTGTATTTTTGGTTTTGAAAGGTGCCAGTTGCTCGTTATACATTACGCCTTGCTCGATGAGCACGCGCTGCAAATTCTTATAAAAAATTAACAATGTTTACTCCCGAATATTACAAAGTAATAAAAATTCTTCATATTGGTTGGCAGTCAGCACATATATAAAATTCTAGGATAAAAGTTCAATGATTCTGAAACAAATGTATAAATACAAATAATATTCTTAATAAAAATTATTAGTTACACATTAATAAACTATAGAAAGGCAGCAAATTTTCTTGAAATTCACTTAATATTATCAATATGCTATAGATAGGTTGCCGAGCATACAGGGGTCACAACAGCGGATAATGACATAAAATAATGTGTAAAAAATGTCACACCCATAAAAGCAACGGAGATGTTTCAGGGTGAATGCAATTTAAATTTAACGAACATTATGGGCTATTGGGTATTTTTTTAAATATTTTTATTATATTCATGTTTGTTGTGTCTCAATTTTAGAATCCTAACTAATAAATACGAATATGTCTCTATCAATGCCATTTAGAACAAATAAAACAACGAAAACGTTACAAAATAATTAGTAGGATAGTCAATCACACTACGTCACCTTTTATTACTAAAAAAAATCTTTTTTAAACGGGGTCGTGACACGTTACGTAATTTTATGCACTGTATATATAACGAAAAATAAACATAATTGGACATGTCGGTACTCTACATAACAATTCATTTTTCTCCCATTATCTGCAAAAACGTGCGCGTAATACGTCGACGGCAGACAGAGGTTGGATGACGTCACGCGGTGCATTATAATCGAGCAATTAGTTGGAGTGACAAATTCCGATTGTTGGAAAACTAATTTGATTAACAATGACAATCGGTCACGGTCGCAGAACGCTCAATGCGCTCCGTGGGATGCGAACCGTTTCCCATTGGGACCCTGTAACGTCACCAATCTGCATTCGATTCGAATCTGACCGGGACTGTAACGTACAGAGGGAACGCACGTCGGAAACTATATTTTGATATATCGACAACTTCCTTGCCATCGATGTCTCTGGCGATACCGAACCTCTCTCTAATTAAACAGTCCGACCAAACTGTACATTATCTGTCCCGCTTGTTTACACGAACAGGTGTATAAATCAACTGTTTTGTTTATTGGTAAGCGATATCGGCTTCGGCCCACGTTCTTCGTGTCGTCGGGATGTATGGGTTGTGGGCGGTCTACGGTCGCCCATGCGTTTTCCTGGGAGGTTTTTAAATTTCAACTATGAACGTTCCTCAATGTTGTGCAACGATATTAATTATACTATGCGGCGATTTCGTGTTTAATGACCTGTTCACACAGGTATCGCTAGCATAGCGCTTGCTGTGGAGGCGCATGGACATTCGTTAACATCCATATAGATAATGTTTGAGTATTTTATTTGGAAGCGACATGACGTAAGTGATTGATTGATAATTCGGAAAACGTTCATTTACGGCGTTGGTAGTAATTTCGCCGGAAATTACATAATTTATATTAATTTCCATACATCGAAGACAATTGTATAATCTATTGACGTAATGACAACAAGGTATTACTACACAAATGGTGAAACCGAATGATAGCTACAACTGATATTTGGATGAACGATGTGTACTGTGGATATGTATATCATACATCTAGTTACAAGTCTTTGTGTAAATTTGATAAAGTTGTTGATGTTCCAAGTAAAGTAATACCAGGAATAGAAAAATAAAATAGTTGCTATACTTTAAAAAAAATTCTGGTGTTGGCGTTTTCCCGATTTTTCCAAATTAAGAAGAATTGGCGCTGTTTTTGCCACGTAAATTTTGTTCGTTTAAATTTAGCAATTAATTACTCCGGAAATAATACATAGATTTGAACGAATTAAAAAGTAAAATCACCTGCGGAATGCTAGCTTTCAATGTGCATTTTTCTAAAATCATTGGATTAGTGGTAGACCCACAAAAAGCTATATTATGCAATGCCAGCCATTCCGTTATTAGAAGAGCTAGAATAATGAAATATAGACTATAGGCTACCCAATAATTCATAGGTTTAAAGTTTATTACATAATCAAGGTTTATCTTGCATTTTTCATACAAAAGATCGTGCTGAAACTGCGCGCGCTACGGCCTTTGGGGTGCTGCGGAGAAGGGAGGCGTTAGCGGTGCAGTCATGTCTGAGAGAACCGACACAGCACAATACACAAAAAGAACCATAACT
Source organism: Melinopterus prodromus (assembly GCA_964023965.1). Classification (NCBI taxonomy): domain Eukaryota; kingdom Metazoa; phylum Arthropoda; class Insecta; order Coleoptera; family Scarabaeidae; genus Melinopterus; species Melinopterus prodromus. Next base: position 43,375,394 of record OZ030394.1, read on the forward strand.
TGACAAGGTAGTAATTTTAACTAACAATTAAATTCTTGATATTTGCATAATTTTGTTTATACTATGTGACCCGGTACGAGAGAAATCTCTTCTATCTTGGTGTTTATGTTTTCCTCAGTTTTTATACAATAAGGTTGTAAACAAGATTTTGATGGAAGCGGATAAATCTAATAATTTGGAGTTAGCAGATTTTCCGATTAGTGATGAATACTAAATTAAGCTTGCTTGATAAACCCAAAAAATAGTTAAAAAGTATGCCCGATTTTGTTATATAAATATTCAAACTATTATAACAGTTTCAACAGCTTATTTATTAATAATATTTAAATACATGCAGAAACAATATAAAATAAATACCAACTCGTGATATATTACATTTATTACAAACGTCAGGTCTGACCGTATAAAATATCAAAAAACTTTTACAAATTTAGCATCGTAAATTTGTAGACACATAGAATATTTTGCAGATCACTCATTAATTTTAAATGCTAAACCCGATTTAAATTGCCAAGAATTCCCATAGGACTTCCAAATGCTTGTTCGTGGTTCTGTTATCTTATTGACTTATTTTCCCATTATTTTTTAATTCGGTAATCTGTCGCCAGATATCCAAATTTCTTTGGCGAGGCATAATCGCCGTGTCGTTTTATGCATCGTGTCCGGAAACACTAGTGGCGCACGTGCGATGCGCCACTACTGGCAGCGTCGCTGTCGATCCCTTCCCCCGCTCGCCCAAGGACCGATGAGCGCCGCGTCAACTGCAACAATCATGAGATGCTTCAACTCGATCTTTTGTAGGGAAAATGCAAGATAAACCATGATTATGTACTAAACATTAAACCTTATGAATTAGTGGGTAGCCTATAGTCTATATTTCATTATTCTAGCGCTTCTAATAAAGGAATTGCTGGCATTGCATAATATAGCTTTTTGTGGGTCAAGCACTAATCCAATGATTTTACAAAAATGCTCATTGAAAGCTAGCATTCCGCAGGTGATTTTACTTTTTAATTCGTTCACATCTATGTATTATTTCCGGAGTGATGAATTGCTAAAGTTAAACGAATAAAATTTACGTGGCAAAAACAGCGTCAATTCTTCTTAATTTGGAAAAATCGGGAAAACGGCAACACATACAGCTTTCTCATTTTTATGAGTTGTAGCATATTAATCAAGGACAGCACCAGAATTTTTTCAAATTTTTTCGCCCCTAAGTTTCCGAGAAAATCGACGTCAAAAGAAGGGCCACGAGAGTACATACTGTATACAGTGCGCGCTGAGAGTATAGAATCTTATAATTTAAAGAAAAAATTATTTATGTCGCTACCGGCTGTTAAAGTTAAGAAAAATGATAATAATAAAAAGTCAACTATAAGTTAATAAAAAAATAATATGTGCCTTTTCCGTAGAATCAGAATTTAAAATTAGTCACTTTAAAACGAAAAAACGCGTTTTTTCGTGGTTCGATTATGTTATAATAGAGTGGAAACTTGGCGATGAGAGTGAAAAGTTAACAGACTACTGTAGTATTCCGGTAGGTATTATTATTATTATAATGATGAAAGTACATACACCTGATACACTGCAGTCGTGTCTCGTATGAAATGATACCAACAGTTTCTTGGTTCTTGAGAAACCGCTTTCGGTGTCGTTATGAAAACACTAGAGCCCAAGGTTTTTCCACCGGTAACTTAACGGTGGATCAGTGGTGATGATAAGCGAAATTTTCATCTTTGATGCATTAGTGGTAGCTCATCGGCGAGTCTGCTGAACATGGCTGAAGCAGAAAATGACTGAGTTCGTGACAAAAATAGTAGCAGGAAGCCGATGGTCCTAGGTCACGTGGAACAGTCCGTAGATGTAGTGCGAATTGTTTCCTACTCGGAAATATCATTTCTTAATATGTTATAAACAAACAACCTGAAAAGATCGTGTTTTTTTTTTCGTTTTTCGCTTGTAAAAACTGAACCGATGGAGCAATATTGATGCTTTCAACAGTTTTCGGTCATGTTTGCAATCATTTTTCACCTATTTCGCAACACATTTAAACGCAAAATCAAAACACGTAAAAAAATTAAATCGGACCACCTCAGACGCATCCAGGCTCGGCGAGGCACAAAATATTCAAATCGCAATTGTGCAAAAACTAATCGGACAACGCCTGGTTTGTCCACGCTCAAAATACCCATCAACCGCTACTTTCACGCAAAAAGTCTCCGCTACAGCTTTGAAAATGGCGGAGTATAAATTTGTGAAAAAACGCAGATTTTTCTAGTTTTCCGAATTTCCTTCGTTGACATTAATGCAATCGGTCGGTGCAATGTTCATTTTTTCGTCTTTCCATTCTCTACAACTCGTCTGTTGAAAGCATCAAGATTTCTCCATCGCATCGGTTCACTTTTTATTGATGTTGTTTGTTTATAACAAATTAAAAAATGATATTTGCGAGTAGGAAACACATCACAGAACATCTGCGGACTGTTCCACGTGACCTGGGACCGTCGGCTTCCGGCTAGTATTTTTGTCACGCAAATATCTCTATTGCCTGGTCCACTGTTAAAATACCGAAAGTAATTCATAATTCATAATATTTATAGATTCAACTCAACTATAAAGTACATATAATAATAACTAAAAGAAAAATACATGCATAGGTAATTGAACCAACCGTATGGTGTGATTCGGTTCAACCGGTCTTCCATCACACCATAATGGCGTTATAAAATAAACAAAATCAACGTATACTCAGCTTAGAAAACCAGAAAAAACCACCCCAAAGCACAAGATAATATATCTTTAAGAAAAAGATAATATATTTTTCAGAAAGTGATACTGATTGCCACTTTTGAAGATCTGTTCGGTTATGTTTTGTATTTTCATTTGTCAGTATTCAACTAAAAAAGTTTGTTATTGCTTTCAGTAAATAATGAATTTCAAAACAAAAAAATTGGTACAAATTTTAGATTAGTCTATATTTCTTTAAGAAACGGATTGCTTATATTGTGATGATTGAAAACAGGCTTATAAACGGTTTCAATCCAATGTTATGTTACGTTATGTATGGCTATGCAGCGATTCTGATAATATCGGGTCAATTTAATGTGAAATGAAAAATTAGTAGGTATTAAGATTTGTTTGGTTTTGGTCAAAAGGAAAAGTAGAGATTTTATAGCATGGTATGCAGGGTGATTTTTTATACAGGGTCCAATTAAGAACAAGCTTTTATTTTTTACTGAAAAAATCTGTGGAGTTGAACGTTTGTAGCAGTAACATTGCACGTGTTACACAAGTACGACAAATCCAATTGTATTCTTGAATTATCTTTAATTAAAGATGGCTAACTTTTAATTTTCTCATGGGCACCATGTTTGATTTTTCAATTTGAAATACTTTTCTTGCTTCTGTATTACGTGAAAACGATTAGCTCTTGACTGTTCATTTTTCACGTAAGAATTTAACACATTCAAAATTGATGTTTTAAAATATTACCATGTACCTATATGATGCTACAAAATTGGCAATTTTTGCCAAACAGGAAAGAAGAAATGGAATAACAAATAAAACTGTAACTTCGGTAATTGTTCGGGTCACAACGTTTAATAAACGATGCAAATGGGCAATGCCTGTCAAATTAACAATGATCGGATAAAATGCTACTATTTGTCCATTCCTCGTTTCACAAATCCACGCTATTGATCAGCGAATTTCCCGTAAATTCCAACAGCGTACCTACAATATATTGGTATCTATTTGATTTTGGGTTAGCTACGGGATTCAGCCAAACACAACAAACCAAAGTAGATTATTGGCTTCATTGTTGTCCTGGAGGTGCTGCCGTTGTATTCCGGCATTATTCACCTGCTTACGGGTGCAGTGCGGGTTAGGCCCGACCGGACTGATTATATTTCCAATGTGAAATATATGAAAAACCGATATCGGCTTAACTCCAAATAGACCGTGTTCGGTTTAGTCCGTTCAGCCGGGTCATATATCAGCGAGCGGCGTTTGGCGAAATCCCATTTCATGGTAGCATGGAACAACAGTGATAGGGGCCCAGCCGTGTCCCATCCCATAGTGGTCCCGAGCCTATCTATCCACGATACACACACACGGACGTCCGTGTATTGTATTATACGTGTATATGGATAGATAGAGCGAGGCGCGCGGTGTGCACGGCCTCAATTAACCCTTTAATTTATTATTCGATGCCGGTAAACGGCTTTGCCGCCGTAACACGCGCACAATTTGCATCGCATTATTTGGGTGGGGGATATGGGGCCCGCGGGGACCAGCGCGACCAATTGTTTATACGCGGATTTTTTAATCGCCTTACCCGTGATTAGCCGAATACTGCGGACGTATCTGTCCAGTCCCACTGCATACATGCAGATATATTTATCCCGAAGGGTTGTGAGCAATATAGAAATCTTACTATATTGGTACAATAACTACATTTTGTTAGTTGATAGTGCACCAGTTATAAAATAAAGAAGTCTTTCAATACTACTGTTTGAAAACTAACTAGTGGCAGCTGGTGAATGTGTACAGCCGCAACTAAGTGGTCTAAAGTAAAATTTAAGGTTTCCGGTTTTTTAATAACCTGTTTTTGAGACAGTTGAAAATTTCAGAATTTAAGAAACCGGTTTTAGGTGCTAGATATATAAAAAATAAGGGGTTATTAACTATTAACTGGCCGAAGATTTAGACCAGCGTAACATTTTGTCTTTTTTTTAGAGTTTTTGAGAAATAATGTTTTTTAGGTATTTTGTGCAAGTGTTTATTACTGTTTTTCTTAAAATTAAGACTCAAGTCAGAATTTCTACCTTTAGTTTCATTTTCTCATTTTGCTTAGATTATTGAACTTTTGACAAATTAAGTTAATTAATTAATTATTAATACTTAGAAATATGTGCAATGTTCGAATACCTAGACTTAGAAGTTAAATGTTTTATTTTTTAATTAAGTTACTGGTATGTAAATTAATTGTAGTAAAACAAAATAAAAATAATTTTCTTTTTTTAGATTATACTTATTATTTTGGCTACAATTACCCCGTTTCGTTTTTACTTTATCATACGCAGTATGATAAAGTATTGTAATCGTGCCGAAAAAAAAAAAATGAGATTTTAGCGGAAATAGGTTCTTTTTGGGTCCCCTGAACATTTTTGACCAAGGTACAAAAAATGTCTGTGTGTGTGTGTGTGTGCGTGTGTGTGTGTATGTCTGTGTGTATGTCTGTGTGTATGGGTGTGAGACCCGATTTTTGTGACGACGATTCCGGAGAAACTACTAAAAGTATCGGGATGAAAGTTCATATTTAGAAGTTTTATGATCAAACTTAGAGCTGAAAAGCTTTTGGTTCAAAAGAGTCCAAAGGAACTGGCTGTTTCCTCTAAACATTTTTCAGGACTTTGCAAATGCGCTGCCATTTCTGTAATTTCGTCAAAATAGTTAAATAATAAATTAAAGTAGAGGACTTTTGTATAATTTATATCTATGACATTTTTTGGTAAAATTAATAGTTTAGCTGTATGAGCAAATACTTATTGATCGAGATCGTGTCTACATTAAAACTTAGTAAGCGACGATTTCACAATTATTTTCATTCTGACAGTAGGTAGTGTCAAAGGCTGTCAATATTATCCATATACGTATTAGGGGTTATACGCAGCTTGTCCTATAACGCCAATATGTAGCCTCGGTTTCAACAATGTGAGACGGATATATATATATATATAATATATGGAATATGACGTAAATAGAATCCAAGTGAGAAGTAATTTTTAAAATTAATTAAAAGGATACGGTCTCAGCCCGGATTCGAACCGGGGCCTTCTTCCTTGCCGGGGAATTGCTCTACCGCTGAACTACTGATCCCGGTCGGAGGATATAGATATATATATATATATATATATTTTGTCTATCGATGTGATGCCCGGGATCAAACTGCGCATGCGTGGCCAGTAGTTATTAGGACCGTCGACAGATGGCGCTATTGTAGCTTAGAGTGCGTGGTCGGTATTACCGCGGCCGTTAGTCGGTAATATTCGGCATCACTAACGCTGAACCAGTGACAGCCCATACATATACATGTGGCAGCTCACTAACATACTTTACTGTCATACATGAATTTTGTCCACAACACCAAAAACAGGTTTTAAGGTTTTTAATTTCAAAATGTTAAATGAACAGAAAAGAAATAAATAGTATGTTTAAAATATACAATTTAATATAGGTACCTACGCAAAAAATATAAATGATGATAAAATGATAACAATTACGAAAATGGAAACAGGACAAAAGGAATCATAGGAATAAATCGGACGTAAAACACGAAAAGGATAAAACGGAAAATTAACCTTAAGCTAATCTTTACGGCCTTCATTTGAGCCTTTTAGTAAACTTCGTCATGTTTGTCCGTTTAGTAGTTTTCGTCGTTTTTGTCCACTATTTCCTTAACATATCGCAGTTACAGCCTTCTCCCCCCATTTTGCCATGTCTTTCCAATACGCCTTTTCTGCGCTTTGTGATATAGATAGCAACAAAGTACTAAGCAAATAATAAAACTATAGTAAGTCAAAGCATTCTCAGAAATCTAAGGCGCTCAGGAACTTTCAAACGATACCAAAATGCAACACTAGCGCAGTTTGCCGGCTCCAAATCGGTTTTGGTTGAAACCAAAACGCTTTGCTAATTTATCCAACGACAGTTCTGGGAAATACATTTGCCTAGGCAAATGGGTTAGACAAGTGGGTTTTCAATTATAAATGAAGTCTACAAATATATTTGCCCAAGCAAAGCCACTTGCCTGAAATATACAATTGCAAGAAAAACTCCAGCTGTAAGTTTTATTATTTATTTTACTTTAACCCAAAACTAGAATATTAATTGACAAATTTCCTTCCTTGTCAACTTCATAAAAAACAAGGATACACAGGGTAAACAAATAAAGTTTGGTCACACTAGTAAAACAAACAAAAGCAGTCTATTCCCAACGACATATTTTTTAGCAAAATAACACGACTCTCGAATAATAACAAAACGGTGTAGCATCCCATGGATTCGCTAATTCCACAACCAGCGTGCGAATTCACGTATTCGAAGCTAGTTGCGAAGCGGGGGTGGTCGCACCATGGGGAGCAGTAACTCATTCCAGTTTAAGCCTATTGCGGTCACTGCAAGTGCTGGCCCGCCATTGATTGGCACGGAATCGTGTCAACTTGACTCCGGAGGGACGTTATTAATGGACCTCTGGAGCCGCCGTTATGTATCGCAGTAAATCCCGATTTAAAAATATAGAGAAAACGATGCTCGATATTCCAGTATTCGTTCCGGATTTGCACTGGTTTTATGTTCGTTACTGAACAAAAAAAAATATGGTTCAGTTATCCAGAATTAGATTTCTGATTGTATGCATTACATGAGATGTACAGAAAGAACTATTAGAGTGCCCCTCGGCTTATGCGAATTTTATTTTGATAATTCCGAAAAATGGGGTGTTTTCTATCCTTTGTGTAAATTTTGGCGTTAAGGGGCATTTTGTAATGTGTGTTGTGTATTGTGTCATATTAGCAATTTTAACGAAAGAGAATATTCTCCGGAAGATTATACATGCCTGGAGAAAATCATGGACTTGAATTAGTAAGGAGGTACCTTCACGTGGTATCGTTGACTCGTCCTCATAACAAACGTAAGTAAAGATCGACAGCCAAACTTATTTTTGTAATGCTTGGAATAATCGAAAACAAATAATTAATAAACCATAATTCCTATTAAGTTTAAGAAATTAAAATTAGTTGCGTAAACTGTTTAACGGGATTCTGTTGACATTTTGGTAAAATCAAAAATTACCGATTATCGAAGTTTTATGACCAAACTTAGAGCTGAAAAGCTTTTAGTTCAAAAGGGTCCAAAGGAACTGGCTGTTTCCTCCAAGCATTTTTCAAGGATTTTGCAAATGACACGCCATTTCTGTAATTTCGTCAAATTAGTTAAATAAGAAATTAAAGTAGATGGAATTTTGTATAATTTATGTCTATGACATTTTTTGGTACTAAACAGTTTAGTTAATCACAGTAGATAGTGTCAAACATTGATGTTTTGACAATACCTACTGTCAATAGTATAAACATATCTGTCAAATCCTGGCTAACTAGTTTTATTTTAATGCAGGCACAACCGATCTCGAGCAAATCTCATGCAGCTAATTTTATATATAGTATGATAAAGTCATGTGCCTGGCCACAGCAGATTTCTTTTGTTGATGTGATAGGAAACTGTACCTTTCCATTCACAAATATCATGTTCCCCAAAGGTTCAAGAGGCATATTTATAGATGCAGAAAAGGCTGCTGCCCATCTGCATTATCCATTTTTATATCGGTTTCGTCAATTTCCAAAATAGATCAAGAAACCTATCGTAAAATTAACAGTAGTCACACTATCTTGTCGCATTCTTGGAAGTTAGTTACGGTTTGGAAGATATTTCGAAACTTGACATCAAACTAGTATTTTATGGCTTATAGATAGCATGTAGAAATCGTATATTTCTGCAGTGGGGAGAAAAACCTTATAACAATGCCTGTGATAGATTGCTACTATAAACGTAATTTTATTTATTAACTTTATTAGCAATTATAATAACCAATCGAGATTCACTAATCCATATTGCGATTTACGTCATTGTGTCGATGTTTATATCCTTAAACAGTAGCCATTGTCAACCGATGAAACAACAAAAATAAAAACGTCGTTTGGAATTCGCACGACCAGGTGCAGTATTCGCGAGCCAATAGATCTATGCATGCCCATACCGGTAGCTAGTTAAGCCGGACAATTACGCATCTGCCCAATACTGTATTATATGGTAGTTGAGACACAAAGCTTTTGTACTGCTATGTATCAACTGGGAAACAATTCAGGTCGCTACTGTTTCCCACGCGCACCTGTTCTGTAGTGTACACCAAATCCATATAAAAAACAACAAATACCGGTGTCGCAATGAAAACAAATTTAGATGATAAATAAGAGAAGTGGGTCATATAGAATTGTAAAGAATGAAGTTGCTTCGACATATCGTGTAGCTGCCATTGTAGTCAAGTCAAATTATATTTTGAATTTTGAAAAAATACATTAGCAAGTTCGATTTTTCAGTGAAACTAGGGTTAGAAGTTTAAAACAATTTATCAAAGGCTCCCTCCATATCAGTGCTAAAAATTTAATGGTTAATTATTAAAATTAAAACTAAATTATTTATAAAAAATATATAGAGTGAAAAGAATCATAAAATAATAGATCTATCTGCAGGCTGGTCCTAGTTAAAATCTAATTTGCCGTGTTAAGGTTAGAGGTCGTATCTGCTAATTTGTTTTCGGTTTACATTTTCCGATCAAATCATAAGATGGAATGACTGAAATAACCGAAATAAGAGCAAAATATATTCTTAAACTCAACATTTCAACAACATGTCACTGACCTAGATACGACCTCTATGCTTAACAAGACAGAATACTACTTTACCAGGTACCCACATCTTTACAACGAATAAAATTACATGATACTATAAAGCAGAAAATTTTATAAGCTATAATTTACATAATAACCACTAAAAAGCAATATTTTCAGATACTGTATGTTAGCCTCATTTACCCCGCATTGGTATCGGCGGGGACTTAATGTTTAAAACGTCATGAAGCTATACAGAACAATCCAGATTAACCCTAATTTTTTCAACCGTTAGCAATTAAAAGATATATCAAAATCACTCACAAAATCGAATAAACATCAGGGTTGGCATTTAGGTCGTGAATAGGAGCCAGAGAAACGAGGAATGTAATAAAAATTGAAAAGGAACAAGATCAACTCATACTTATTGTTTTGTGTTACAGGAGCGTTATCATCACCCAATTTGACATACGCTGGAGGAGTCACCCGCCCGTAGGTTTTGTGTCAAAGGTACCATTCGATGACGTCATGTCGTGAAGATGAGAATACAAATTTTCAAATTAGGCGATTAAGCGGACAGGATAGACGGTTTCGTAAATAACCAACGTTCAGTATTTCGGTTGCTACGAAAGGGAATTGTTAATGCTTAAGTTTTAAGAACTTTCGTAGCAACTGATTCCAATATGTCAATTCTGTAAGAACGAACTTTTCAACCGTTGCTAAATTTCTGCATCTACGCGAGTTGTTAACAAAGTTGCTATAATACCGAACTTTGGCTATCTTCATACCAATTTGTTGCGGGTGTTATACGTCAGTTAGCGCGGTATGGTGCGTTTTCCGAAGTATTATATGATCAAAAACTTAAAGGTGGGCACCTAAAAGCCACCATAAACATTAAATGAGCAATTTACTAGGCAGTATGAAAGCTTACCGAGATATTTTCGACTTCATTTGAACTTTTCAGGGAAGTAAAATTTTAGGTTAGAATTGTCTTATCTTACAAAAGTAAACAAAATTCTCGTTTTAGGCTTGAAAACAAGAGACTCGTGATATCGTATCGGCTGGGAGATTCAACGTATCAATGCAAATGATATCACCATTTCCATACGGAAAATCCTGTAGAATACATTACAACAAAACAGTAAAGCGTGTTGATACGTTTTGCTTATCTTTCTAATGGTTCGCCGATGTCGATTTGGTGAATATATTAGCTTTAAGAGTGGCTACAGTAGTATTGTTGATAAATTAGCGATCATTGATATTCCAAATACGGTAGCGGAAATATTTATCATTATGATGAACGGAGATGAAAATAAAATTTGTTCTTATTCTACTAATAAAAACAAAGATGAATGTTTTTTGCATAGGATTCATGGGAAATTACGCTGTTTATGGCTGCTGAATCGAAGAAAATAGCTGGAAATAATTTTTTGCCGACTGGTACATTGTTATAATTCGATATATGTATGTCTATACAAAATGTAATAAAAAAATCAAATATCAATGCTAGCATATTCTTTATTTATATACATCATCATAACAAAATTTATTTTACGATGTATATACATGTTCCAAACACAAGTATTTGGAACATGAAAATTATCATAATTTTTCTACAATAATTACTATGGCTACAATAGCCAATATTATAGCTGAATCGTTAGAGGTTTCATTTCAATAAATGTAGCATTCAGACGTTTAACTTAATTCACTTACATAATTCATCATGCAATATTGCACATGATGTCTCAGAATTTGCATGGGTCCATCATAAAAATCATGTAAAGTTATTCCGAGCGATGCGCTGTTTTGATCAAACAAAAATATATAACATTATTCAAAGAGAATGCACTGGCATGTTACGGCCTTAGAAAAAACTGCGCCGTAAATCATTTCTGTTTGAATTTATGGTCAATTTATCGTCCCCGGCATTGCGTAGTCGTGCTCAAGCGACGACACAAAAAAGCATAAATTGTACGCACGGTCTAGTCGCTACACCTAAATTAACTCCAATTAAATTTAACCGTCGGCAGGAGGAGGGGTGCGGAGACCGAATTAAACGCGGCAACCGTAAACGAGGACGAAATTTCTTCACCCCGTAGATTACCGACTGTTATGCCCGACTGTTACAATTCTGTTTACGAAGTGTGGAGAATTTCATTTCGGTACACATGTATATGGCGGCGACGGCCACTATTCCCGTTATTAGTTTTGCGCGACGTTATAAACGGCCGTGGGGTCGAACGAATTGGTCCAAAATTACCCCCCTGTCGCACACCCACGCCACCGCACCATAACGTCTGGTCGACGAACTTACCGCATTTGCATACGGTGACCATGTAATTTTGATAAAGTAAGAATTAAAAATGTATCACAAAATTTGGCAATTCCTCTCACAAAGTTCCATTATGGTGCCGTGTTAACGTTAACTGTAGAATTTATATTTATGTGGTGCTAATGACTGTATTTAAAGAAATATTTCCTTCTAATGATATCTGGCCTTTAATTTTTAAAGAAAATTGGTGATTTATATTATATTTTAAGTTTAACAGTTGCCCCTAATTCCGGCACTAAGCGTATATTTTTATCCGATAACAGACACGTCAGTGAACCTAATTCTGACAATGCTCCTGAATCAGACACTTGTGGTACATTTATTCCGACAAATAAAAACATTCAAGTAAATATTAAGTGTTCTAAATATTGTTAAACAATATTTATTATTAAGAAATGTTAACATTTATCTTTTACCATTTTTAATAAAAGAGTATAAATTAATTCCTTAATTTTCTTCAGTCAGCCCTCTCTACTTCATCTGTATGTTAATGTTTCTTCATCTGGAACTTTCAGTGCTCTCTTTTTCTTTTCGCAGCTTTTTATTCTATTCCCTTTTAGAATGATTTTCTTTTGTGCTACCTTCTTATTATTAACAAATATTATCTCCAAGCATCAGATATAGTGTTACAGAAGAAGAGTTTCTATTTACTTTATTTGGGTGTTTCAAGTCACAAAAATTATTTTTATAATGGCTTGAAACTATAAAATGTCAAAATCGCTACTCTCTGCTGCTAGTGTTGCATCATGCTGTCCCATTTCATCATCTCCTTTGATACCTGTCGATATTTATGACGGAATAAGGGACTATAGATGTTCGTAATTCCCACACTTTGTAATAATTAGGGCTTACTCATGTCCGTAATTCCGATACTCGTGTCGGAATTTGGACTAAATGCGTACAATTAATTATAATATAGCAAACGATGGAAGTTATGTTATTTTCTGGTGTAAATACAATAATAGATCCATATTAATTACTTCTAACCATGTACACAATTCCGACACACATGTCTGATTTATGGACGTGCTATATTCACATTTTTAAATATAAAGCATTTTTAGTCAGCCTAAATACATACTATTAGAATTTTCTTAATTACTGTCATTCTGTAGAAGTAGAATTCCAGCTACCTTATAAGGAAAAAGTCAACTTGTAGCGAGAAGATTAGTCAAATTTCTAGGTTATATTTTAACCGTTAGAACATTGGTAAAATAAGACACGACTGTGGGTTGATAAGTGTAATACCAAATCAACAAACCGGATGTCCTAAAATAGAGTTCCATGTTGAATATGTCTTATTTTATAATACGTAATTATTTTTAATGTTATTTCTATTGCAGCCGACTTATTTTGTTCGTAAATGTCGCCGATAGTGCTCTGTGGAATTCTGCATCGCTTTTCCGGATCCGGAGAAAAAATATCACTATTTAATGCAAGGATTGCAGTCGTGGGAAATCATGAACGTTTGGGACTGAAACCCGACGTTGTTTCAACATCAAGGTTTGTCTGCAGATGCCACACAATCTGAAAATTTCGTCGGATGAACATCTGGACATGAGAAGTGATACAATCCCAGCAGACTACAGCTGGGAGACACCGTTCACCGTCCTACTTCCAAGTAGAGATGGGAAGCATCCCAGCTTCAAGTCAATTCATCCTGATTCGCCGATGGCTCTTCCACCAACCTAGGCATGGGTCTGGGAGTCTAGGAACGCAAACCAAAAACAGAGATAAGATGCAACCTTGATAAATTTGCAACTATACAAACAGACTCACCCTCATATGGACACCTAGACATGCTGGCATAAAGGAAAGCGAGTAGCGATCCCCTGGCCAGGGTGAGGGACAATAATGAACCGGAAGGGCCAAAACCAACTCTTGGAATATCTAGAGACGTGGTTAAGCTCTCGATCAAGAGATGGTTGGCTACAAAATCTCTAGATGTCTGGTTTGGATTCCCAGGATTGAGACATTTCAGGGCAGTGACTACAGGACCATCCAAAATCAGAAATGAATCCTGGTTGAATCTAAGCAGTTTGGGCATTAAAACTCCGACTGCTATGTTCACGGCACACTGCCGATTTCGACATTATCTTCATACGATAGGACTGACCGACACCATTGATTGTCACCTATGCCTGGAGGATGATGAAACAAAGGAGCATGTTGTCTGCTTCTGTCCAGCCGCAGATGGCACCAAGGTGAATATTTTCGGCACGGCTGAAGTCGAATTGACAGACCTGGAGAACCAACCACCCGACAGGATAGTCAGGCTCACTAAGGAAATGGACCTGGATGGTGAAGTATAATTAGGTAGCACGCAGAGATGTTAAATTACCGCGGTAATTTACAGAGCCCATGTTAATCTTCTGAGGTAATATATCGGTAAATTACGCTGTTATATTACCCATTGGTAGTAGGTGACCCACAGTTGACCCTGCGGTCACAGTGGATGGGCTGATTGAGCGAGCAGCTCACATATTCTAATCTAAGTAGAACCTGAAAGGAATGAAAAGTATTTGGTCCATTTAATAACATATTTTGTAGGGATAATTCTCCGACGCAACTCCTACTGCTGATTAACGGTTGTTAATAGAATAGAATAGAATAGAATAAAGTTTATTTCAGAATAAGCACCAAATACAAATCAGAAACAAGTCAACACGTACATAATCATAGGCAAAAAATACAATATATAAATCAAATGGAGTATAATACAAAACTAAACGTAATTTTCACAAGCTGTTACAAACTCATCGATGCCATAACTACAAACAGAATGCAAAAATTCCTTCAACAAAAACTTAAATTTACGGGCATTATCCAATGTCCTCAACTGAGCTGGCAGTAGATTGTACAGTTTACAACCCATATAGCGCAAACTTTTCTGAAAAAGGGCTCCTTTATGAGGAGGTGGTAACATATAACCAGTAGTTCTTGTACCATATGGATGCAGTATCACGCATTCGAAACATGACATATATTTACGGACAAAACATAACACATTAAAAATGTACAAGTCATAGACCGTTAGGACCCTATGCATTTTGAAAGTTTCTCTGCATGATTCTCGGTAGCTCAAACCATACATTAATCTAATTGCTCTCTTCTGGATGATAAACACACGTTTTACATCTGAGCACAGACCCCAATGAATCAAACCGTACCTCATTCTTGACTCTTGCATAGTAAAAAGTCTTTACAACAAATGGACTGCATGATTTTTTTAGCTGGTAAAGAGCAAAACAGAGTCTGGATAGGCAACTGCACACAGCATCAACCTGACACCCCCAATGCATATCTTCATCTAACATAATACCCAAGAACGAGCAAGTCCGGCTAAAAGGTACTTGCCCTACGTTTGGCAACGTTAGTGCGGTCAATTTTTCACCGTTCTTGTATAACATACATTTTGTTTTGTCCTTATTGATAAACAATCTATTTGATGCCATCCAACGTTGCATCTCTACATAGGCATGTTGAGCTCCTGCAGTCAAACCATCGATGGTGTGATCAATGATTAATATATTTATGTCATCCGCATACAACACAATCTCAGACTCAATACTTATGGAACTTGGGAAATCGTTTATGTAAATTAGAAACAGTGTAGGAGCCAACACCGAACCCTGCGGTACCCCTGCTTTTACAGTAATATCGCCAGACTTAGAATTTTCCATTGATACATATTGAATTCTGTTTGTAAGGTATGACCGAAACCACTCAAATGCAATTCCATTCACTCCATATGATTCCATCTTGTGCAACAAGATTGAATGATTGACACAGTCGAAAGCTTTGGAAAGATCTATAAACAACCCCAGACTTGGTTTTCCACCATCCAACGAACCAAATATGTGTTGCAAATAACTGAACATAGCTGTGTCTGTAGACCTAGATGAAAAAAATCCATGCTGGTTACTGTAAAATATAATAAGCATTTCATAAATTTTAGAAAACACTGGCAATATACATATCGGTCGTTAGTTATGCAGATCATTACTATTTCCACTCTTATAAAGGGGCTTTAGATAGGAAGATTTGAGTGCAGTCGGAAAAACGCCCTGCAGAAATGAATTATTTATTAAATAAACCAACGGAGCAGATATATGGTACATCGAATTTTTAATAATAAAGGACGGTATAGAATCATATCCCAAAGTAGATGACGGCTTCAATTTATTGATAGCACGACACACATCAATTTCCGCAATAGGTGTTAAATAGAAATATTTTGAATTTGATACCAGAGTCTTATCGATTTCAGCAAACTGTATATCATGCGCATCAGAGGTGTTCAATAATAAAATATCTACCAACGAAGCAAAATGAGCACCGAACATATTACATAAGTCCTCACAGCTACTGTTTTCAGGTAACGTCTGAGGCCTAGCCAAATTTGAACGTTTCTTACGAATGAGAGTCCACACCGCCTTTGATTTATTGTTGGATGAAAGAATAAATGCGTTGTTAACCTCAATTTCTTTCAATTTCATATTTTGTTCATATAAGTTCTTTTGTCGTAAATATTCTTCAGTAAAGATCGGATACCTATCACTAAAATGATTCAAAGCAAGAACATGCTCTCTTAATTTTAAGATATCTGGTGACACCCAACTTGACTCAACCACAGTCAATTCCTTACATCTTAATACTGCTCACAACTGAATTAAACACTTTTTAAAGTTTGCTTTGGTCGAACATTTGTTAGAAACGTACCATTTTGTATATTTCTTTTTCACTTCAAAAATACCTTAGCGGTGGCAATCAATGCTGTCAATGTGGTCTCTGTCTTTTTAGAATGAAATACTTTAGTATTAGATGGCAATCGTTAAACCAGATAATTCTATTTGTTTTTGTTGATGAGCAGTTTGTGTTGACATATAACCCAGTTAAGCGTTGGGTAACTATTGTTTGTTCTACTCTAAGGTCTGTTAAATGTTTATAATTGTAAATTTGTTTTATGTTAACGTTTTTTTGACGTTGTATATTGTTATTATTGTGTTTGGGGCATATATTTATAGTCACTTGTAGTACAGCTCTGAGAATATAGTACTTATATCTCTCTGAGAGCTGTACGAACAGTTATTCTACTTATTGTATTATTTTTTGTAATGTATGGGGGACAATATCAAATATTCAATTCAAATTTCCCGCTAAATTAACTTTAGTTGGCAAAACGACCAATGGTGGCGCTTTTGTACGTGGCGAAAGATTTCACATGGATCATTCCGTTCTTCTTTGGGTATTCTATGGTAATCAATCGTTGGTACATACAATGGGACAGTATAGACATGGTTGCTCATGGGACATACATCAAATTACTGCCGGAATGAATGGGCAGGTTAGGCCCTGGTATGGCGGCTCGAGCACAATTATAAAAGAGGAACGAGTTAGCGGTCCCCGGAGGTCGCCTATGTCTCGTAAATTTACCTAATTCTCAACGGAACCTTACATAACCTCAACGTAATTCTCCCGAAGATCGGTATTCCCAGTTAGGCCGCACTAGGAGGGCTGTTAAATTTGAATTTACACACAAATTTTGGCAAATATACTCCATTTAACTGGGGGTTGGATTCCGCATATAGGGTTTATTATTTCAAATGATGATTTATTGCCCCATTTACGTAGCACCTACCGGTCTTTCACATTTTTTTTAATGTAGTGGTTTAATGTAGTGACTGGTTTCCGCAATCAGAGTACCGTACCATCATTTTAGGCAGTATTTGACTTACAAAATAATGCAACGCGACGATTTTGGTCCAAAGTTTGACGGTAATGAAATACTTGTCGCATAGTTGTGATTTGATTTTTTGTTCCTGGTTTCCGTTAAAGTTTTCAACCTTTAATTTCAGGTTACGTACGGAATTCTGAGAGGCAGTGTTATATTTATTATCTTCTTTTTAAAATTGTGATTTCATTAGACACAATTCCTTACGATGGTTCTATTACTGTTGAACGCAACGCCAAAACCAGTGATTTTAACGGTAACGCATTTATTTCAGTCTACTTAGAGAATTTGGGCACATTGTATATAGCTTTGGAAAGCTTTAAAGTTTAAGCTTTCAGTTGATTCCACTTAAAGAGTTTTGTCACACTAGAATTTTCAGAATAAAGATGGCACAAAATGGCATTCTTTCGCTGGCTGCTTTCTTTTGACATAATTTCCAATCGTGGTTTGGCATAATCGTGGCTGGGTATCAGTGATACAGATCATTTTTCTCCTTCAATGACCATTGAAGGAGAAAATTGATCTGTAACTGTATCACTGTTACCCAGCCACGTTTATGCCAAACCGTGATTGGAAATTTTGCCAATTTAGTGAATTTTGTGGGATTGTTGCTGTCGTTGGTTGTTAACATACCCTTTTGATTTCAACAAACTCCAGAGAAAGTAGTCCGACGGCGGTCAATCGTACGATATAGGCGGCTAATTCTGGTTGCCCAAGCGGGAGATTACTTGATCAGAGAATGTTTAGCGCAAGAATGCGGTTGGTGTCTGGCAAGTGCCATCCTTCTGTTGGAACTACATGCCTTCGAGGACCTTACCCATTCGGTCCACACCAAACAGTGACTTGTTTGGGATACATTTCCTTTTCATTAAACACAGGTTTCGTCACTCCAAATTTAACAATTTTGCAGATGATTTTATGTAAAAACTCAGCGCAAAACTTCAGTTGTTGTTATTCAATGACACAATTGAGGAACTCTCATTGCTGTGCATTGTCTGTAGGCTTGAGTGTTTTAGTCAGTTGGATTTTGTAGGCATGAAGATGCAAATTTTCATTCATTTTCATTCTCGCGTGAGAATGCTGAATTCTTTTAATTGTATCCGTCCAAATGATGGTCATAATACAAATGAAAATTAACATCTTTTATAGGCAGTAATTTATCGAACATTGAAAAGCAATTAGATACTTAGTACAAGACTTCACAACTTAGTGTTAGTTTTCGCAGTAGGCGGCTTTGATTGCTCTGAAGAGTCATCAACTTATATATTATATATCTAAATATAATTTATTTCCTACTAAAGTTGAGTGAGTAGAAGAAAATGGATATTTCCGTATTTTACATAAAATGTAGCACGGCATTTGCTAAAGTGTACTGCAGAATGGTACGGTGTGCGAGAAATTTCATCGGCCTTGCGGGTTTTTATGTAAGTAAAACAGCAAACACGGCGGGAAATCTTGTGCAAATATTGACCGGGCGAAAGTGGACGGACGATATGAAATAAAATTCGA
This sequence comes from Melinopterus prodromus, assembly GCA_964023965.1. Taxonomy (NCBI): domain Eukaryota; kingdom Metazoa; phylum Arthropoda; class Insecta; order Coleoptera; family Scarabaeidae; genus Melinopterus; species Melinopterus prodromus. The sequence goes on from OZ030394.1 coordinate 43,394,418, forward strand.
TATTACCGGTCCCCCTACGGTCAGCAAGGGTGTTCGCGACGCGCATTGCGGGGAGGCGGGGGATACACGCACGTGTTAACAAAACTGCGTGCTTTTACTAAAAATATTTACACAAGAATATAAGTGCTTTATACGCGCGCACGCAGCAGCATCGTATACCATCGAGAGAGAGGCGATAAAAGCCAGTGAGGGCCAACAATGGGAAGAATGGAGATTTCCCTTGCGATTCCTCATGTCGGAAAGTCTCCTGCTAGTCGGGGGCGAGAGGTGGAGGCGGTCGACGATGTGTGAGGCACGTTCCTGCATCCGAGAGGAAACACACTGTTTTCTTTATTCGGGCTCTCCACGGTTCTTTACCTCCGTATTTGATTCAGATATACGCCAGGCGATATTTCAATAATGGCGACGACGCGACGAGATACCTCTACAGTTACCACTTTTAGCGGGATTAAAACGCCTCCTACTGGATACGTTCCATGGCATCGGAATCCACATCCAGGAGCTAAAGCGGAAATCCTAAACCGGCACATACATGCCAGAGCACTAAAATGAGAAGATGCAACGTTTTGTAAGTCTCTGTTATTTACACAGTGAATGTGGAGTTTTAGTTGTCTACTTCGTCCACAATCTGCTAATTACTGGCGCATATTCAAAGATCATTCGGTTCACAATTTTACCTGCAAATACTGAAATGTATTGTGCTCTTCGAGTTTTGCAGTTGATGTATCAAGATCTATCATGGACCAAAATATCATCCAGGCTTGCTGTCTAATTTGGTCTAACTCCCTTTAATTAAGCTCACCAAACCACACTATGCTGCCAAGTAGTGGTGGGCGATGTTTATCGATGTTTTTGAAACATCGATGTTATGGTTCGATGGTCGATGTTTTTGCCATCGATGTTATTATTTTTAAACATCGATGCTGACATCGATGTTTTGCAAACATCGTGCAGCAAAACATCGAGCAAAAGTGAGATATAGGATCTGGGCGTTTAGGTCGCGCCGACATGAGTTGCTGCTGTTCGTGTTTACTTAGACTAGTGATTTTTTTACTTTACTCTGCAAATTTAGAAATACATTAGTTGTGTAAGGGTGAAAATTTAGGTGCTACAATTATCTTGTTGAAAAATTCAGTGTAACGTATATACTAAGCACGTTGATTTACCCTTTATGTAAGTAAAAAAAAGAACAAAACACTAAATGTAAAAATTTTATAGCGATTAGTTAGTTAGATTAGATACCGCTTTAAAGTTTGAATACATTTTATGTTGAATCTTAATATGGAACTATCAAAAAAAGAAATCTAGGCGTGTTTTAGTTTTTTTCTATTCCTTCTCATTTTGTGTTTACAATTAGAAAATAAAACAAGGCCAAATAAAATAAGCTCAATAAACAGAAGATATTATGATGTATTATTATAGAAAATTATAGACGAAAACGCTGTCCGCTGAAAACATCGATGTTTTCAAACATCGATGTTTTATAGCCGATGTTCTTATACCATCGATAGTTGGTATCGATGGTAACATCGATGGTCAACATCGATATTTTGCATCGATGTCCCATCACTACTGCCAAGGCAAGCATATGCACTTTTTTTTATTTTCTCTTTCCAGCTTGATAAAAAACTGTGACCATACCTGCATCTGTCGTTACTCAATACACTGTTAGTTCTTTATGTTTTCTACTACATGATGTCGGGGCCAACGGCATCCGTTTTTCGTATCGATATAGTACATTTCCTCGCTCTCTTTTAATCCTATCGCAATTTTCCTCCTGTTTCTCAGTTGTTAGTAAACATATGCTCGTAAACTTAACTTAACCTCTACAAACGATAAAGGCAAAATAACAACTGTCATGTTTGACAAATTATTTTGTGGTTTCTCGAGCGCCTCCGACGTCGAGTCTATGTACGCCATATTTGCTAGCGGAAGACGACATTGTCCAGTTCCAGGCGTTTTTATTGTGAACGCGTATCAAGTGGCGCCTCCAAATAACATTTGCTAGATATAAAAAAATGGCAGCTCTTATTTTCATGACTAACTTTGCTGAGTGTGTTTACAGATAGCTTCAAAAGTTTGTCTAGCAAATATCGTTTGGCAATTATAATGTGTTGAGATGATGATTGAAGCTAGAAATGGCGGTGGTCGCCAACCTCCAATCTCCGATCTCAATACCTCGCGTCCACTAGTTTAAAGTAAAATGATTTGGCGTGTTTAAACTAACCATTCGACTCGAAAACAGTTTGAAAAAGTGCCTTTTGAATTGCTTATGGAAAAAGGCTGACATTTTCGGGCGCGCGAAGTGCGTACGTTGCCCTATATGAGCGATTTCTTCGTTGCGTGAGTTTTCGAAATCGACGGAAAGAACCTCTGACGTTCTGCTTTAATAATTTTCCAAAATTCTAGTATTGTATTGTTTAGGTATTGTGAGGAGACATCTTGAATTGAGAGTTCTCCCTAAACTTTTGTCGAAGTTGTAATTATTGAAGACAACAATAACGATAAAAGAACACACTTATGCTGAGAGTATTACAACAAAATAGTATGAAGAAACGAAACGTCAAAATATGGATGCAGAAGAAATAAAGAAAGGTAAAACAAGACGAATAGGAAGCAAATACGATGATGATAAAACTAGTAGCCAAATTGTGATTAATATGAATAAAAAATTTGCACCTCGCGAATTATTAATAATTAAGAACGACATGCCAAAAATTGATGCGATAGATAAAATCAAATACTCCGTGATATATTTGAAGAACAGAAGCATCGTTTACATCCACTTAACTCAAGTAACGTACGAAAACTTAAGAATTAGTGAAAGTTCAACTCCATTGAATTTTATGTGTTTGTTTACATTCACTTAACGTAGAAAAAGTTAACGTAACGTACGGAATTGTTCACTCATCTGCAACGTAAGTATCGTTTACATCCACTTAACTTAACGTAACGTACGAAAACTTAAGAATTAGTGAAAGTTCAACTCTATTGAATTATATGTGTTTGTTTACATTCACTTAACGTAGAAAAAATTAACGTAACGTACGGAATTGTTCACTCAACTTCAACTTAGCAGAATCCGCTAAGTGCACCAATCACAGGCTCTTGATTTTGACAATTCGGATGACGGTGACATAAAAATAACCTAAAAATTCATTCAGGTGTCTAACTTTATTATCTTTCTGTTGTTTGGCAATATTTTTAGCACGATACACGGTTTTTTATCATGCTTGATGGAACCTTAATCCAATTTGTGCGTATATAAACATATTTGTATGATAAAAGCCACAATAAAAGCGACAGATTTCATATGGTGACAATATCAGTCACTGTCAAATGCGCATGTCAAGCACTCTACGGTAAGTGAATGTAAATGGAACCGATGAAAGTCTCGTACGTTAATTATAATTTTTCGTACGTTACGTTAAGTTAAGTGGATGTAAACGATACTTTAGCAGAATCCGCGAGCTAAGTGCACCAATCACAGGCTCTTGATTTTGACAACTCGAATGACGGTGACATAAAAATAACCTAAAATGAACTCAGGTGTCTCTAACGTTATTGTCTTTCTGTAGGCAACATTTTTAGCTCGATTTACGGATTTTCATCATGCTTGATGGAACCTTGATCCAATTTGTGTGTATATAAACATATTTGTATGATAAAAGCCACAATAAAGGCGACAGATTTCATATTGTGACAATATCAGTCATTGTCAAATGCGCATGTCTGCGCACTCTACCGTAAGTGAATGTAAATGGAACCGATCAAAGTTTCGTACGTTAATTATAACTTTTCGTACGTTACGTTAAGTTAAGTGGATGTAAACGATACTTTAGGCACTGGATAAGATGGCAGAATTATGAGACCAATATACATCATATTGGCAAAAGGCAATAGGGGTCTTGCACTAAGCCTCAAAATTAAAAATTAATACGCTATATTAGTGCCAAACGTATACCAGAACAGTCAGCATTTTTTTAAAGAAAAAAATGGGTTCGTACAATATTAATAATATTGAAATCGGTCTCAGTGTGACGTAGCATGCTTAGTCGAAGGCCACCATAAGGCCACGTGACATAAGCTAGTTACGATGCGATTTGTCATCATTACTCTTTCTACAACATGTGAAAAGATTGACATTAACGTTGGACGTACGTCTACTCAGACGACTGTCACTTTTGACAACACGCAAAGATCCCGTGACCCAATTTTCCTTATTCGTTAACACAGCGCACACAAACTCCTCCAGATGCTATACATTCAACTCTATGCCATTCTTGTGCTCATAGGTCCTGTTTTTTCAGCCGCTCTCTACGACCTGGGAGTCTTCTCTCGTCATCTTTTTGAAGCAAATGCGAGGCATTTCGAAGGGAGTGGGTCTATCACCGGTTGGCATCTGGTACGTATCTAGGAGCAAGTTTGTTTGTTGCTAAGAATAATAACACACGCGCCACGCCCATACGTTCCCATACGTTTGATTGAAACGTACCGCGCGTGTGTTATTGTTCTTAGGAACAAGCAAACTTGCTCCTAGATACGTACCGGAGGGAAACCGGTGATATCCCCACTCCCTTCGAAATGTCTCGCATTCGCTTCAAAAAGATGACGAGAGTAGACTCCCTGGGCTCGCTGAGCTTCTTACCAATCTTATGACGTCACGAGCGTTTTGGCACGCTCTTAGTCCGGTTTAAACTTGTTTAAACACTGTTTTCTTACCACCTAAGGATTTTATTTGTTAAGTTAGGTAAAATCGTGCAAGACCCCTATCCGTCCTTACTATATGAACGCCACCCTCACGATTACATAGTGGCTTTAGTAAGTCAGCTGGTTCTACTGTAAATACTACCAAAACGTTTTCTTAAAATTGAGTGATATTATATTAAGGCAAATGTGTGAGTAGTAAGTAGTGTGTCTAGCTCGGTCAATGCGTCTTTGTATATGCTATGGATATTTTATTGTTTTAGATTTATATGCTGGTATGGTAATTAGTGTAAGTTTTTAAGATAATTGATGACGGACTGATGAGGGAGGTTGGTTACAATATCCAAACCAGATAAGTTTTGTATCAAATCTGATCTTCACAAAAAGTAGCATCAACGAAAACAAAAGAGCAATATATCTCGAGTAGCGTTTCATTATCATCTCGGCAATAATTCCCATATAATATCGCACGTCTTGGACCTCGACGCCATTAGGCCGTATCCCAAATTAACCGTAGTTATTTTTCCGAGAATCAGCCACAATAACTCATATTAAATGGGGGGAGTGTACGCAATTAGTGCGACATCGGGGTAAGGATGGGTGGTGTGGGAGCCACACACGACGACGGCCTGTCTATCATACGACGGACGGACGGAGACGCCAGACATACCAACTGTGATAAACTGCTGACGGTCGAAGATGTTTTTCCCCCAGTTAATAGGCGCGCCGACGAAAACAGGAGTGGAGTTATCGCGAATCTATACCGCTTCCCTATAACCGAACAATTTATAACTTCATACGCGAAAAGCTGGGGGGAAAGCAATTATCATTAATCACGGATTATGAATGGTAAAAGTTGCCGGTCGTCTGTTTGCCAGACGGTACTTTAAATTTCCCCCAGTGCGCGGGGTTGGGCGGGAGGGACGCAAAGTGCTTTTCGAAGTTAAACGCCTCCTGACCCCCTTCCCCACCTCTTCTACAGCCTCCGGAAACAATTACTAAGTGAACTGTTTTGGTACAATTACAAGTATGAGAGATTATCGCTTCGAGTGTATTAAAGAGTCGTGTTGCCTGTAATTGATATTTTGTAAACTGAGACAACAAAGGAGTCTCTTCATATTTCATAAATGAGCCGCGGCGAGTTTACTTTAAGCACTTTTCGACGTCAAAGGGGGCCCCTTTCGTGAGCCGATTCATAATGTATCCTATCAAATTATAATCGCTTTAACGCCGTAAAACTATCAAGTCGCTCCTTTATAATTCAAGTACCGACTGTACTAAGCGTTTTATCTTTATTCTGACAAAAATTTCCCTTGAAATATTGCAGTCCATGTCAAGAATTTGATACAAGTTGGAACTTTGGAAGTTGAGGCCCTCCAACTAAAGAGTTTCAGAAATAACTAACAAAACGACGAGGATACGAAATATTTTTTGTAGATTAATAAATCCGACTTTTCTGTAATGTATTTACCATAGTTTATATTATGAGAGTGAAAAACATGGCTTACGGGATTCTACCAATCGGTAGAGTGCTTTACTCATAACCACTTCGTTACCGAATCGCAGTGTTCATTATCCGATTCATAAATAACAACATCACAGATTGCGAAACGTTCCAGACACATCACAGCAGAGTAATTAATGTTGATTATACAATACCTTTGTCGATGGAATTGCGTAACAGCATGCCCTTACCTGCAAAAAGAAAAAGTGAGCATTAAAATACGAAATCCATAATAAATAATCATTAAAACTGGCAACATATTATATATTATATTGTATCTAATTTAATTAATTAATGTAAATAATTTAATATATCTAACACTAACGTATTTTGAAAAATGCATCGGCTGTTTTAAAAAGTAAAGTAAAAAGTGCTGTGTACTATGTACTTCCGACAGGAACACGGAAACGAATTGGAAGCTTATTATATAGTTCTTTTAATGAGCTCTCATTACAAAACAAAATAAAATACAAAAACAATAAAGGACATGACGAAAAGGACGTGAAGAACGTCATGTAAAAGAAAAATTGCAAAAGCTAGAAAAAGGGCGTAATTTACGAAAAATGTCATAAGCGGACGCAACATACGGGCTAACCAAGCAATTATCGATAACAAGTGGATAAAAAGACATAAATGATAACAACGAATATAATCGTAAATAGGACGAAAATGACAAAAAGGTATGAAAGGACTAACAAACGAAAATTAAAACGACGTAAAAGGAAAAGCAATGGACAAACAGTACAAAAACGATAAAAGTAAAGGACGATGTCGCTGTAAAGATTGAATGAATAAAAATGGCAATTCTTTTTTCAATTACACACTTTTGTTTCACTTCATGTAGTTGTAGCCTTTTCGTCCTTTCTTCCGCCGTTGTTCTATTTGTTATTTCATCATGTACGTCATTTTTTTATTACAAGTTGATATAAAACAACAACTGAAAAGTTATACGCTGTCTAACGCAAAAGTTTATTTCTCTTTTTAGATTGTTTATTATGATTGCGTCTACACATCTGTATTAGTGCAGAATGTTTTGATGACTGCCAAAAAATGCCAGAACAAAATATAGAACGATTCTAAAAGCTGCGCTTTATTTGAATTTATCGAAGAAAAGCACGGCTACTGTCATCAACCACTTACCATAAATCATGCAAATTATTGCCTCTCACTGGTGATCGGTCAAACTGTTGGCATTCCGCCATGTTATTGTAAAATCGTTCAAATTCATTGCAGTGTAGGTAGACAATTATAAGCGCCTTTTACTATTAAAACAATCAAAGTCGGAACCCACCATAAAAGAAACTATTAAAAGCCTTCGAAACAAAAGCGGCGATTATTAGAACGAGTTTAAGAATTAACACTGGGAAAGGTATTTAATGTGCAGGAAATCAACTCGAGTCTACTGAATTGTCTGAAATTATATACATGGAGACTAACGAGTGGCGCGCCAAATCAGTTTTGAAATAAAAGTTGACAAACCGGCTGCTGCAGGTTCTGCTAGTGATGGGCAAAAATATTTACCTACCCGATAGGTAAATATCGGGTATTTACCCACACTTTATTTACTTTTCCGGGTATTTATTTAATCAAAACCCACAACTCGATATTTTTTGCTCTTGTTAATTAATATTAGCTAAATAACTATTATTGGGCAAATAACAATTTTCTTGTGATTTCGTAAGTCTATTTTAGTTTACTTTACTTTGTGGTTTTGTAAGTACTATTTTGTGTTATTATTGTTTTTCAAACGCAATTAAAATTAAATTATGATAAGTATGAAAGAAAATATGTATTTTTATTTAGAAAATAAACTGCTTGCGGGTTATGCCGTGTGTCAATATTTGTTAATGCTGATGTTTCGCGAACCATGTTGCTCGCTTCTTCAGAGCTAACTGAATACTGAGTGTTAAGCAACAGCGGACTGTTGAATCTTGCGTAGCCGGGTGTCTCCACTCTGCTCCTTGACTCGACATTTGATGCTTCGTCCTGTTTGTCCTACATAGCAAGATCTACACTCACATGTTATCTTGTATACGCCTTCGTTCTGCAGGAATAGTGTGATATCCTTTGGGTTAGGCAAAAGATCGTTTACGTTAGCTGGTGCTCTGTACCTTACCGTGATTCCCGATTACTTCAGTAATCTACCGAATCTTTCCAATACCCCACGTACGTATGGTAAGCAAGCAAACCCCGTTGACTCTTGCAGCTGCTCTGCGACGTGCGGTTTTCTTTGTATTACACCCCGTATGTCAGACGTGGTATATCCATTCTGACGTAGGTGCTGGAGTCACATACCTTCTCGGCTCTGTTGAAAACAGTGTTAATAACACTTCTCTTCTGTTACGGATGGTGGTGTGATTTGGCGTTCAAGTGCCGATCGGTATGTGTCTTCTTACGGTAGACTGTATGTCCAAGCCTGCCCGTTGACGTTCTGTATACCAGCACATCCAAGAATGGCAGATGATTATCGTCTTCTATTTCCATCGTGAGTTTGATGGAAGGACTAACATTGTCCAGGTGGTTAACGAACTCAGTAAGTTTATCTCTACCGTGTGGCCAAACCACAAAGGTATCATCGACATATCTGGCCCAATGCTTGGGTTTGTAAGGCCTTGACCTAATGGCTTCTTCTTCAAACAAATGCATGAAAAAAATGGCGATTACCGGTGAAACAGGTGATCCCATGGCTGCACTCTCTACCTGGTCATACATCGCTCTCGCCCACTTAGAGTATGTGGTGGAAAGACAATATTCAACAAGATCCTGTACGTCGGTTGGTAGACCTAGGGGGACAAGTGTTGTCCGAAGGCCTTCGACTGCCTCCTTAACCGGAACACACGTAAAGAGTGATGTTACGTCGAAACTTACGAGTATAATCTGCGGGTCAGTGACAACTTCGTGTATTTTTAATTTATGCCATCTTTATTTTTTTAATTTGCCGTGTAATGGCTGTATTTGTAGCAAGTTGTTGTAAAACTGTTGAATTATTTACAGGTGCATATTTGGCCCGCGGATATTCACCTATCAGTAGTGCTAGTGTTACTTTCATCATAATAGCTAATCCTTCCCAAAAACGAAAAGCAATTTGAAGCAAAGAGTTTTTCAAAATTGGACAAGATATGACAACTAGTAACGTATGAATTAAGTTTGAACAACGCCATGTACCAAATTTCATGTTCCTACATATCTCTGGGAACAGAGATACAAGACAGAAGCATTAAGATGACGCAGGATGCAGGAAAACTGTGAAGGTTGTGCAGCAGTCAAGGTTAATCACAGACTGTAGATTGTGGAGCTACATATGATGATAAAAGAATACTCACACTGAAGTAAATTCTTAAAACCGTTCTAATGATGCACGGTATAACCTATAAAAAACAAACTTCTGTTTAAAGTTTTTTTTAGATTGTAGAGTTATGATGATAAAGATAAACTTACTATAAAACAAAACTTTAAACTGAAATACATCGAGCCACATTTTTTCTGTATTAAAACAATAAAGGTATAAAAATATACTGCTATTAAATAATAGTATCGTGGTATTTATTTTAAAGTAATTTATTATTAATATACTCGTATTTGCCTACGTTATTTACTTGTCACGGATTAGCAGCTACGAACAAAGCAGCAATTTGAGGAACATCTGTTATGGGCATTGTAATGAAGCTTAACCCTTCCGCTGTGACCATATGGTTGGAAATAAATAAGAATCCCTGAAATTATGATAGTCAGTGATGCAAGTAACCGTGGCTCATGTGTAAAATTAATTACCCGAGGCACCCTGTCGTGTCCCGACAACTTTTCTTCTCTTATAATCTCTCGCCGCGTTTTTTATGCCGGGCGCATTAACAAGCCTAATACTCTAATGCTCTCTGTGAGCGGTTTGGTGTGTGTGGGCGTGCCCTAGCCATGGGAACCACATGTTGTGTCTTCGCATAGGTATTTTTAAAGTGCCTCTTCCTTAATTGATATTTAGTTTCGAATAAATATCTTAAGGAGGATTTATAATGTTACATAAATCATGGCCTACTCCGAGAGCTGTTTGTTATCATTTCGAAGATAAACAGCGCGGGGAAAATGGCCGATAATGCTTCATGCTCTTAAATGCAACGCTCACAAATCTGTTTGTTTGTACTGGGTTGGTTATTTTAACGTGGGGATGATGAAGCTGTAACGTCGTGCTATATAATTGACATTACGATGGCAGTCATATCAATTAGATTAATATCTGTGCGTCATTTGCCTTCAAATTTGGGATGTGATGTATGAATAATTCAGTCATTAGATTTACATTATCTTTGGATCTGTTTCCAACGAGACATTAGCTTACCTTCTCATAATAATGTGTACCTATTAGTATTTAAGTAAATTAGCTTCTGGCCGAGGCTTTGGGGCTTTGGCCAGAAGGATAAGAGAAGACGAAACTGGATGTGATTAAACAGTGTTAGCAAGCCACTACGGACTTATACACCCTTATGCAGAACACCACCACCGTCAACACCCTTAATGCAAATATAAACGCATAAACGTATAATGTAATATATTCAAATAAACCTTCGTTAAACCAGACGTATGCTTTTATTCTTTGCGTAGACGTATTATAATAGTTCTAATAACTTCTGAAATAAATAAGAACGAACCAGCATTTTCATACGTGGAGCAGTCGGATGGATAGGATTATGTGGACGATTCAACAAAGAAGTGTTGTCATTCACCTCATTTGTCGATCATTCAAATACGTATACCAAGAAGCAAGATCCACCTGGAAGAAGCGATTTCACCAAGGACTTAGATCGAACGATTATCGATCAAAAAAAGATGGCAAACCTGACTGTTGGAGTCAATTGGCTATAGAAGCTACCCGGAATACCTCCTTGAACCTTGAACACTTATCCCCTCGACCATATATTATTTATTTTTTTCAATTTTTATATTAAAATATTTTATTCATACAACGATAATATGCACTGGTATTTGAACACAACTTTAAGTGCATGGGTTTTTGTTAGTTTTGTCTTAATTTTTTCGTTATTTGTTTTATATATAATAACAATGTTATAATAAAAACTTGTTTAAACATATTTGTGCTCTCAGCACATATAAATCCCAACAAAAATGGATGGACAAGTCTAAAAAAATGTGGTTTGTGTTCCTAGACCAAGTGGAACACCAATAAATACCGAAGAAAATATACAGGATAGGCTTCGAGTTGCTTGCAATGGATTACCAGTGGGCTAACTCAATCATGTGTACCCACAACAATAAACATTTTCACAATATTTATATAAATAAATATTGCATGTTTATATTTAAATAAAAATATGCTGATTAAATCCAAACCTGCAAGTTAACCATTCCTTGCGGTGTAACCGGAAACAACCGGAACTATTTAGTTACATTATTGTAACCAACAACAATTCGGTATCAATTTTCAGTTTCTCATTTCACTTGGGTCTCCATTATTGTTCGAGTAAAAAGTAATCGTAAAAGACCATGTATAAGATGTCGTTTCAGAGCATTGTAAATATGAATATCATAAAACTCCAAATAATCACCAAATGTATGAGGAAAATTATTTCAGGGAATGGCCACCGTTATACAGGAAGTATGATTTAAAAAATATATAAGGTAAACGGCCCAGATTCAGACACTGTCCTAAATTCCCACATATTTCAGTTTACTACTCTTTTACTCTTTTCTACCATTATTTGACTCTTTTAACCATTATTATTTACAAATTTAGAGGTGTCGGAATTTGGTACATGTACTGTGGGCCAAAAAAACGTTAAAGTTCCCATTTCCAGTAATATTTCGTCAATTCAAATAGTTCTTTAAAAAACAAATTGCTTGTGGTGTGAATACGAAACCATACCATATTCGCAATAATAGAACGTTTCAATGCAAAGTTATGTTTCTTCATGTTTGGCTATGCAACATTTCTGATAATAACGGGTCAATTTAATGTGAAATGAAAGGTGTATTAAAATCAATGGGCAATGACATTTGTCCTGTTTTGGTAAAAAAGGGCAATAGCATCGTGATTTTTCTTTTTATACAGGCTGAAATATTTAAACAATGTCTTTTATTGTTTTTAGTCAAAACCAGTGGAATATGACGTTTGTAACAAAACATTGCAACGGCAAGAGAAATCTATCTGTGTACTAGAGTTATTTTTAAAGATCATGGAGAAACCATTGGTGTTATTATGGGCGACATGTTTGAATTTATCATTTTAGGTGGGCTTTTCGTCAGTTTCAATTATGATGTATCACACTTGTTGGTCTTTTCGTCAGTTTCAATTATGATGTATCACACTTATTGTTTAGCTGTACATTTTAGACGTATGTTCTTGTTCTTGTTCTTTTTTTTTGTTTTTGCTAACATTGACTCGGAGCTGGAATCAACGTTTTTTTGAGTAGGTCACATCATTTCAAACGAAGACTTCTTTTTTATTTTTATGTCATGTATAAATAAAGAGCACTTACAACATCAACCTAAAGCTCAGACTGGCTTTATACATTGTGTTTGTCCATTTTTTAAATATTTGTTATTTGAAAATGTAATTTTGACGTAAAAAACGAACAGCAAAGACCTGACCGTCAGACAACTGAAAGCAAACTGCCACAATTTTAGTTCAATAAAAAAACGATATTGATTTTAGTTCCAAATCACTGCAAAAGCAAAATTTTTATGCTTTTGTTGCAGGAACATATACATTTGCAAAAAATCTATAGCCCAATTATTGTAGTACAATATAGAAACCAGGTAAGAAAAATCCTTCAAATATTTCAAAATGAAACAAAAAAACTAAACGTGGGCCATAGTTACTCCACTATCTCTAAGGATAACTCAAGTTTGCAATTGTACTTTTCGTGCCTATGCAATAGAATCGTTTTTTTTATCTATGGAAACATCCAATTCGACTGCTTTTTTTGAGTAAAAGCAGCAAAAACCCGATGTTTCCAAATTTCACCATGTATACTAAAAAAATTACTGTGTATACGATGCTATAAAATCTCAACTGTTCCTTTGGACCAAAAGAAAATAGATGTCATTACCTACTAATTTCATGACACCTTTCATTTCACATGAAATTCACCCGATATTATCAGAAATGTTGCATAGCCATATATAAAGCAACATTATATTGGATTAAAACGCGAATCTGGTATGTTTTCAATCTTCACAATATAAGCAATTAGTTAAAGAAATAGTTGAATTTACTTAATATCTTTAGAAATATGAGCAATTGAAAATTTGTTCCGTTTTTTTTGCCCATAGTGGACAAATGTCCTTAAATCAGGTAAGTGTGGCGGAATTGTGTACATGGTTAGAAGTAATACACATGGCTCTATTGCTATCATTACACAAGAAAATAACATATTTTACATCGTTTGCGATATCACAAATTGTACACATTTTGTCCAAGTTCCGACACTCGTTATTCCCTAATTATTACACTAGCAGCAGAGAGTAGCGATTTTGGAATTAATACACCACGTTCGGAGATAACAGTTAAACTCATGCCATCTCCATTAAAAAAAAAAAACGTTATTCTGGCCTGAAACACCCAAATAAATCTTCTTCTGTAACGTTATTATCTAATGCTCGAAGAGAATATTTGTTAATAAAAAATAAGTAAGCACTAAACAAAATCATTCTATAGAAATAAGAATGGAAGTGAAAAATGATAAGAATAAAAAGCTGCGCCTAGAAAAACACTAAAAGTTCGCGAAGTAAGAAACATTAAAATACAGATGAGGGAGACAGGACAGGCTGAAAAAAACTAAGGACTTATTTTATACCGTGTTTCATTAACAATGATAAAACATAAATCTCTAACATTTCTTAATAATAAATTTTATCTATCTTATTTAACAATATTTAAAACACTTAAGGCTCCGTCCTAAAAACATCGCAACTCCACCACAAAATATTTTGTATCGACGTTTTTTTTTTTTTTCCTGGGAGTGATCAGCCTATCCCCAACCAACGTCAATCGGTAGTCACCAGTTATAGGCAGTGTTTAGCGCTCCTGACGTCTGCTGTCTACACCGGGCAGGCAAATAAGTACATTTGTGGCAATTACGCTTTATTATCGTAATTATAATGTTTGCGTTAAAATTGTACGTACATAAACAATCTATTTTAGTATCATGAGTTGGGCTAGATGTTTTATATGTCAAAAAAGCCAAAGATGGAGAAGTAAAATTAATTTTTACCTTCCCAAAAACTTATTTTGCATCCAGCCCAACTCGTTATTTATCTACGAAGTTACACTGAAACTTTGATAAACTTTGAACAACAAATGACTTTTTATTTAAAAACGCGTTTTACGAGAGGTAGGTTAAGGTTAGTTTTCCGTTTTGTCTTTTTCGTATTTTACGTCCGTTTAATTCTTATGATTCCTTGTGCAGTGCTATGCATTTTTGTAATTTTTATCATTTTATTGTTTTTTTGGGTATGTATGTTAAATTGTAAATCTTAAACATACTTTTTTATATTTTTTTGTGTTCATTTAATAATTTGAAGTTAACATTCTGACATGGGACCTGGGATTTTTTTATAAAAAAAAGTCTTAGGTTCACTGAGGTGTCGGATTTCGGATCAAAATATACGCTTAGTGTCGGAATTTGGGGCAATTGTTAAACTTAGAAAATTAATATAAATTTCATAACTGTTATTAATAATTAATCTTTAAAAATAGCCAGATATCTTTAGAAGGAAATATTAGTTTAAAAAAGTTGACATTAGTTGTCATTATCACCACATGAATATAAACAGTTACAAATGTAACAAACATTCCTTACTTAACCTGTCTGAATTTGGGGCGCTTACCTTAACCGATCTGGCTAGAAAAAGGTTGTCAAAAAATTAAAGCCAACACCTGTGGCGCTAACATATGTATAGTAGTGTGATAATATATGTAGTACGTTTAAAGATTAATGAAGTGATAAAGAAGTATAGTACTTTTTTAAGTTGCAGTAACTAAACACGACTCCTTATCTTCAGTCTAATTTTAGTTATCGAGTGCTTTTACTCCATTTATAAGTCAAAGCAAAGAAACCCCGGGCTTAGTTTTAGCACACATATGCACACTGGAAGGTGGATACTGGATATATCGAAATAGAAACGACGGGCTTCATTATCTTTCATCGGATGTACCGCGTGGTGTGTCTCCTCAGTTCCTGGCGGAGGTTGGTTGGTTGGGCCGTTCATTTCGCCACTTGGATGCATACTGCGGCCGCTATTCCTGGATCGTTTATTCATAGTTGCCGTCTAGTCGTCCGCCTGAGCAGTAAAACTTTGAGACTGTAAAATCGTGCTCATTAAGTTTCCGGGGCTAAGTAGCGGTGGCTGCAGTCGCGGTGGCAAATATAAACATCGCAGCAGCGCGCGCGCGACGCTAAACATCCACGGTTATATTAAAAGTTTAATTTTAACTTGCGGAGGACCAATTTCGCTAAAACAGTTGTTCCGCAGCAAGACGTTTAGATTAAATTGGATTCCTGTGTATAGTTCACTACGACCCGTTCGCTAATGCAGATATCAGCCACCCTTGCGGTATGATGGCAAAGTTGTACTGCAACCCCAATTACGTAAACCATAAGATGTACAAGGAGAACAGGAGAGATAAGCAATCTCTTTCGTTTCGTCGTAATTTTGTCTCCGCAATCTTCGCGTAGTACCTACACATGTTTATACTGATATTTTTACGAAACAAGACAACGTTAAGAATACTTGCCAATCATGCAAACTTACATTCATCTCATGATTGGCTGTCTTGATCGTGTTGTAGATGTGTATCGAGTCCTTAGTTACTCTTAATGATAATTTTCCCTATATTAGATGCATACCACCCCTGGAATTTGTTCTACATACTGAAAAACTAATTCCCTCCAAATTTTACTCAACCCTTAACGCAAACTAGAACTCAGACATAATTGTACCAATAATATAACAATAATTCCGAGAACTTATCAAAACAAAAACAAACAAAAAAAATACTCTAGAACAAAACATCGCACATGCCCATAAAAATAATAATTAAAAGAGACTCCGATGTGCGCTCAATGCCTAAAGTCCCCCCTGTTGAGCAAACAGACAACACTTCACCTTTCCCCCAAAACTGTTTAACAATATTTTTTCATATCATGTCTGAGACCATTGTATATGTGACTGACCTCGTAAGAGAATGACCGTTTATACAGCTCAGTCCGATGGGCAGTTGGAGCAAACAAACCCCTGAATCTTAAATTAAGGTTATGGACATCCGTTCTGCAGCGTATCTTCCGCATGAGGTATTGTGTGATCCTCTTGGATAGCAACTTATGATATAATAATGCTGCATGCAATACCCTAGTGTTATCCATGTTCAACCACCCCAAGTCGCCCAGCCCATTGGATACATGATCATACTTCCTCAAACCAAAAACAAACAGAACACATGCATTTTGGACACGCTGAACACGCTGCCTATCCGACTCCGTCAGGCAAGAGCCGTACACGGTATCACAATATGAGTTCTTTTGATACTATTGACAGTTGATATAGTGAGATATTGTCAAAACATCAGCGTTTGACACTAGGGGTACTGTCATTAGACTGAAAATATTTAGAAAATCCTATTATATATTATATATTATATGAATGCAGATGCGACCGATCTCGATCAAATAGAATTTGCTCTTGCAGCTAAACTATTAATTTTACCAAAAAATGTCGTTTGGCAGCGCCTTATACGTTTTGATTATCATGAAATACGGGCCTCGCTCAAAAACTGACGAGGAATGGCGGGCATTCTAATGCTATACTCTATAGTCTATACTATAGTGTACTATACTTAATACTCTAATAATAATAGCAAAAATATAACTCAATTATCAATAGACAAAAACTTACATATTTATGTTTTGGATACCCAGTTCGGTATCGATAGTGAATAATCTTTTAAAAAAATATTATTGTTATGATATATATCTTCAAAGTGAAGATTTAGAATATTTTTGAATTTGGTACATATTTTTATTTTTTTTGCTGTTAGTTATTGATATATTTTGTAGCTCTTTCAGCATCGTTCGTTGTTATGAGAAATATCCGTCATTTTCTTTTCGTATTTTAAAATAATCCGTATGGCGTAATCGTTGCTTGTGCCTGGGTTGTAATAATTTTTGGAAATTTGTAACCCAAACAAACAAAAATTAAATATTGGCATATATGGTTCGCATATATTTTAGCATTAACAATTCGAACACAGCAAGTAAAACAATTTAGTTAATGTGGTGGAGACGATGCAAATCGAAAAGTTTATTTTCCTTGTTTTGTCCTAACGTACGATAAGTTAGTTAGACCGCGCCGTTCGGCAACGCGGTAATTGTAAAATTCTCGTATAAATTATTTAATGTTTAAGTAAATATTGTTATTAGGCAACCTAAGGACGATACTTTTACATCATAACAATAACTTTGTTATTTAAAATGTTAAACAGGAACGTCAAATTAGAACAAAAAAAATCTAAATTTTCAAGCTTCAAGTCAATGGTGGCACCGTTTCCCGTTATCCAATTGAGTTTTTTTATAGGATTTATTTTTATAAAGACTAGCACAAACCTAGAGGGTGACATGAAAAAAAAAATCAATGGCCGAAAAATAAGGTCCACCCTAATGGACATATAAGCGAAAGGTGCTAATAATTTAATTCGAAATATTAAATATGCAATTTAATAAACATTAGTTTTGAAATTCCTTCTCGAATACTACATCGATCACAAAATTGTGTAGTCTTTTTTTACCTGGTAACAGTAAACAAATGGGAGGAATTTGTTTGTATTTGATGTAACATATCATACCAGCGCAGAACAGTTTATGACTGCAGATTTATTTTAAATAGTAACTTTTAAAAAATAACTAATCGAATAAAATAATAAATTATATTAAACTGAGTGATTATTACGGTTACCACTCGTCCTAATTTTGTGAGGATTGTCCTCGTGATCATGGTAGTTTCCTCACGTCCTCGGCATGACACTATTGTCCTCGACAAACGAACTTTTGCAAAATTGTATAATCGTCTACACTCTACACTCTACAAGAAACTGATAAAACTACGGTTCATTGGCCAGAAAACAGTTGCAGCATTTTTCTATAATTTTAAAATATCATTTAGCTGTCAAACATAATTAAAATAATTAAAATTTTTATTTATTTAAAGAAAATAAGAAAATCTTGTTGTGTGGTATCGGATAGACAGAAGCTATTATTTCTCTTCAGTTTTGAGGATAACAGATACTAGAGATAATTTGCAATGTCTGACGTCAGATTACACAAAAAGCACTATATTTCTAGTTGTTGGCCACTGTAATCACTGGCTTTCAATTCTTGTTATTTTGAATACTTCGGAAAATTGCATTTTTATGTGAAACACTACAGTCGAGGAGGGGACGTCAAAAAATTTCAAGCAAACTGGCATCATTTTGCTTTAAAGGCGATTCCTAAAATGTAATACAAATAAGTGTATATAATTCAAACCAGAAAAACAAAACTACATTCGAGGAAATCAATATTAAATATGGTTAAGTTTAATTTTTGGGAAAAAATAAAAACCAAAATTCATTCAGTATTTAATCTCTTGTCATCAAAAACATCTTCAGATTTTTTTTAGTTTATTGATCAACAAAAAATTTCCCCCTATATTCAAGATGTCCACGTGGCGAGTTTTCGAAAGGTTTTAGGCATTAACATTTGTTTTTTAATTTTCAAGTCGTAAAAACAGAAATGGCCTAACTTACCAATTGCTTTAGTTTTGTATAGAATCAGCTTTAATTTTATTGGGGGTGGTAAGTTTTATACTAGAGTATTCTAATCGATGAGATGCGATGAGAGTTTTGGAACATTCACAGGCCATTTTTGCGCTGGGTTGACGATTTAATAGTGGGTGCAACCTAGAGAACATTTCAACGATAAAATTCACCTTTGCTTGCATCAAAGGTTCAATATTTACCTTAACACGTGTTTCCTCCGTTTATATGCATGTCCTAAACAAATTTGCCGTTCTGACCAACATCTATCCATCTCAACTAAGAAATACGATACGTAAAATCGATTTAAAATGAGAACCATAGAGTATCCTACTATCCTATGGTCAAGAAGCAGATAGAGGTATATGTATACAGGATATTCTAGTTCTCGTGTAAAACAGCAAAAAGAATACTGACCTTAAACAACTCATATGCTGTTCCCACTTCTTATATATTTTTGCTATTAATCTCACATATTTCCTATCGAGTTCAGTTCAGTTAGCTGAACATTGATGTGCGAACAAAGGAAAATGGAAATGGAAACATCTAGACGCACTTCACTTTCAACAGATGTCAAGTTCGTATATATTGAATGAGGTCTAAGGAAATATTTCAGCTACCAAGCCAGAAATTTTTTAACGACATAATGGTTAAATTTAGGCTTACCATAATTATGAAATTTCAAACCGGGACAAGAATTACCTACTTTTGAACATAAGTCAACACTCCAACTGTGGTGGCTTTTGATAGTCTTTAATTTTCTTTGTGACCCTTTTTCTCCTTTTCGAGTGTTTTCTTATGTATTTCGTCTTTTATATAATCCGAACATCAGATATAGGTACCAAAATTGTCAACAATTGGGACGTTCCCACAAAAGTAAATTTGAATACCAAATAATGCATATATTTCAACAGAAAACAGCAAAAATTACTGTGCACAGATAAGACGTGATGGTGACACTGATTTTGTCACAAGAGATGTGAGATATCGTTTCAATTTTATTTTCATAGATTCCAAACCAAGAAGTCTGCGTAATGGATATTTTAAAGCACGGACACACGTTCCCGGTTCTTCATCTATAAACAAAAAGTACGTGACAAATGAAAAACGGGAATAAGAGTAATTATTTATTGAATGTATTTTTCGCCGAATGTACATTTAATATTATATAATCTCTTTTAATCAAATGTAAAAAAAAAACAATAAAGCATTCCTCAAATTTTATTTTGCAGAACAATATTGCTGTTACTATTGGTGTTAAATAAGACAGAAATAGTGCGTCATCTCGGAAGCCGGTGGAAATACTAATATTTTAATAATTATTTTTTGAAAATGATGCAAATTTAAAGCACTGGCACCTTTACACTAAAATATTGACGTTTTTTTATAAATATTTACATTTGTTAGATTATTAAATTGTGTATGATACCAATCACAGCACGTATTTACAAATTGTTCCGAAATCGACTACCAAAGGATTTAACCCCCCAATTAATGATAATAATAATTTGACGCATGACAGAAAATTATAGAACAACATTTAGAAAAGTTATAACATTTTGCTAAAGCAGAATAAAGTATTGTTCAGTTGAAGCCACACAACATAAGTACAATATTGTTATTTAGGGGACCTTCACCTCAGAGCAAAATGTATTGCATTCATGAATAGGACTATCACATCTAATTACCTATAATTTAGTATATGGTGGAAAGTTATATAATAAGTTTTGAAAAAGTTATAAACATGTTGTTATCACAGCCAACCAAAATATCAACTCCCTCCACTTGGTGTCATACATAATATCGTAATGTGGAGGCTATAATCCCAATCAATTACCTACAATTTGGCTTAAGAGAAAAGGATTTAAACAGCTTTTGTAAAAGTTATAAACATTTTTCTGTTGTAAAGATATGTAATTTTTACCACAATACTCTAATAAGTAGTAGATATAATTACTGTGATTTAGGGGTTGTATGACACAAAGAACATTTCTCAGCGTAAATGAGTAAATACAACGATTAATTACCTACGAATTTGTCAGATGCAGCAAACATATGTAACAATTTTTTTCCATTTCCTATATATTTAATTTTGGTGAAAGTTATAATAATTTTTCTGTAGCGTTTTTCGTAGAATATCTGAAAGCTTGCATAGAAAGTATGAGCAAATTATAGTGATTTAAAGGTTGTTTGCTACAGAACGGGAAATAGTGACTAACTAATTGAGATAGGTAGCCTACATTTTGACGTATGGAATATCGTCGTTAAGTAATTTTTAAGACGTTATAAACAATTTTCAGCAATCAACTTTGTGTTTCTTGGCTGTCGATACTTAATATTGTTACAATACTAATCGGCTAGTCGCTCTGTTGCCTGTTAGCAACGGAGTTGTTACCCCTAAATCATCATTATTTTGTTTATCTCCCAATAAGTATCGAAAAGAAGTAAAATGAAAGCATTTTTCTTGGCAAAGGACATATGACTTGAGGCCTTTTTAATTTCCAAAATTCTACCATTTGCAAGTTTCAAAGCTAGATGTGTTCTACCGATAAAAAATAATACCCGATTCACTAGTTTGACAATAATCAATCAATCTTTTGATCTGAGTGATTTGTTACTATATAAATTCCAGTAAAGAATTTTAGCTGGGACATAAAACCAAACCGGCCGGGACGCCGGGACCGATGTCCCAAACTGGGGCTGTCCGGGTCAAACCGGGATGTAAGCCTAGTTACAGTAGTTATAGTAATGCGCGACAAATTTATTTGTTTCACCATCACTAGACGTCCATCGCTAGAGATAACAAACGCCAGCGTATCTGCTGGAATATATATTGTCTTGCACACTCTCTTTTATCTCGGTGCCGATCATAGCCGGACGTCGATACATTTGCTAATTGGCGTTAAGTTTCCTCCCTCTGATGTCCTAATTTGACGATTTGCAGCACAGAGGCTATTGGAGTGCGTTGCAACGTCCAGTGCCGTTCCTGAGCTATGTATACACAGATGACCGTTATTGGATTAAGGCCATTGTTCTAATGCAAACTCAATTGTAAACTCCCCATGTCTATCCCCGATCATAGCATTGTGCATTATAGTCCGACCACTTCTAAAGGTGCTCGTTAAATTATCGAAATTAGCAAACGTATTTAGTACACCGCACTAATCCAACTATGTACAGTACTCATCTTGAGATCCAGCTCGACGGACCAACTAAATACCAATTAAAATATGGAGGTTAGCTGTAAAAATCTAGGTTCTCTTAGATTGGTTCCACGAGACGAAAATACCGCGTCTCTATGTTAATGTAATTATTGCAATTTGAACGTATACGTCTGCGAAACGATATCTTCACGAACTTGGAGAACATGCCACAAAAAAAAACTGTGCTAGCAGCTCGTTTACGTCGGCCTACTGAAAAAGGAGGAAATAAATGACGTCGACAAAAAGTAAAAGACGGCCGAGCACGGTGAGAGCCACGTTCTTAAGTAATTACAGCCCCCAAATCACTCCAACCGAAACTTAGTTTCTACACGTTCCAATGTACATGGGATGTGCAGTAGTGACGTTGACAAATAAGGTACATTTACGTTTCTCCGCTACCGCACACTGCGATCTGTCGAACCGGCAAGGGAGTGCATTTCATCTAAATTTAAGTATTTAAAGGAACGGTACTCCAAACAGAGACGTGTAACAAAACGTTTTGTACTTGAATGAAATGTATATCTATCTAACAATTCTACAGCGTGGATTAAAAATTGTCCAAAAGTCATTTACGGAACATTGAGTACCAGTGTCCTCAAAATGACTTGCTATATCTCGAATGTCTTTTCTGCGAGTTTATTTTGGATCTTAGGTTTTACAGTGTCGACAGTGTACTACGGAGTGCGTGTTTAACCTTATCCCGACGACTAAGGATGGATTAGCTTAAGAGTTGTTATTTTCAAAGGTGACTTCATGAAGTGATGACATGGATTTGTTTCCGAGAAGCCCAGGTCCGGCATGGTGGAATTTTTGTGATGGGAATGAGTCAAGACTAGAATGTGTCTCAAAAACTACAAAAAAAATACACAGGGCTTCGCAATGCATGGAAGCAAAAGCTGAAGACAGGGCTGTACTCTCGGAATGTTAAAAATACAATAATACAACTTGATTCATTTTTCTAAGTATATGCAAGTAGCTGCTTGAACCTTGAATTTCAAATCTTGTAAGCAAAAACCCACGTGACAGCTACTTTACAATTTATTTCATGTTCATGTCCCACAAGTCATCCAAGTGATTAAGAGATTCGCCACTAAGCATGAATCTCGCCTAAGCCATCACGTCAACGTAGAGGCCATGCAGCTACTGGACAACCAGAATCTAGTGAGCAGACTAAGAAGAACTAAACCCTTCGAACTAGTGAACCAGTGAAATGTGTAAAACGCAGAGCACAGTGAGTGAAGTGTTAGTGCTTCTTGTTTAGGACAAAGTAAATATAGGATATCAGTGGATAGCCTATTGGAGACAAGTACCTAGTTTTAAGAATTCAGATTTAAATTGATGATTAATCTTTTAGATTAGTTTCAATATGACAAGCACTGTATGCTTATTAATAAAAAAATCGTATTTATTACTCCAGGTTATGCTTTTATTTGATCTTACTGAGAAAATTCAATTATCTCACATTTGACTCAAAGTTTCCTCAAAATGTCAAAATGTACCCAAAAATAATATTGATATTATATGATAAATGCACAATTAATGCATAATCAATGCACTCAGCAATGTCAAGCAAACACAAGGTTAAATTTTACATTGTGAGTCACGTTTTCTTTAAAATCTAAACTATATTTAAAACAAGCACGACACATTCTATCTACACAATTTTCTAAGTAGACTGAAATAGAAGGTTAAACCCTAAACTACAATACTATGAATACAATTCCTACTGAAAATCCTGTGACTTGGTGTTTCTTAGCTGTCAAACCCAGGACAAAGGTCAAAGTATTTATTCGGGCATAGGTAAAATTTTATCACATCGAATAATCTTTTCCCGGGTGAAAAAAATATAAGAAATTTTTTAGTTCTACTTAAATTGACGTGACGGAGATGTGCCATTACAATTTACCATAATGTAGCTGTGGTAATCAATAAATTGATTTGTTCTTGGTGTTCGGGTGCTAGCTACACTTAATGTACCGTGTTCAATTTCCTGTTGGCTTGTGTCAACAAAATCCTTCGATGTGAGCAGCCTGCCCTTGAGTCGGATATACGCGTCGGTGAAAATAATCAGTCATAAAATCGACCGATGATGACTTGGTGATGTAAAGATAAGTAAACTAAGAACTCAACTGAGATGAAAACCCGATTACTTAAAGCAAGTTTGAGTATTGTGTAGTCTACGTACTGTGTTCGGCTTGCACAAAATTAGTCAGTAGGTACAGCAAACATAACATCATTATTTTATTACATCCTGTTGACTCAAAATATCGATGGTATCTTTCCAGGCTGGTAGACCTCGAATAATCCAATATTGGTACCAAATAGAAAATATTTTATTGCTGACTCTTTAAAACTGTCATGAATTATTTATAGGCTTCAATAGCAACTCTCTCTATTTCTACAGTGTTGACTGGACATCGTATACTATTCTTTGTAGCCACTTACACAACTCAATGAAAAAGTATTGTACTCAGAACTCATATGATCAATGTACTCAATACACAGTAATTGTTCGGTGAGTCTCTATTCAGTATTCAGTAATCATAGAATTTTATGTGAGTAGTGAGTTTGTATTCATACTAATGCTCAGTACTCATACTCATGGGAATAATCAGCCCAACTCTTGTGTCTAGACTCTAGAATACGCAAGTTCTGAGCTTCTATGACAAAAATTATGTCGATCCCATTCATAGAGAATCAATAAAAGAGTGATTTGCAGTAATAGACGAAAATTTATGCGGACAGGAAACTAAAGTGTAATATCAAATTTCGTGACTGAATTTAATTAAACAAAAAATAATTTAATGAAATTGGAGTAAGTACTAGTTTTGACAATGAAACAAATTTAAAAGTGCTTCAGATATTTTTATTTATAAGTTGGTATGTTTTTGTATTTAATTTCCACCTCGTGTTATAAATTACCTTGTATCAAGTTCAGTTTTCAACATTTCAACAAACTTTAAGACAAATATAGTGATCATCTGTTATAGATAAAACTAGTGTGTACAGATATTTTCTACTTGGGTGTTTATTCCTACACTTTTTCCTTAGAACGTAATTATAAATTGTTCTGATTGAAATGTTTCATAGGCACTTATTTTTGTTTCAATACCTTAAAAAATAAAATATTAATAAAACCATATTTTAAATGGCTCTAACTTGTTAAGGAATATTAGGTTGTTATCAATAGGTCCATATGAAACTCACTCAGAATACACTACTCAGAATAAACGCTTTTGTATTTTGACCAATTATTTTTTTTTAATGAAGTTATTTAATTATTTGTAAAAAGTACGTTTTGTTTTCTTCGTTTTCGGATTGTTTGATTTGTAATAACAGTACCACCTTAATTTTACAGGAATTTTTTTAAATTTTACAGGAAAAATACTTTTTCCGTCGATCGTTTATTTATGAGTCAGTTTAGTGAATAGGAAATCGTTTATTAAAGTACTACTTTAATGCACGATTTCTGTTAATGCATGATTTGTTATAGCCAATCACAAGATGCAATGACGTCGTTTGATTGGCCAATCGAACATCTGTGAAATGAAACCTTCCAATCACAACATACCGCTCTCTAGAACTGTCAGTGTCAAGTTACATAAATTGTCATATAACCTAAAAACACATCGGCGAAGAAAAATCTATGTTGACGACGCTAGAAGAATACGATCGACGGAAAAATTTTGTAACCAACTCGAATATTAAACAGCGATTAATGATCTCGACAATTAACGCGCTCGCTTTGCTCGCGCGTTAAACAGTCTCGATCATTAATCGCTTCTTTTAATATACTTGTTGGTTAAATAACTATTATTTGACTTTAGTAAGTAATACTCAATCATTAAACTGCGTTTCTTTACAGAAGTATCTGGTTACTTGAAATACGTTACACGTTTTTCTGTAGACAAAAACATACTCGAAATGCCTTGCACATTGTAGTTTTTTTTTGTCGGGGTTCCGCCAGGTGTCAACCCTAGTTAAAGGGTTCCGCAAGAGTAAAAAGGTTGGGACACGCTGCTCTAGAACAGGAAGCAATTGGCGGAACGCCGTTCAAAATATGTAGTTAAGTTCCTGTTAACTGACGCTATCGGTCGATCCATTACAACAAACAAAGTAACTGCTCGTTTGCGTAATTTTGATGGTACGGAGTTACCTCCAGTGTCTCACCAATCACAGATGTTGTTTCTTTGAGATGCGTTTTGTAGGAATAAACTATTTTTCCTTATTGCCATCCAAAAGTGAAGTTCATAGTTCATGCCAGCCATTATGTTAATGTTTTTTTTTGTTTTAGTTCCATTCAACTTATTGAAAATATGCTGACACATAGTAAGCTGCCTAAAAAGTAGAACATTTTAATATCTTGAGAATAAACAACCGACAATCAAAACCCATTATAAACGTCACAAATTACACAAATAATGGCCATTAATATTCCATCGAGGTACGCCGATACACCAGACGAAGTGGGGGAATCAGTGTCTGGGCCATCGGAGGGTTGGAGTGTCTAATATCCTCCTCGGTTTGTCACTCGACAAAGAAGAACAGGAAGAGAGCTGAAAGTTACACACAATGAGGATGGATGGGAACGGGGATGGGGGGAAGTGGCGCGGCGCCCGCCGTCAGAAACGTGAACCTCCCCCCGGCGATGACTTTTAATGTAGCCAGCGCGAGGTGACGTGCTCGCCTGACCTGGCCAAACAATAACTTGCTGTTAGGGCTCCGCGCGATTGCCGCCACCGTTGCCAGATTTGTTATTACGCGACACGCAACGCCCGACTTCGACTTTAGGGTAATCAAGTTAGGGGAAGCACGTAAACCGCTCCCTGACAGTCAATCCTGAACAGCTTTTTAACTCACCATTCATTTACTGTTCATCGATTAAATAGGTGCCTTACGTTTAATACCACAGTATAATACCAAAGTTATCACCAATTCTTGAAGGGAGGATTACATACAGGATTCTTCAGAGCCAAATTATCTGATTAAATGAACTAATCAAATGAAATAATGAATTTTATTGCCCCATTTAAACACAAATGACATACAACAAAAAAAAACTAGGAAATTAAACTGACCACAGTTACAAGTAATCGTCATCAGCGAAACTAAAAGTATAAACTAATTTCTAACTAGAGTCTAGTACAAATCAAAAAATAAAAACACCTCTTCACAGTAACCACCGCAGACACCATTCACAACATTAACTAACAATGCTCATGAATGAGCAAACATCATTGATATCCAACAACCATTCTTTTATGCTGCACGAAAAACACTTAAAATTATCACAGTGTTTTAATTTAACTGGCAATTTGTTACAAAAATGTCGCCCAAGGATTGGAAAGACCGTTTAAAAATATCATTATTTACCTTAGGGGTTCTGAAAAATTTTTGATTACATTTCTCGTGCTGTAATACAAATTCTGAGTTCCAGTGTTTCCACACAAATTATAAAATTCTCTCAGCACTCTAAACACAAACCAATTCTGGATGGGCAATAGCTTCAACCTGCTATACAACGGAAACGAACTCTCTCGTTTATTTTTTCTTAAGATAATTCTCATGTAAACGTTTTGGGTAATTCTCAACCGATCAATCAGTCTTAAATGTCCCTCCCCAACAAATCACAGCATACTGCAAACGAGAATGTATCAGACCGAAGTATAGCGATCTAAGCAAAACCTCGTCGCAGTAATTACGGAAGTAATAAAAAGTCCCAATGAACCTCCTCATCCCATTCTGCAGATCAGAAATATGCCTCCACGAAGAACACCTCTCGTCCAGCACAACCCCCAAATATTCAAAACTGTTAACCTTCTCTACCTGTTCACATGCACAATTTATATGCAAGCAATTCAACTTGGGAAAAAGCACTGGAGCATCAAAATCAAAACTCTTAACAGCATAGTTGATGTACTTAGTCTTACTGACATTGACTTGCATTCTATTTGTGTGATACCAATTAACTGTGAATTGCTACTCGAGTAGAACAAAACTATATCATCCGCAAAAGCCTGGAGAGAGCCTTGAAAGTCTTTTAGTAATAGGTCATTTATAAAAACCAGGAAGGCCCCCGGCCACAACGGGTAGGGGCTCACTGTGGCAGTCCTTGACCCTTACTTGCTGCCTCCTGCCGCTCAGGAAACCGCGAAACCAGTCCAGCGCAACTCCCCTCACTCCTACTATTTCCATATTTTTCAATAAAATCTCATGATCTACCAGGTCAAACGCCTTCTTGAAGTCTATGAATAGAGCAGTAGATTTTTTGTTTTCATTGAAACTATTGTAGATCTCACTTGTAAAGTTCAGCAATGCGTCCTCAGTAGATTTTCCCTTTTGGAAACCAAACTGTTTAAAACTTATCAATTTCATTCTATCAAAATAGTTAACTAGCCGTTTCTGCATTAGTTTCTCCGTTATCTTAGAAAAAAATTTAAAGCAGACTAATCGGTCTTAGGTTGTCTATTGTAATGGACTTTGATTTCTTGAAAACGGGAACCACTGTACTCAGTTTTAACATTTCAGGAAAAACACCGCGCGAAGCGCGTGTGGCCTCCTTTTAAAAATAACGCTCTCTTTCATCAAACACACGTACCTCCTTGTTGATCTATCAGGAATACATAAACACGTCCGACCGGTCATATTTTGATTAAAAATCGAGTACCAGTACCAAGTTCTTTGTGAAGTTTGTCATTTTTTTGTTATTCTGTCAATATGTTGATCCCATTCCATGTGTTTCACATATTTTTTATCTGGGGTAAAGTTGTGTTTTTGTGCTATAATTAAAGGAAAACGAAGAAAACTGATACAAAACACAAACTCTACCTTTTTCAAAAACATGCAGCTGAACTGGGTTTCTAAAATTAACAACCGGTGTTCCACCAAATGTGAGTTATGCTTGGTTGCTGTTTTGTCTGCTATCAGACTGAGTGTTGTGAGTTCTAACCTGTCGGGCTGCTTGTAGAGTGAAGGATTTTCTGTGATTTTCTACACTCCACGGTACAATACTGGAAGCCAAACAACTTAATGCTAGCAATATGATGGCCTGATGGCCGGCATGATCTCGTCCATATTGATCAATAGATTCAAAAAAGATTCTTGTAATAAAATATTATATCGTTATAGATTAACAAGTCATTATTTATTTTATGTCCTACATGATCATAAAGTGACATTTTACATCTTAGCGAAAACAGCTACTTTATGCCCGAGAGGGAATTAAGGATTCTTAACGCCCGCGCGGGCATTAAAATTGACAGTCAAATAAATAAATAAAGTAAATTTTAATTATTTTAACTACATGTCTGCATTGTCATTCAATTCCGAATTGTTTGTATTGTTATTCAATTCCGTAGATACGCATTCTTGATTACGTCAAAATATTTATTAACATTATTCATACGGATGAAGAAAACCATTGACATAAAATATTGTATGTACCACGGGCATTACTTGATGTTTATACCCTCGGGCGACCTAAAAAGCTCGCTGGCCTATAGCTATAGGTCCTCGAGGTTTTTAAACGGTCACCTTCGGGGCATAGACATCCGTTTAATGCCCTTGGTAGCGTGGCGAAAACACCTACCTTATGCTCGCGAAGGCATTAAGGACTCTTAACGACCGCGCGGGCCTTAAGCGTTGTCATGGTTTATATGTCAGATACATCGTATATTTGACATTCAAATTGTAAATTTTAAATCGTCAATGACAATTATTGACGATTAAGGTTATTCTGTTTGACAATTAATTGTCTGCATTGTCACTCAACTCCGAATTGTTTGTATTGTTATTTTATGTCAATTTTGTTCTTTATTTTTATAAACGACCATTAAATAAAATATCATAAAAATTGCTCGAAAATAGCAAGAGTGAAAAAGAAAGTTTTTCTAAGAATATTAACAATAATCTGCAATTTCGAGCAATTTCTAATTTAT
This sequence comes from Melinopterus prodromus, assembly GCA_964023965.1. Classification (NCBI taxonomy): domain Eukaryota; kingdom Metazoa; phylum Arthropoda; class Insecta; order Coleoptera; family Scarabaeidae; genus Melinopterus; species Melinopterus prodromus. The sequence goes on from OZ030394.1 coordinate 43,424,565, forward strand.
TCTGCTAAAGTCCAATACATCACTATTAGTAAGCTCTGAGAGAGCTAGTCTATACTGCGTATCTACATATTTATGTTGTGAGAGAGATTTTCTGTACCCTCGCCGCTCCCACGATAAATTTTTATATTTTTTTGGAATTCAGTAATAAATAAAAAATTCTAAAAAATTATTTTAATAATACTATAGGAATGACTCCGCTACCATACCGGTTTTTAATTTCGGTTTAATACAAGTTCAGTTTTGCGACTGGATTGTTGCTGGTTTGCCTTTTTGCTGGAAGACCGGCATAATAATTACCAGAAATTATGGATTATATGAAAATAAACAGTACTATCGTAGTACTATCTAAGTATTTATCATGCGCCACATCAAACCAACTCTGTTGCGTTTTCGACAATTGCTTCTTTCAAAAACGTTGTCGGTGTGTATGATATGTGTATGATCTAAGTAATCTTATAAGGAAACAATATTGAACAATGATTAAGTTTACTAATAGCATAATTTTTTTTTTGAATTTTCTCGATGGAATACTAACTATGACTTAAATTATGTTATCGTTGAAATTTTATATGGAAAACGATATCTATATTCAAATATATTGTTGAAAAAATATCTATGAAAGAAAAACTATTATTTGTTTGTTTTTAATTCTAGGTAGCTTCAAATTGCAAGATATTTTAGCGATCTCTCGGTGATTTTTTTAAATGGAATTTCAGTATTTCATGGGTATGACGCGGTTTATCAACATACATATTTTTTTCCAATATTGCGTTGGTAGGTACCTACTGATTTTTTGATTTAGTAGAGTGTCATAATAAGTTCTCATATCGCAAAAAAATCATTAGACTGTTGAGCATTTCACAGCAATTAAAAATGTATATTCAATAACTTAGAAGAAAATCTGGAACGGCGATTAACAAAGTATAAGTTCGTGCAGATGTCCTCCCAGCAGAAGTCCGAAATAGATGTAAGCGAGCGCGACAAAGAAATGCTTTGAAATACGAGTCACAAAAGGAAACCACGCGACGGAACATCCACCTGAGGACAGTCTTCATTATTCAGGCCGGCTGGTGAGCTAGGAGACGGTCGCTACGTGCGCGATTCTTCATCCAGCAATTCATTAATTCAGTATCGATCGCGGTGCCCACAATGCACGCCGGTGTCACTGTGATAAATCAGGGCTTCCAAGCCTTCGACCACATTACGTAGGTCATTTGCCTGTGTCGAGAGCTCGCCTAGGAACGGACATATGGCCGTGAAGCGGGCGGTTTATCATTCCATTTTTATGCCCCTTCCTCGCACTGCTTCCGATATATCGCGACCGTTTTGATTAATATTGCTTTAATGGCGTGTTCAGCTCTTCAGTTCACTCCAAGGAAGTGGTATTAAGTACTGGGACGGAGCTGGTTCAAGTTTTTCCTGTTGAATACTCAAAATGCTATTTGAGATAATCGATGGACCACATATATCATATGGACTATAGAAAATATAGCCCCTTTTTTTAACATACTAAGAATTTTTCTGGATGCTTACCTCACCTTTTTTTTATCTACCCACAAAGAGAAAAAAACTTATTTTTTCTCAATAGTATTATACCATGATTTATAATCCCCATAAATCTCTCTAGACCAATGTTTACCAATGTTGAGAAATGATCAATCAACATGGTTCAAATGTAATTGACGTGTAAAATAGTGGATAGCATTTCTAGGTCATCATCACAGGATGGCAGATTACAAAGCATTGCAAATCACAAAGCAGATTATGCGGGTATGATAGGGAAGATCAAGGAAAAAATACAGATGTACATGTTTTGTACACAAAGGAATCAGGGACACCTCGAACGATCAAGTCTGGTTGACGCAATTCGAAGATCAGGAAGTCTACTCACGTCATCTTTTTAAAGCGAATACGAGACTTCTCGAAGATTAGGCGAGACGGACTGGGGATATGAGCGGTTCCCCTGTGGTGCGTATCTATGAGCAAGTTTGCTTGTCGCTAAGAACAATAACGCACGCGCCACGCCCCTTTGCTTGTCGCTAAGAACAATAACGCAAGCGCCACGCCCATACGTTCCAAACACAAGTCAATTGCCGATATCCTCACTCCGTCCACCAAACCCTTCGAGAAGTCTAGCACTTAATTCAAAAAGATTACGATAGTAGACTCCCAGAAGCGTCTGGGAGTCTACTCTCGTCATCTTTTTGAAGCAAATGCGAGACTTCGTGAAGGGTTTGGTGGACGAAGTGGGGATATCAGCGGTTGCCCTCTGGTACGTATCTATGAGCAAGTTTGCTAGTCGCTAAGAACAATTACGCAGGCGTCACGCCCATTTGCTTGTCGCTAAGAACATTACGCACGCGCCACGCCCATATGTTCCAAACATAGGTCAACCGCCGATATCCCCACTCCGACCACCCAACACTTCGCGAAGTCTCGCATTTACTTCAAAAAGATGACGACAATAGACTCCCAGGTGACTCATATCCAAAGCTGGGCACAATAGCGTTAATAGTTAATTAACAAAGTTACATGTTTTGTTAAGGAATTAACTTTAAAGTTAACTTTTAAAGCCATTAACGGACTCATTAATTCCGTTACATTCGTCATCCGTTACTTCAAGTCCGTTAAATCGAAATTATCATAATTAAACATTTCTAATTACTATAGGTGCAGGTTTCTTTCTTGCTGTGCAAGTTCGGACTTGGTTTTCTCTGCATGTGTGATGTACTTCTTTGTGCGACTCGGCGTCTGTATATAAAGCATTAGCTCGAATTGTTTTGATTTTAGTTACTTCCCAGTTCCCAATGGCTCCCGGTCTTATTGTATATGCCTATTATGTATAATAATAAATATTGTACTTTTGTTTAATATTGTTACGTTTCAATAAATACCTATTGTTTCAAAATGTAAACCTTAAGTTAAAGAGCAACCATTTAAAATGAATTTCTTAGTTAGTCTTTAGTTAATCTTTTCAATCTTCTTTTATTAACCTTGCATCTCGCAATGTAGTGATTTCAGTTACCACTGAAGCTATAGTTTAAAAAAATATCTTAAGGCAATTTTAACTTGCGCAACCGAAAGGTTCGCATTTATTTGGTTAACTTCGGTTACATTTATAACAAATTAATGGACCATCGGTTAACTAAGTTAACTTTTTCGTTTACAAATTAATGGTTAAGGAAGTTAAGTTTCTGATTAACGTTGCCCAGCTTTGCCAATATCACATTATATTCCACAAGTTAATGTATGGTGATGTGGAGTGAATTGACCTGTAGAATATTTGTGTGAAGTAGATTTTAATAATCATTAATAATAATTACATTGTATAATTGAGGTCAGTTCGTCCAATCTGACTCAACTGGTAATATATTCATCAGAGGTGCATACGTTGTGATTTTAGCAGAAATAGCGCGTAAGTAGTATATTTTAGCGCAAATACTTAGCTGTAGATCTGGAACCCGTAACCATCAACAATATACAAACAATATCTCCAAGCAATAGCTACTTAATAATATCAGGCTATTAGTAATTTAGTAATTAAATGAGAATACAAAACAGCAGCTGGATAGGTGGATAAGATATAAATCAACTTTGAAGCTTCCCACCTAATCAACTTAAAATCATCTACAATTCTGCTTAGAATCGAATCGGTTATTGGTTTTAAAACATTTGTTTTTAGACAACATTTGCGGTCTGGGTATTCTCGCTAGTAAGCGAACACACACACACACACACTCACACACACCCCAAAACCCAATATCAAACCAGAGGGAAATGTTGGATTTGTGGCCCGCACTGACATGATTAAAAACATACTTTACCGAATATCGTTTCAATAAAATTAATTTCGGTGGTATCCGAGCGGGCAGTGCTGCTATGCAGCGACCCATTGATCCGAAAATGTGCTGCGTTGTGCGAAATTCAAGAGGGAGCCGCCAGACCAACAGCGGCGCGTGGTAACGGCCGTGATTGAGTTATAGCTTCACTCCTAGTAATTAATCTAATGCTCTTCATACGCAGACAGATTGTAATTTAACTGACTCCTGCATATATCACCGGATAAGCATCGATTGGCCCGAATTTTAGCTTCCGCCCTCCCACCCGAACCTGCGACGGTACTCAGTTCCCGTGCCGGCGTCGTGTTAAGAATGTTAATTCGGCAGCCTGTCGTGGATCCGAACTGCTTTAATTAATAATCATTGGCACACCATTTATTAACAGAAACTGCCAACCTTCCCTAATTGGATGTCTAAGCGCCATCTTTACTGCGCGGTCGCCATTTGTCACCGCTTAGTTTGCTCCAACACTTTCGAAACTAGACGAATTTATGATGGAGTCTATGAAATGCATAATTATAATAATGTATCAGGTAACAGGTTAGCAAGTAAATGATTGATTTTAATGAGTTTAGAAGTTTAGACCCGATTCTGAAGCTGTAAATAATAAGATATCCCCCCCAATGATTGAATGGTTGAATTTGGTCACTTCAACGGGCAAGCGTAAAAAATATCCTCGACGCGTTCTGAGTATTTATTTCGTCTACTGAGCAACGGAAATGCCCAAATTGTGAAATTAGACAAATTATGCCACAAGGTTCACCAGTTTCGCCTCTCTTATACAATATTTTCTGCCATGACATCTACGATCCCAATCCCTACATTTACAATCCTAATCTTTACGCCCTTCTATTTGCTGATGATACAGCCCTAGTATCACACTCCATTATTGCCACCAGTCACCTACAATCACTCCTAGAAAAAATCCTCATCTCGTCCCGAAGATGGAGAATTACCATTAACCCAAGAAAAACCCAATTCCTTAACCCGTTCCACCGTATCCATGAAAACTCTCCTTCCATAACTATTAATAATACGCTCATATTTCTTTCAAGAAGCAAGTACCTAGGAATACAACTAGATCCCAAGCAGAAGTGTACTGCCCATGCCAAAAAGAACAAAATGAATGTGAAGGCAAGGGCAATAACATTCAGAAGCCTGACATATAAGAGTAGAGGTATTAGTACTAGAGGAGCCGTGCGTATTTACAAGGCAATATGTCGACCAGTGCTTTAGTATGGGTAGCTATTACTTAGCATCATTGCAACATGAGCGATAAAAAAACTTCGTGGTTGGAGAGAGAAGTGCCCTGCGTAACATAACCAGAATACGTCACTCCAACAATCCGCCCCACAACCCATGCAATACATTTCTGTACAAAACCACATACATTATCCCAATTTCCAACAAACTAAAAACCCGATCCATAAAAATTGCAAAAAAAACACCAGAAATATCCTACCTATTCTTTATAAGAAACAATCTTCAGACCCACAGCAATGAACAGAAGAAAACCATATATGACTTGACAAAACACCTTCAAAATAGTTAAGTACCATACCAAATGCAAGACCCCGGCTGAAGGACTCCGCTTGTTGGCCGTTTCCAGGCGAAGTATATATTAGAAAACGATATATTATTATATGTACATAATATAACACAACTATATATTATAATTAGTTTGGAAATAAACTTTTTCTGCTACTAGGCAAATTAAGTTCTTCAGTTGGGAAAAATTGAAACCCAGCGGTACATTGGCATGCTCATTTAGTTGGACATTACTAATAACGAGCAAAAATTCCAATTGATATCGTATCTGCATCGCGAGTCACAGTCAAAGATGACTGAATTGGACGCTTAGGAACGGGTTGGCGTTTAAAAATTATACGTCTGAAAAGAACGTCAAAAACACGTAGGGCAAACAACGCGTTTACGTGCTGGGTAATTCCTTCCGAGTCCCAAGCATTTAATAACATGATTGAAAACCGGCAACATTTGACTACATATTTATTGTTTTTTATCATAAAATATGATTCCACTTAAATGACCAGTAAGTACATTTCATGAACGTGGAAGGCTTCCCTGTATAATATGTACAATCTGTTTGTTCCTACTTGCAGACGTTTTTCAGTAGTATAACGTAAAAACAGTCACGCAGATGATGAATAAAACCTTTATAGATGAATTAACAGATCTTATATTTTCAGTCTAACCTTCACTGTCGTCAGACCATGAGGAAGCAAGATAATGTAACCAACAAACATAATCGATATTGCCCCGACATTGTTCAAAATTGTATTTCTTCCAAAGGTCTCGCGAGATGGACACTTAGGATAAAATTGATAGAACTACTAATGCCATAGTCCCAATTATTTCATATATCAAATAGTTAGAACGGCATTTTTGAGCGAAATATGCGTATCTGACTGAAACAATCAAAAGAATCAGACGAACGGCCATTTTATTCAGAAAACATAATATTATCATGGTGAATGATGTTGGCATTTGTCTGCAGAAAGAGAGGATAAATACATAAACTTGTATACCAGATTAAAAAATAAGTACATAGTGTTCCTCTTCTTGTTGGCGTCTTTGGTCAAATCCCTCCCCATCTCGCTTCCACTCCAGTCACCCCTTTCTTTTAATGCCCAGTTAGTTGATGCTGATAGCTGCGTTTTTTTCGTCTATCTTCCGCGTCTTATCGCATGGTTCCCATTTGAAAGTTTTGATTGTTGTTACATTGTTGCTACAATTCTGGTACGGCTATTAATCTCATTCGTGGATATTTTGTCTTCCCATACACATACCGAGTAGACTGCGCCCCATTTTGTTCTACTGAATTCTTATTCTGCGATTCTCACTTCTTTGACCACGACTAAAAGCCGTACCTTATTGTTGGATCAATGCATATCTCAAATATTTTTATTTTGACCCTTATGTATTATTTTCCTTTCAGTAGCCTTTCAATGGCCAGAATGACCTCCTTCCCTTCTATTTTTTTATTTATCCAGTTAGTCTTCAAATGAAATTAGTTGACCAAGATACACATATTTTTTAAATCACTGGTCTTAATGTTCTATACTTATGGGCGCTAAGTCATGAGTCATTACCTTTGTTTTGTTAAACTTTATACTAACTAGATCCCGGTCTATGAGTTGACAGATCAGGGTTGATGTAGTTCTTGAGCACTGTAGGAGAATAGCACTAGGTCGCCTGAAAAGCATTTAAAGAACTGCCCCCGACCCCACCCTTGCGTTTTTTGGTATGTATTATGTTTAAGTATTACATAGCACTCTTTACCTACGATGCTAGGGTGGTAACTTTTATTTAGAAAGCAACGATCCTCTCCAAGTCGTTTTCTAATCCAAAAAAAGGGGACACGTATTTTTTTCGGTATTTCGAGTAGTGCCTATCGAAGCTATTTCGAACTCTGAAAACAGAATTCAAATTTATTTTCGAGAAAAACGAATTATTTTAAAAATAGAAAATCTTTAACCAAATGTAAATTACTGACTAATGTTTATAAACATTCCACTAGACTTATAGTAATAATTTCTATGAGAAAAAAGAGACTAACATGATTAGCATGATAACAATATTTTGGAGACTGTGGCGAACTTAATAATAAAATTATAAACCCCTAACCACAACAAGTATTTTAGAAACCTAAATACGTATTTCAGCAACTATGTTGCCATCTTCAGTAGAACCTAAAAAAAGAAAAAGAGAGATTAGCACTTCATAGTATCTTTACTGGATATTGTCCAAGCAAATCACTAGTGGAAGTGATTTCCTAAAAAAAGAAAAAGAGAGATTAGCACTTCATAGTATCTTTACTGGATATTGTCCAAGCAAATCACTAGTGGAAGTGATTTCCACTAGTGATTTGCTTGGACAATATCCAGTAAAGATACTATGAAGTGCTAATCTCTCTCTTTCTTTTTTTAGCTTCTACTGAAGATGGCAACATAGTTGCTGAAATACGTATTTAGGTTTCTAAAATACTTGTTGTGGTTAGGGGTTTATAATTTTATTATGATTAGAAGGATCAATTATCTGAAGAATGTAAATTTTTTCATTTAAGTGTAGTTTTCAAGGCACTAAATTCTTCCTTGGAAAGTCCTTTACAAGTCCTTAAGAAATATTAAGTTTTTCCAAACCCTGAATAATTATTTGAAAAATACCCAAAAATGTCTACTTCCCATGTAAATTTAATGCCTCAACAGGCAAGGTTAAAAATCAAAATTTCGACAAAAAATTCCCAAAAACTTTTGCAATGCAGTTTTGAACCACCCTAATGGGCATTGGGCACCCTTCACCCATACAGAAAGTTAAATTTAGAAAGCTGCCCCTCGTTCCAATTGGCGCTGGATACGCTCATGATTAAAATTCTATTGTGCGATTAGAGACCATATAGGTTCACGACGATATTGTCAAGTCAAGAAAATGTTCAGAGACTTAAGCATAATGTACGCAAAAGCTGGTACCAATCATATATTAGTTAATGTATATTCTATGTCATGAAAACGGAAATTCGATTGGAATCGGGCCAGTGTAATAGTAGCCAGAGCATGGTATGTTAAGCTACCGGTTTTTTATTGTGCTGTAAGGGAAGACTTGCGAACCCCATCCCATAGGAACTTTATCTAGAGCCGAGGCAAAATCCACAATCTCTCAGCCTCCCAGAGGAGCGGGCGTGTAGGGGAGAGAGATGGTATACGAGGCTCAGTCCTCGAGTGACTTACTTCCGGTTCATCTGGTTTTCAATCGGAGGTGGAATCGATAAGGAGAAATAAGGAGCCGTGCCGCCGGAGGCGCTATACCTTCTTCTTCGTTCTCTTCCTGGCGCGCAGCGACTCCTCTGATCGGGAAAAACGGGCTCCCAGCTCCAGTTGCCACTTTCCGTTGTCTCCCTTTTAAAACAAATAAATTTCTATCTGGGACGCGAACTGCGCTCCGCTCGGAGATTATATTGCAGTTCGGTGTTCACCCCCTGGGCACCGAGGGCGCGGGCGGGAAGAAGTAGATCGTGCGGGGAAATCTGTAGATTACCGATGAGATGCGTCTCCGCAGTATTTCTTCGCTTGCGCTCGCTCCGGGTGATTTCAAATAAAGTTTCAATGCTTTACTTGCTATGAATTTATTTCGTGCGGAATAAAACCAAACCCCTAAAATACTATAGAACAGATTTTAGTACGCCCTGCTTAGTAAAAAATTCTGTAAGTTAGAGTTTCCGACGAATTGTGTAGCACACAAAATATTGCGACAACTAAATTTACAATGCTGAGTTTCTGCACTGTACTGGTGCCGTTGTATTGTTTTTATTTAAACGCAGACAGTCCAAAGAGTTGGGTCACCTGCGCGACAGCATAACATAGAGTAATTATTTTGTAAGATCTCAATATTCCTATCACGGGATATGGTGCCATTATTATTATGAGAATAAAGCGTCATGTTTACGCCGTTTTGTCCATAGTTGTGAACAAGTTTTTAATTAGTAAACTACAGCTGGGTTGGACGACCAAACAACAGGTCGTCCAACCCAGCTGTAGTTTACTAATTAAAAACTTGTTCACAACTATGGACAAAACGGCGTAAACATGACGCTTTATTCTCATAATAATAATGGCACCATATCCCGTGATAGGAATATTGAGATCTTAAAAAGTAAAACAATTATTTAATTTATACAAAGTAACAATAAACCCAGTAGTAGGTACCACTAATAGCTAATAAATTGCACTTACTGTATCTACCTCATCTTTATCAACGTTGCAATCGTATATTATGTCGACTGATATAATTGTCTCGGTCAGTATTGAAGTTCTAAGCTGTTAATAGAATAATCAAGTATTCTAGTGGCAGTTGTTTACTGTCAAACTCGGAACAAAATCAAGTATCATAGCTTTGTGGTTTAGGATTCAAGTTTTTAATAAAAAAAAAATAAAACATTTCTTTTATAATTTTCTTCACTCCAGGTCATTGTTAAAGGAACCCAACTGCGCTAGACAGTTCGTCGGTTACTATATTCCCAGTCACCTATATATTGATATTCTTTTATGTTCGGGCATAATTCCGTAACGCATAGACCGATTTTTATGATTCTTTTCGTGTTTGAAAGGTGGCTTTTCAATAGTGGTAACCTATAAATCGAAATCTCACCATGAAGTTGGAATTTGGTGGACTTGGAAAGCGGCTAAGGTAACCTTTTTGATAGATTCTAACAAAATGTTCTTTTTCTGTTTCTGAGATATGGTAGGACATTTTGAAACATCAAAATTATGATTACTGATGATTAACTCACTACCTGGTAATTACAACGAAAAAGTGCTATTGGATAAAAATAAAAAAAAGTCAGAAAATGTTCACCAGTTTGCAACAACAGCTCCGAGAGCTTAGCAAATAATAAACAAAGACGGATTCCGTCCCTACTCAGCGCATTAAAATCGACAGCACACCACCACAATTGTGGTGCAACTGTTGACACATCAACGCTGCCGGCTCCGTCTCCCTCCACGTTTTCATGACGCATACGGCGATATTGACCTACATTCGCCAGGGTTATATGTGGCCAGCTGTCTAATGGTTTATCTAAAATAAAAATCTTTCGGATTGTGGAATCTTAATATGGGTGAGTTTGTGTAGTGATTTGTGTAGTACCAGAGACGGATGGATGCCAATTTTATGCGACGAATGGCTTGAATGCGACATTGTGTTAAGTCGGTTTGTTTTGGTCGATGGATATCGCTTAGGAATCTCAATGTATGTAAATCCGCTTCACATTTCTTGATTTGGTATGTACTAATCTCTCTAATATTCATTTGACAATGTTCGTACATACGTTTGCAACCGTATTTGGATCATGAGCGTTTGGCTTTTCATCAGGGCCGGCCCTAGACGATTTCTTCAATCCTTGTTAGTACTTAAAACTTTGAAATGGACTATAGCTTATTTGACCAAAATTGCTTCTCTGTCCTTGGCGGATATGCTCCTTAACCACAACATGTACTACACTTTATGAGAGAAATGATAGAAAAGTAAGTTCACTATGGATGTTTGTTTTTAAGACGTACTAGCTCTAATGTTTAATCTTCAAATCTGTTCTATCATGTTATCTGTGATAACTAAACTTCTGTATTTTTAAGAACATTCATCCAACATGCATCAAACTCGTTAAAGTTGTAACACGTATTTAAACAAAATAGCGGGCGGATGGATTGCATCAAACCCTGTCGCTCTTAGTAAGATATTATACTGCATAAAATTGTAGCTCACTATTTAGATAATTGCGACACATTTCAATAAAGCTTTGGACCAACTGCATATAGAAAATCTCCCCTCAATTGTGCTTCCCTCTTATAAGTCCCTACGCGGCCATGCCTTTGCTAACACTTCTTGTCAGGGCTTAACATCTTGCACATTTTCCTATACAACGTCTTGTATAGGTACTGGTATTTTTCAATCACGACATGTATTATAGATATTATAAGCATACACATATTGTATACAATTTCAGGGACGCAGACGATACTCTGGAGCTGTGGTCTGACCAGCGGTCCATCTCGTTCCGTTAGCATTTCTTGCTGCTAGGCCAGATTTGCAGGCTATACGTGTTTAAAGGCAGGTAGTTCCTGTTTTCCTAACCCGGCTATAAAGACGTCCTCCATCATTGACGTCCTCTTCTCCCCTTCTTTAATTGCCCATTCCAACTTTTTATTCAGGTAAAATGAGGGAGCCTGCATTTTGCCTCAAGGCTTGTTCTTCTCTTCCTTCGTCGGAAGGATCTGCCCAATGGCAGATGTGTCAAATCATCGGATCCGCTGAGCTTTCCAGCTATCCAGTCGTCATTCGTGATCATCTTCTTTCCCTGTGCTGTCGACCATCTGTTGTATTAACGCTTTCTTCGGTGTTAGGATATGCCCAATGGTTTGGGAAATGGTTTGGGAAAAAAACAACATTCACGCCGGACCACCACACCTGTGTCCTGAATGTCTTCTTCGCCCTTTTTCTGAACTTGAAAAACGTTAGCTCTCTATGTTGTCCCTGTACCCAACGACGCCTGGTGCCACTCCTATGCTACGCTTCCATTTTTCAACTCCTGGTTTCTGTCCGAGTAATGCCGACTACCCTTCATCCATCATTCCCTCAATCCACGCTGTAAGAAAATGTAGAGATATTCGTTCTCCAAGGCTTACCCTTAGGTGCAACACTGTCGATATATTGTGTTTGGGTATTCGGTCGTCTGCAGAGTTCAGTTCAAAGTTTGAACTGTCATCAGTTAGATACGTCTATTTATCGCCAAGCGGCAGTAATGTCAAGTGGGGACCGGGCGTAATCTAAACAAAGATCTCAATAAACCACGTTACGCCGAGTACAGAACAGCGGTGTATACACGGCGGGCGATGTTGGCATCGTTTACCGAGCTGGTTTATGGGTATTTAACACGATCCAATGATAATCACGGCCATGTCGGGTCGCAGTCTTTACCAGCGGAGTCACGCGATGTCGCTAAACGTCGAGGGCAGGCAGCAGGGCCGCCGGGCCCATAGATCTGCACGTCCGGTTGTCACCGCTCTCCACCTGCACCCGCGGGCAGCCGCCACGCCTCACCTATGAATATACGAAATTGTGGGTCGTTATCAGCGGTATTCCGTTGCGATCTAGACGCGAATGCGGGCGATTTGTTTAATTTTATTTGTGCGCTCATAAAAGAACTTACTGCCGCGCTGTAAAGGGGAGAGTTATGGGCCCACAAAAAGTTTATGGATTACGTCCTAGTGTTGATTCTTTAACGCCGCAGAGGATGTCAATAAATTTTCATTTTTATTAATAACACGCGGTGTAGAGTTTACAACCCCCATAGTAGGTACCGCTGCTGCGGTCCAGCAACATTGTTAAAATTATATGATTCCTGCCGCACGTAAAGCTGAGAAATTAAATTCTGGAAAAAAAAACGGCGCTCATCTATATATCTTTGCATGTATGTATCTTAAATCGTAAATTGGTAAATACCTTCTATTCAGTGCTCTGAACAACATAAGTAGTAAAAGTATTAAACAATTATGTGAATGTGTTGTTTGTTTGGGAGTTTACCCTAAACTATTCAACCATGTCCCAAATCGCTCATAACTCCTCTAGAATACAGTTTAGGTGGCTATACTCAAAACAACAGCAAAATTTCAATTCTATATACTGTCTGGCGCGTACCTTCCAAACATATTCCCTATGGCTCAAAACCCATCAATATTGCAGATTATTTCGCAGCATGTATTTAAAGAAGGCGTTTCTACCGTTTTCAAAACGTTTACGATGATAGGAATGAGCAACAACCAAAGATGAGCAAATACCATGAATGCACCTTCGTGGCATCAAAAGAAGCTCGGACAAGGCGTAGAAACGAGCAAATTTGCCAAAACGACTTCCGTAACGTTGAGTAGCGGTCCCCAAACTACGGATTGAGCGGTGTGGTGTTATCACGCGGCCAAGAGCGAGAAAAGGATAGCGGAAGAAGTTATAGCACCCTTGACGTAGGTCGTAGAGGAAGGAATACTATATGACCATGGTATAGCACATTGGCCGAAAAATGCTATTCAATACGCATCCGGACACTGGACACTGGACGAATTTTTGCTTTATCGCATGATGACCCAGAAACTCAATTGTTTTGTATTGTTTATTTAATAGCAAAAAACATTGACCATTTTGTGAGCTAAATCGATTATTTCAGTATGACACAATTTCCTCAAATATAAATAATCTTCGCCCGATAACTACTACGGTATTCAACATTTTTAGTTCAGACCACCTTGAGTGGAGAAATCATGCCATGCAGAGATCGCTGAACTCCGCCCAACGTCATAGCCGAAAAGGGTTTGTGGACATAGTTTTCCATGAAAGTGATTATATTTTTTCGAAAAATACGCGAAATTTTAGTGAATAGGTGCATAGTGACGTCAACAAAAAAATCATGTTTTTTTGTTAATTGGTGAAATATGGGTACTCGTCTACAATAAATCAATAGAGCTGCTATTTTTTAAGTACACACAGAGAAAGGAATGCTCAATTCAAATAAAATTGCTTTGCATCAAAACAACGGTTGATTTCCATATCCACGAAATAACTATCCACTTCAACCGAGACAATATTTTCTCAGTACAAATGTGTTAAGTGCTTCGTTCGAGACAAAATTAGTTGCAACGAGTAAACTATTGACTTGCACCAAATAGTCATCAACTCGAAAGGACTATAATGTTGTTTTGAATGAAACTTTGTAGTATTATTTCAAATATTTTAACATATGGACCAAACTAATATTGTTTTAATGCAACCATATGATGTCTTAAAGAGAGCAATAGAGCTATCGGAATAAGTAATAGGTTATTTTGCTTGGAAGAACCAATGTTTCAGAGAAACATTTGTAATTTTGGTTCGACATCTTTAGTGTTCTGAATAGAGTATTTTGTTCTCAAAGCAAGTAACTGTCATTTTAAACGAAGTGCGTTAAAAATTCAAAGCAAGTAATAGTAATTTACATTCAACATAATATATTGATTTGAAGTGAATGTTTTTGTTGTTTTGTTAAAACTATCTACCGCTGCTGCAAAGGTTACATAAAAAATAAGTCTATCAAAACAAATGCAGAAAGAACTACACGATTATAATAGCACATTACCTACTTTCTTAATCATATTTACTAGCAAGAATAATTCTTCTGGCTGACAAATCTAATCAAAACATAATATGTGGTATTACATCAAAGATCGTTAAGCAATTATTTTGTAAGACATATATTTTTTGTCATGTAGCAAAGACAATGGGAAAAAAAGTTCATATATACCAATACATTAATTTATTATAAAAATAAAAATACATTTCAAACAAGTAGGTGTCATACTGATATAAACCCAATAACTTGTTATAAAAGAAAAAAAATACATTTAAAATACAATCAAAAATACAAAAAAATGTCATCCTGATACAGTAATTAGTACAGTTAAGAGCTAAGCAGTCAACAAGACTTGATGGGCCTTTCTGCAACTGGCCATTATAATACGGTTCCTCACCTTAGATGTTTCTAAATCTCCTCATAGTTTCACCGCTTCCCGGAAAACAATCCGATTTCCAATAGCCGGAATAAGTTCTTTTATCTCTTCTTCTGTAAGTTTTGTTATGTTTTGCACAGTTATTTTATGGTCTGCAAACATAGAATGCACATAGTGTATTAACATTCGCATAAAAAGTAGATATACGCATATACTTACTGTCAAATATCGTTTTAAGATGATCTGATGAAATTGAAAAATCATCCACGCTGTCCATTATCACATGTAAAACTGCAGATACAATCAAGCGTATATCAAAGCGACACTGCTTACCACTATAACCAATATATTTGCATGGAGTTAACGTTGTGAGGGTTGTGAGTGAGACTGGAGAATGTAATCCTCATATACTGCGTATCTAAAAACTGTCGCCGTTCTACGTCGCGTCAGTCTGGTGCCACAAACCGCGCAAACTCTTAAGTTTTCCGCACAATGAAACCACCCGATATTTTAAACTAAGCATTTGGTTACTTGGTTCACACAAAACGTCTCTTGCATCAACTAACTAATTTTACTTGTTTTGAACACCATATTTTACATATATGATCTTGTTTCAATGCAATAGTTGTTTTCATTGGAATATATTGAATTGTTCAATGCAACACACTATATTCTTAAAAGAACTCATAAGATCTTTTAAAATTATCCAATGTAGTTTTACTTGGAAACAAAATGTTGTCGCTTCAAAGGAGAAATTTGTGAGTTTTGATTCAAAAAGCTCATCTAAATTGAAAACTTTATTGATTTGTTCGGAGTAAATTTCGGCAAGACAACGAATGTCTTAAACATTTCTCTGTGTGTATGAACTTCAATATATAACAGCGCCCTTTCTGATTAAATTAAGTAACAATCATAAAGTGTTCGTTTACACAAATATCTTGCTATTAATAGGAGGAACAGATTTTTCCAGAAGTAGATATAATGTAATATGTATGCGAAGCTTTACAGCATGCTGAACTCTCTTTTGTTTCCTCAACAAAAATATAGGCAATACAATATCAAGACAGAAACAAATACATAAACGTAAATGATACAAAAATAGTGGCGGATTTCTTTAGCTGTATTCAATGATGTAGGTACTACTACAGAATATAAAATTAGTAAATAGGTATAAAATACAGCAAAAAAATATTGAAAATAAGTATAAAATAAAGATACAAATTAATCCCGGTATATTTAACTGTAAAATGAAACCCAACTTGTAGCAAAAATGATTTGCAATTAATCGCTGATATTATTCTCCGACGGTTCACTCCAATCGAGCGAACGATATCATTTCTTGTTCCGATTTTTAAAAAGAAAATAGTTAGGTACGATGTTTCTCTGTCATGGGCGCGTCTACGCGGTAGATTGTGTCTCGGTTAAAACAGCTCGAGTTTGTGATGAGTTGTGGCAGCGGTAATATAGTCATTTTTCACATATCTTCATCGCACAATTATTTATTTTTTTTATATTTTAGTGGAAAAGTTATGTCAAAAAGTGTACTTAAATAAAAAATTTATTTTTATAATGTGGTTGGGCTATTTGAACTATATTTGACATAACCGAGAGACGTACAAGTAATGTTCATTTTGTTCATGATAAGAAATTAAATATTTAATATTCTCTAAGAAGTTGCCCTAAATATTTCATCAATTATGAACAATAAATAACGGTTTACTTAAAGACACGTTTAGAACTGGGTGTAAAAATCATAATACCTCTCTTTTTTTGTAAACGATGATCGGAAACGTTTTATTTAAAATGCAGTTAGTCTATTTGCATAATAAACACCCATGACGTATGAATCTTCACGTTATCCAAATTATCTTAAAGAAGAAAATCATCAAAATGTAGCATTAATATGAATAATTGAAAATTTGACTCGACCAAAGAATTTCTTTTACCGTGACTATTCTTGAAACATTTTACAAAAACGTAAAAGTGAGCTAATTTAAGATGGAAGAGCAAGTTATTATCTAATAGAGTAAAATTTAGTTTATTATTGATGTCAATACGCACACTTTGACACCGCTTAAACAGAGAATTTTTGTTTTCTACTTCTAAGGTAAAAGTTGAAAACGTTGATTAAGTTTCGGGATAAAAGATATTGGCCAATCAAGTATATTTTAGGGGTTTCTTATTGACTGGATTTGGTGACTTTTGGCATGCGAGGCGTTTTGACCCGGCAAATATTGTTTTTTTTTTCATGAATCTCGACATTCCGGGATTACAAAATCTTTAATCCCGAAATCCCGGGATCAGTATATTGTACGGGATTGGACGACGCAGATACAGATTTTTTAGGACTCTTTAGTATCTTGTTCAGGGCACTAAATACAAGATGTATAGGTACCAATTTGCCGCTATTTTTTTGTTAGGGTTTTCGACAAATTTGATCTAAAATGACTGTGCTAATAAGCTAAATACGTGATACCCCTATGTAACATACTTTAATTGGTTTACGTTGCAAAGGATAATTCGATATATTCGGTCTTACATAAAGGCCCATATTAGTAATACGACTTCTTCAGTTGGGTAAAAGTTATTCCCCTGTCTTCGCAAATACATACTGGGAAACAGAAAATATCACTTCGTCGAGTATTGATTGTAACAGGGTGGTGTCACGCTTCCGGGGAATTGTGTTTTACGGCAAACGTTGACGGATGCACCAACAGAGACAGCATATATGTAAAAGTTTATAAAATAGTCAAAGCAAAGGTATCCTCCGGCAAAATGGCGCAATCAAACATCTATTAGAGTTTCCAACTTCCAATCTATTTTAACACTTTTTCCCACTTGATATCGCGTCAAGGAAATAAAACACGTCGTCGAAAATATATTTCCACGGAAAGCACGTAAACCCATCAGCGCGAGTCGCGATAAAACACTTGAAGAATTCTCGAAAACTTTCTAAAAACGCTCGCGGCTTAGGCCGCTTCGCGCTCATCCCCGGCAATAAGTTACGATATCAAAAAGGATTCCACGCTGGATGCGGACGGACGATTTACGTCCATCTGCGTACAATAACTAATGTCTATTAGCCGAGGTAATGCGTATAATTCTAGTAGGTAAGCACTCTCGGTAGACAACACTTAGATCAGATTAGGCTTGTCGAGTTTTTCGAGCCGCTTGTTAATCTTTATCGCCGGACGGAATCTTGTCGGACAAGACTCCAATTTACTGCTGACGATTTGGAAGCGTTTAAGTGCATCGGAATGGGGATTATTCAATAAGGTATTCGGTAATCGTTAGGTCAGTCTCCCATCTCCCATACCATGTTGAAGAGATTTACAGTCCGAGAAGAGGTGTCGAATTAAACGAGGAATACGGAATGAGGTTCAGGTTCTAATGATTGGGAAACTTCAACAATGTAATCAGAAACGCATAGAAGAGAAACATCACTCTATAGTATACTGATGGTAATTAATACAAGAAAAGATTACACAATGAGCAGGAGGAAGTGCATATTTAACATTGTGTCACATAACTCAGAGTAACCAATAGCAATAAGTCTCAATATCAAGGTCTTAACATAAAATGTACATACCTACATATAAATTCAGAATGGACTCGTTTTGTAATTAGGTACTGATTAATTTTAAGATTTAAAGTATTCTAAAAAGATGTATGTTAAATGAAGAAGTTGCTTTTGCAAACTCCTTTTTTTTCCATGTCACCCGTGGTTTATTAACAAAAAGAAACTCATAGGTTAATAATATGGTGATATACAGAGGGGATATAAATTTTAAATAAAACAAAAATTACAGCTACAACCTGGACTTGAACCAGGGACCTTTGCCTTTCTAGCACAATGCATGTATGTCATGTATGTCAGCGTACTATTAACCTATAATATTACTTTGACAATATGTCGTTAAACATATTCAGTACAAAGACGCTATTTTTATTAAACCAATATTAATGAGTAAATAAATGAAGAAGGTTAAAATTTACCATGCTTTTTCTAGCCATAGTAGGCATCCCACAGATTTTGCAATAAACGTCATTGTAATTGGTTACAGTGACAAAAATAAAACCTCTCTTTCACCCACAGAAGGAGCCAGAAACAGCATTATTTTGCAGTTCATCTTCAAGTTAAGTGTGTGTTCTGTTGCAACCGAATTCGTTGTGCAAAATTGCTTGCCTGGGATGTTTTTAGGTACTTGTAAAATCGAAAACTCGATGCTCCTTTTTTATCTACTTATTTGTTATAAATTTATTCAAAATATTTGCGATAAATATTGTAAAGTTAAACATGTACCATAGTATTGAGAGTTTAATGTCCTATTAATATCTGTGTAACCACATTTTTTTCATAGTAAGTAAAATCAATGGATTTCAATGGATCAATGGATATGTCACCATGTTTCAAAATGCTCGAAAATCGGAGGTCAGTCCTGTATTATACATTACTGTTACTTAAAATATTAAATAAAATTGTGTTCATTGAGCTTATTGCATAGGGTAAGTACGATGCTTTATTAAGCTATTATGTTTTTACTTTATCGTACGCAGTATGGTAAAGTATTGTAATCGTGCCGAAAAAAAAAATTGGGATTTTAGCGGAAATAGGTCTTTTAGGGTCCCCTGAACATTTTTGACCAAGGTACAAAAAAATGTCTGTGTGTGTGTATGTGTGTATGTGTGTACCCGATTTTTGTGACGACGATTCCGGAAAAACTAGTAAAGGTATCGGGACGAAAGTTCATATTTAGAAGTTTCATAACCAAACTTAGAGCTGAAAAGCTTTTGGTTCAAAAGGGTTCAAAGGAACTGGCTATTTACTCTTAGCAATTTTCAACGATTTTGCAAATGAGCCTGCATTTCTGTAATTTCGTCAAAATAGTTAAATAATAAATTAAAGTAGAGGAAATTTTGAATAAATTATGCCTATGAAATTTTTTTGTAAAATTAATAGTTTCGCTGCAAGAGCAATTTCTATTTGATCGAGATCGGTCGCATCTGCATTGATATGAAATTACATAGTAGCCAGGATTTTGACAAATATTTTTTTGTGCTGTCACCACAGAAATGTCTATGGCTGTCACACTCGAAAACAGCTGATTTCATCAGAGGTTGGAGAACCGCTATGGAACGTTGCCGCTCTAGTGCAGCAAAGTACAAAATACAAAATTCAAATAAAATAAGATCAGCAATTTGATTGTTTATTGATAAGAAATATCAACCCGTTGTTATATCTAATTGTAAAAACGATAAATTGAGAAAATTGTAAATAAAGTATAGCGATGAGTGTAGTTATATTTTAGTATGTTGGTACGGATGAGACATCTACAGTGACAAGAACGAATATAAATCTGTCAGAATTTGAAATAGCTTTTTAAACTTGACGTTTCGTAGAAGTGGTATCAACCTAACATTTCCTATACCTACAGAAATATAACCATTTTTGATTTTTTTAAATACGTATTTCTCAAAAAGTAGCACAAAAAACGTTGATGTCACTCCTGTCGAAAGCGCTGCATCACCGCTCGTCGCGCTATTCCGTACTTTCGGCACTTGTGAGATAAATAACTATTATTTTAATTATTTAAATATGCTTAAATACATATTTACTCAAAAAGCAACACAAAAAACGTGGTATATCACTCCTGCCGAAAACTACATAGCGCGATTCGCTCACATGCGACGGCGACGCTCCGCCTTCGGTGACTATTATTCTAATGACAGTAGGTAGTGTCAAATGCTGATGCTTTGACAATACCTACTGTCAATAGTATCAAAATATCTGTCAATTCTAGGCTAACTAGTATAATTTTAATGCAACCACGATTTATCTCAATCAAATAGATTATCATGCAGATAAACTATTAATTGTATATATTGTATGATAAAGTCATGTGCCTGGCCACATCAGATTTTTTTATGTAGTTATAGGCAAAATATTGATTTTCAAGTTTCAGCTTTTATTTCAATCTACGTCTATAATATTATGCCACTTTTTGAAATAAATTGAAGGTTGTAAAATGAATGTGAAATAAAATCTGTATTTTGATAATTAAAAATGGACTGGAGGATTTTTTAAAATAACAAAAAGTTTCTATTTTAATTCATTTATTCCATATTTTCCATGTTTCTTCTGTACATTATTTTCCCACTAGTGGACACCAAAGTAAAGATGCCAAGTTAGATTAAGAAACTCTCCAAACTAATACACGCATATAATATGAGCAGATCTTGATAATAGTAGCTAACGTTACAATATATTTATTATCTCGTAACAATTTAGAGTAATTTATTAATTAAAATAGCGAATTTAAAGGTCAACGTTTTTAGAAATATCTACTGTACTTGATACCGATTACCAGCAATCAGTTCAGTTTGGCAGTTCGTATACCACGCCATCTGTCTTTGCTAGATTTATTTTTAGGTTAGGTTCTTTACTGCTCTCGTAAAAATGGTATCTACTATACGTTTTCAACATGTTTCCAAGTTGAAATTAGCACTAATCAAAATCAAATAGACACTAATCAAAATCAAATTGGCACTAATCAATATCAAAATGACAATTAACAAAATCAAAATGCCATTAAACAAATTCAAGTTGACGATTAACAAGTTCAATTTGTCATTAAATAATATTAATTTCGCGATATCATACGATTAACTAAAACTAAGTAAAGGCTGTTATTTACTATACTATATTTTAAAACAATAACATGGGCATATTAAATAAACAACAATTGCTAAATTAATTAATTAGAAAATAATATTCTTCATATTTAATGCTGCTGGAATATATCTTTGAATATTGGCTATGAATCTTGCACAGTTGGCCACATCGATTGTGTTAATATTATTCTGAAAAATATTGTCTAACCGGCGCATTCTGTATTCAGTTTGGGAGAAACATCTCTTAGGTTATCTGCCGAATCTGATTTTACACTAGCTTTTAACATAGACCATGCTTGCGCAAACGTATTTAACATGGGACTGTGTCTTATTAATCAATGGTGAAAATATTCCTCTTCTGCAAAAAATTCCTCAATAGAAGAATGACAAGGTGCATTATCTATAACCATTATAACTACTGGTTCTTGGTATATATTTTGAGCGTTTCTCAAACATTGTTTCACAAATTTGTTTGGTTCTGGATTTTTAAATGAAACCAGTAATGTATCAGACTAGAAATATATATGCATCCAGTAAGATGTATATTTGCGCCTCGGCTACCGGCTGCTACAAATGTACATCGACTTCCTTTCTTAGAACGTCCTAGCGTCCGCGAAATCATATTAAAATTAGTTGCGTCAAGAAAAATTATTGGCAAATTCTCTTCTTGAAGATTAAGTAATGTTCTTAGATATTCCAACCTTTTTGTTTTATTGTCTATACTGTTGGCTCTTTCTGGCTCTCGACGTTTTATTGTATACATAAGACATAAGACTATACATAAGACCGTCGAGGTGTTGACCAATACATTTTTAGTGACAGTAATTTCATATGACTGTAATTTTTTTACTTTATCATACGCAGTATGTAAAGTATTGTAATCGTGCCGAAAAAAATTTTTGAGATTTTAGCGGAAATAGGTCTTTATGGGTCCCCTGAACATTTTTGACCAAGGTACAAAAAAATGTCTGTGTGTGTGTGTGTGTGTATGTGTGTGTGTGTGTGTGTGTGTGTGTGTGTGTGTGTGTGTGTGTGTGTGTGTGTGTGTGTGTGTGTACCCAATTTTTGTTAATTCATTTCCGGAGAAACTACTAAAGGCATCGGCACGGAACTTCATATTTAGAAGTTTCATGATCAAACTTAGAGTTGAAAGGCTTTTGGTTGAAACGGGTCCAAAGGAACTGGGATTACTCCAAGCCTTTTTCAAGGATTTTAGAAATCAGCCGCCATTTCTGTAATTTCGTCAAAATAGTTAAATAATAAATTAAAGCAGAGGAAATTTTGAATAATTTATGCCTATGACATTTTTTGGTAAAATTAATAGTTTAGCTTTTTAGTTTACTCTAAGCCTTTTTCAAGGATTTTGGAAATGAGCCGCCATTTCTGTAATTTCGACAAAATAGTTAATTAATAAATTAAAGTAGAGGAAATTTTGAATAATTTATGCCTATAACATTTTTTGGTCAAATTAATAGTTTACCTTCAAGAGCAAATTCTATTTGATCGAGATCGGTCGCATCTGCATTGATATGAAATTACATAGTAGCCAGGATTTTGACAAATATTTTTTTGTGTTGTCACATTCGAAAACAGCTGACCTCATCAGAGGTTGGAGAACCACTATGGAACGTGCCGCTGTAGTGCGCAAAATTATAAAATACAAATTTCATATAAAATAAGATCACCAATTTGATTGTTTGTTGATAAGAAATATCAACCCGTCTTTATATCTAATTCTAAAAATGATACATTGAGAAAATTATAAATAAAGTATAGCGATGAGTGTAGTTTTATTTCAGTATGTTGGTAGGGATGTGTCATGAACAAATATAAATCTGTCAGAATTTGAATTACCTTTTTAAGGTGCGTTTTCATTAGTGATAATGGCAGTGGTAGCAGACGCCGTTATAGTATTTCCAATAGAAAATTGCTAGTGACTCATGTTTATGTACATGCAAACTAATATGTGTCATTATCACGATATGTAAGAAATACTATAATTTCGTATTCTACCACCGCCATTAGCTACCATTACCTACCAGTCGGAACGCACCTTTCGTCAAAGTGGTACCAACCTAGCATTTACTATACAGAAATCATTTTTTTTTTTAATACGTATTTCTTAAAAAGCAACACAATAAACGTTCATGTCGCTCCTGCCAAAAACTAGATAGCGCGACTCGCTCATATGCGACGGCTACACTCCGCCTTCGGTGACGCGCCGTATCACCGCTCGTCGCGCTATTCCGTACTTTCGGCATTTGTGACATAAATAACTATTATTGTAATGACGTAGTGTAGGTAGTGTCAAATGCTGATACTTTGACAATACCTACGATTTATCTCTATAGAATAGATTCTCATGCAGCTAAACTATTAATTTTATATATTGTATGATACAGTCATGTGCTGGCCACATCAGATTTTTTACTTTATCATACGCAGTATGATAAAGTATTGTAATCGTGCCGAAAAAAAAAATTGAGATTTTAGCGGAAATAGGTCTTTATGAGTCCCCTGAACATTTTTGACCAAGGTACAAAAAAATGTCTGTGTGTGTGTGTGTGTGTGTGTGTGTGTATGTGTGTAAATGATTTTTGTGGCGACGATTCCGGAGAAACTACTAAACGTATCGGAACGAAAGTTCATATTTAGAAGTTTTGTTACCAAACTTAGAGCTGAAAAGCTTTTGGTTGAAAGGGCTCCAAAGGAACTGGTAGTTTATTCTTAGCCTTTTTGAAGGATTTTGGAAATGAGCCGCCATTTCTGTAATTTCGACAAAATAGTTAATTAATAAATTAAAGTAGAGGAAATTTTGAATAATTTATGCCTATGACATTTTTTGCTAAAATTAATAGTTTAGCTTTTTAGTTTATTCTAAGCCTTTTTGAAGGATTTTGGAAATGAGCCGCCATTTCTGCAATTTCGACAAAATAGTTAATTAATAAATTAAAGTAGAGGAAATTTTGAATAATTTATTCGTATGAAATTTTTTGGTAAAATTAATAGTTTAGCTTCAAGAGCAAATTCTATTTGATCGAGATCGGTCGCATCTGCATTGATATAAAATTACATAGTAGCCAGGATTTTGACAAATATTTTTTTGTCTTGTCACATTCGAAAACAGCTGATCTACCTCATCAGAGGATGGAGAACCACTATGGAACGTTGCCGCTGTAGTGCGTCAAATTCTAAAATACAAATTTCAAATAAAGTAAGATCACCAATTTGATTGTTTGTTGATAAGAAATATCAACCCGTCTTTATATCTAATTCTAAAAACGATACATTGAGAAAATTATAAATAAAGTATAGCGATGAGTGTAGTTTTATTATAGTATGTTGGTAGGATGTGTCATGAACAAATATAAATCTGTCAGAATTTGAATTACCTTTTTAAGGTGCGCTTTCATTAGTGATAATGACAGTGGTAGCAGACGCCGTTATAGTATTTCCAATAGAAAATTGTTAGTGACTCATGTTTATGTACATGCAAACTAATATGTGTCATTATCACGATATGTAAGAAATACTATCATTTCGTATTCTACTACCGCCATTAGCTACCATTACCTACCAATCGGAACGCACCTTTAAACTTGACGTTTCGTCAAAGTACTACCAACCTAGCATTTACTATACAGAAATCATTTTTATTTAAATACGTATTTCTTAA
The DNA here is from genome assembly GCA_964023965.1 of Melinopterus prodromus. Taxonomy (NCBI): domain Eukaryota; kingdom Metazoa; phylum Arthropoda; class Insecta; order Coleoptera; family Scarabaeidae; genus Melinopterus; species Melinopterus prodromus. The sequence goes on from OZ030394.1 coordinate 43,449,794, forward strand.
AAAGCAACACAATAAACGTTGATGCCGCTCCTGCCAAAAACTAGATAGCCGACTCACTCATATGCGACGGCGACACTCCGCCTTCGGTGACGCGCCGCATCACCGCTCGTCGCGCTATTCCGCACTTTCGGCATTTGTGACATCAATAACTATTATTCTAATGACGTAGTGTAGGTAGTGTCAAATGCTGATGCTTTGACAATACCTACGATTTATCTCAATAGAATAGATTCTCATGCAGCTAAACTATTAATTTTATATATTGTATGATAAAGTCATGTGCCTGGCCACATCAGATTTTTTTTATTGCTGGAGAATTATGTTTGATTTCCCTGGAACGTCTTGATTTTGTCACCTATCTAAACGCCGTTCTTTTTGAAACTCCGAGATCATTTGCAAGTTTGCACCAATTCCCGTTAGAATTATAAACAGAGCAAACTTGTATTTTTGAGTTTAGTAACTTTTAGTTTTCCATGACCGATGATATTGACGTCAGTCAAATAAGACTGACATCTCAATCGGTATTGGCCTATTTTACCACAACTACCAACTGTTAAAGATAAAACTACTCTAGATTGTAAGTTGACAGCCGCTATTTTTGAAATTTATTTAAAATTAATGTCGCCAAGTAGAACAAATAGTATGTAACACTCGTTTTATAAGACCTATTGGCGCACTCGTGCCCAAAATAACTCTTGCGCCAATTTTTGTCTTATAAAACTTGTATTGTACTATAACTTGAATTGATAATTAAATTAATGTCAACTTAAATTTGTTATTTGTCAACTTGATTTTGATTAGTGCCAATTTGAAGTTAAAAAAGGAATGCAGACGATTCATTTGACATATTTATGTTAAAAATCAGGCGTCGAACTTAGCTTAACGCAATAAAAACAAGCGGCTTGAGACAATTCAATTTTCAACTGCGATGTATAGAAAAATTTTAATTTTTTTTTATTTTTGCTTCCCCCTAAAATTTATTCACTTATTTCACATACGACTGATAGCAGTATATTGCTGCCATCATATCATTTATTAATGATAGTAAACATGTTTTAATTGATTTTGTTGCCAATAAATTCATTATTAAAAAAAAGCTCACAGTATTTCAGAACTTTAATTAAATCATTATAAATGCTCAAGCTATTGCCTGTACCAGTAATGGATTTGTTCTCTGGACCAATTTAAATAACTTTTATTAATTTACATAAATAGGTATTCTGAATGTTAATCTCTAAAACACATTTGTCGATTACGTTGAAACTAGAATTGTCCATGTCACTAGTCACTACTGAAAAGTTAACAGCAATAGAAATTTTTAAGGTCGTTTTAAAATTCGATAGATGTTATCTCGCTCGTTTATTTCAGACTCCGGGCACCGTTAATCTTTGAAAGGTAAAGGCGTTTTAACGAGGTGTTATCCTGTGCGGCAACCGCCGAAAACGAAATTGTGCCCTAAATCTTTTATATGGCCTATTAGGAGCGGCAATTAACCAGAAGAACGTACGTTACATCCAGACGGTCATAAATTTTGAATTAGTTAAAACTCGTTTGTGTTCGTATTCAATTTTAAGCCGGCGGAAGGAACGGTAGCCGCGAGTAGCGCCTGATTAGTTTTAAACCTCGTTAGGTGCGCGACGAACAAGTCTTGATAATTCGCACAAAAATAGCACAAAGAGAAACTCTAGGGTAATTTTCAAAGAGATGTGGCAGTGTTGGCTTAATGGACCCAAATTATATTTACATTATATATCATTCACTGGAATTCTTGACCGGACTACATTTAAAGTAAATAGTAAGTAAATATTCCGGATTATAAAAGATTAACATGATCCTGAAACATCAACTGTAAATTAAAGAAAATTGAATTCAGACAGCGAGATAGTTCTATGTTGTCAACTAACTGCATGTATTTATTATAATAATTTGAGGAAATATCGAATAAAAATCTTTGCTAAAGTCTAATAACTTCCTTACGTTGGTCAAAGTATGGCAACGTGGGACGTTGGATTGTATGGGTACTTTTGTTATTAACAGAGATAGAAACTGGATTAAATGGGTAAAAAAGTAGTGCATACTGTTCTTTCATAATGTGTTCAGAAAACAGATGAATTCCAAATGGTTTCCAAGCTATTTTGAAAAAAACAACAAATTTAATTCATTTATTATGGCCATAACTTCTTTATTTGTTATCCTATCAAAAATGCGTTTGGACATAGATGTACTTTTTTGTCTACAATTCAATTATGCCAGTTTAAGAAATTTTTCGCCAATGAGTTCATCAGAAACAAACGAAACTTTTGTTAATGTTATGGACGCCATATTGGTTTTATACATGTTTGGATTCAGAATTTATTTCTGTGTAATTTGTTATGCCACTTGCCATTATTAGAATACAATAAGCCGACAAAATTGGAGTTTTTATTTAATATATGAAATGATCGCATGGTGCCATGAAAAACACATTTGGGTGATACAGTATTTATGTGCCCATAGTAAAGGTACAGTAAACTTTGCCAACGTTGCCAAAATTATAAACACCATACACCGTATTTATTTTTTAAGTCACTCCATAGATAAAAATCATAAGAGGTGAGATCCGGCAATCTTGGTGGCCATGATACTTCTGAATAGGTAGCAACTACTCTCCGTTTATGCCCTATATCTAAATAGTTCCTCACGATTCGGGCATTACGTGTAGGTGCTTAGTCTTGTTGGAACCATATACCTTATCGTAACGCCAACGGTAAATCGTAGATTCTTTCTTCCACGTCGTCAGAGAGCAATATTGCCGATACATATCCAAAGTTAAATATTTGTTATAAAAAATTGGTCCGGTTAATCGGTTGACCACTATTACACCATTGGCACCATACATTAAAACCAAACCACACCTGATTATAGCGCGGTACAAAAAGGTGCTGATTTTTGCGGGCCCAGTAGTGCGTCTCTTTCAGTTAAAAATACCGCAGATAGCAAAATATATTTCATCGAACCATAATATTATTTTATAAATTCTGGGTTTTCACCAATTTCTTTCAACAGATGGGTACAGATAGGTAGATATCACATTATTGCACAAAACGTCTTCAATGGCACCATGCGATTTTCAGTAGTTCTCGAAGTGTACAACTTTCAGTCAATTCTATTATCTTATTATAATCAAAACATGGCATGTGGCATCCCAATTTACTCAGAAAGATATGATGAATCCAAATATGTATAAAACCAATATCGCTTCCACTAGAAAACAAAAGTTTCGATTGTTTCTGGCGAATTCATTGGCGAAAAAAATTTTAAACTGACAAAGTTTAGCCAAAAAAGTGCCTTTATAATGTCAAAACGTTTTTTTGATGGGATCAGAAATAAAGAAGTTATGATCATTATTAAAAAATGAAATTTTTTGGTTTTTCAAAATAGCGTGAGAACCATTTGGAATTCAACTGTTCTCTGAACAGATTATAAAAGAGCACATAAACATGCGCTACTTTGTCCATTTAATCGACTTTCTATCTCTAATAATAACAAAAGTACCCATACAATCCAACGTTCCGTGAGACGCACTGTATATAAGACTGGCGTATAATACCATATTAAATCAACACTGTTTTAACACAGTTACTACCCCACCACGTTGGATTTATGTGGAATTTGATATACCTACTGGAAGCAGTATTCCTATAGTTCAAGATTAATACATTAATGTTGATGAGTACAAATTAAAAAATCGGTGAAACATAATGGAGTGAGGGCCACTTACTGATTCTCTTGAAGCACTTTTCGAGCATCTTTTGAAGCTCATGGAGAACGCGGGTACCTATGGGACAAGTCTGGTCGAACTTTTTTAATTAGTGTAAATTTCAAGTTTTTAACAACTTTTTATATCATTTCACGTTTTGTGTTTTTTATAAGTTTTGAATTTCCTTTTAAGTGGAACTTTTTACAGGAGGAGAATAAGCGTTGCTAGAGGAACAAAATATTATCAAACGCTAACGTAAACAATATTACAAACTTAAACAATGCAGGTACATCGATGGTAAGCACGGCGCAACGAGTTGCCATGACAGTTATAATGTAGCTATATTGTTGATTGTGGAAATTAAGGTAATTAATTGAATGCGGTATATTATATTATCAGTATAATTAGTAGTAGCAGTAAGTATTAGTATTACGGACACTAATTAGAAGGGGTCTCTGAGAATAATTGAGGTTGGAGGTTAAGTTTGTCGTACATTTGATTGATATGAAAGAATTCTGACACAATGGTTTTCTTTATCCTCTGTGTATTTACAGCTTTTATTAATAGTACTTTCGTTTGTTTTTAGGCAAGTGCTCTAAATACAATATTTCTAAAAACATTTCTCAAATTTTTTTTTTTTTCATCGCTTTTAAAATAAAGATACCTATTAAGAGTTTTTCATAGTTTTGTTCAGGTAGTCCAACTTTCTGCCGGACACAGTGTGTATTTTTCTACAGTTCTAGAGAAACAAAATAAACAAATGTCTAGTAGCTAAACCAGCGTCCATTGGGAAGCACTATAAATAAGGAAAAAAAATTAATGCCCAACGCACTCTGGACCTTTTTGTAGTGGAAGCCAAAGGCCTTGCCAATCGGCCAGTAATTTATGTTAGCTAGAATATGCATGCCATTTTTCAATTATCCGTATAATAAATGTAGTAAAGCTTTACCTTTATGACCATATTTGAAGCTAGAGGTTAGCTTTGCGGTGAATTTACTTCCTATGAAAGAAAGCTGATACATACTGTTGGTGACGGCAATGAAAGAACTTTTCACGAGGTGGTCTGTAGGTGTGTAATTGCAGAAAATATACCATTACAACAGTAGGTTAGTTGTGGAAATTTATATTATAGGTTACTAAAATGTATACTTTAGGTTACTGGTTAAGTTTGTGGTAAATTTGCTTGTTATGGAAAAACATTTTTATTAGGTATCTATCTCACTGCTAAATATTTATATTATGTAAAGAAGTTCCACGTCACTAGTGTGTAGTTTACAACATACGGTCTTTATTTATTCATTCTTTAATAATAATAATTTGGTAATTGAACTGTAACTATTTATAATTCAGCAAAAGTTCAGCAAACATCTGTTTATACATTTTTGACAAAATAGACAAACCCTTAAATTCATGACTTTTATTTTTGGAACATCCTGTTTGAGAGCTTGCCTTTTGTCACAAAAATATGAACAAAACACTATACCCATAATTAATACTGTGCCATCATCAGACCAGGAGAATCAATTAATTAGTACCAGTTTATTTTCGTATACCTGCTTCGTAAGACTGTTGATAGCTTCTGCATCAATAACGTACCTATAATTATGTGCATGTTAGCGAATACAGACATCAAAGCTCTTCGTGTTTACTTATTTGTTCAACATAAACCCACAAGGAATTATTATAATAACCGACGTTGATATCGCCTATTGAAATCTCCTATTTATGGCTATCGCAGCAAACTGCGGCATGATTCACGTTATTCCCGAGTCAAAATGCTGCGGAACAAAGGCCGGATCGTGTAGAATAATAATCCCCGCAATCAAATAGTGAGGATCTCGCGACTTGTATAGATATCGATCAGGGTTTCGCGTCGGAATGATATTGATATGCAAGGTCATGACGAGGAGGGCACAACGTGGGGCACGATATACATTTAGTGAGAAGGGGCCCGGAGCCTCCCGCTAAAGAGTCTGCTCTTCGGTGCATTTACATCCCCCATGCGGAGCCCGGTAATGTTCGGATTCCATTTCAAAGACTCCAGTCGGAGCGGAGGTAGTGTACGGCGAGCACAGCTGGGCGCTGGATTGAAATTCACTGTCAGGCTTATTATCATTCCAGCGGGCGGTGGTGGAACGGGACCGGAGGAAGAACCAAACAATCCTTGTTGATGCAGTTGGATTGCATCTCCGGATATGCGGGAGCGGTTAAAATTCAACCGTGAGGTTGTTGTTTATTCAGTTTTCAGTTACTTGTTTTCACATTTGGAGCCTCCACGTCAACGGTGATGCCGGCACGCTATCGGGCGAGGTTAAGTAGCTGTTCTCGGTGTTTTTTTTTCGGTTAGAAAAAATCATTGAGATCGCTCCGGTTAGCGAAGACAGTTCGAAATAAAACAACTGGTTTTGATGAGAGCCCGTTTTAGACGTTTGGACCACCTATGCTGGGGTCCTTACTAGTTTCGTTATTGAATTTCAACTAATTTGGACCACCCACATTTTATGTAATATTAAAAAACGTCACACAAACTTACGACTCAGCTTCCAGACCGTTAGTTTGCATTCTGGGCACTTACCTAAAACAAAATAAGTATATTAGTAATGTGAGAGTCCCCTTCAATAGCATTAATGTAATTGTGTAATATACGTAATTCGTTAACGATATTATTATCAATTTCTCGAGATTTAGGGTTTTTGGCGGCGGTTTCAGGAATAGCTTGAAATCTACGTATCAAAATTCTAAAATGATTCCAGTGAAAAAAAAAACAGAAAAAGACCGATCACCACACTCAGAAAAATAACACAGGAACTTATTAAGTATAGTTGTGTAGCTTAAAGAGATGGACTATATCGGATATTTTATATCTGTATATCAGAGGAAGATAGGTATACAATATTCCCAGCGTTTACCAATAGTCTAACTTCAAATTCGTATTCCACAATAAAATCCGAATGTCTGAAATTTTTTAAGTGAACTTCTTGCGGCAAGGTAAATACTATTGTTAGCGGAAAGAAATAAAGAAACGGTTGTTTGCTAAGTTAAACTTAAATCTAGTTTGCTAAGTTAAATCTTTCCGATATGATAACCAAACCTTCTGTGATCAATTAGCTCAATCTTCTGTGGTCGGTAAGATCTACCAGATCGAACTTTTGGTGATCGAGCAGAACGATCTTTTTGATCGCTCACTTGAAAAAGATCGATCATATCGATTTTTCTTTGTGGAAAGTGAAATAAATGTTTGATTTTAGATGTTTTATTCATCGATCTGATTTATCTCTTTTATCTAACCTATAAACAAAAGATCGATCTTTTGTTGTTCTTTTGGTGATCGATAAAATTGGAAAGTCCGATTGTTTTGTTGGTCGATACGTTGATAAAACAAATACACTGACCGATAGCGATCAGATGGAGAGACAGAAGGTCAAAAATGATGAAATTCTTGTGAAAATTGATCTACCAACAAGAGATTAAGATCAAAATGTCGATCCTTCCGATATTAATATTCCCAAAGTGATTCCCAGTGTGGTCTATATCGACCCCCAGGGGTCAACGACGACCTGCAAGGGGTCTATGCCGGCGAAAACGAAAAATGTGGGCCCATGAAACAAATATGGGGGTCAGCTATAGTAGATCTCATATAAGATTACGAGATTAGTTTTTGCGTGAAAACGTAACAAACAGACCGGCCAATATACAGTCTCTGAACGCTCCTGGTAGCCCATATTCCGCCACGCTGTGATCTTCATTTTTCGCACAGACACCCAGTAGAAATTCGTCCATTTTTATCTGATCATCGCCAAGACAGCGCAGGATTAATAAATAAGAAAAACTGGACCATTTTGTTTAAGACTGCCGGAGAAAACTAAGTAGGTACATTATTAGTATAAAATTTTAGTTTTGTACTGGTAGCTACCAAAGGTAGATATTTTTAAATCATGCACAATTACACGCGTATTCCCAATAGTTTCCTTTTCAATGGTTTAGGAATCGCTATTATAATACTTCTCTATCTTTAAATTTAAATGTTGTATAATTGTCATGTCTTACGTAAATAGATTAATTGTGTCCCCAGATAAATGATATTAAAGATGACCGAATCTAAGAAGAAATGTAGGCACTACAGTGTTGATTATCTGAAGTTTGGATTCATTCCATCATTAATAGCCAAACAATTGTGTATGTGCCTTTTATGCAACAATGTTTTAAGCAATGACGCTATGAAACCATCTAAGCTGCAGGATCATCTGAAATGATATCCCTTTTTACGCATGACATATTAGTTTTAAAAAAGGGCCAAACAAACTTATCTCTCAAGTTTAAACCCTTCAATTTTTCTTCTTTGTCTAAGCTTCATTGGCTGGACTAGTACTCTGTAACATTGCGTTTTTTAATGTAAAGTACGAAATTGTCAAGTACTTTGTTATAAGTAATAACCCCACTGGAAGCTATGACACAGCACCCCATTTCACATAAATTCCAAACTATGCCGCAGTTAATTACATAAATCTTTAATAATAGGCCCTTAGATGGCATTCGGCAAACCGCCGACTAGACAAATTTATAATTGTCCGCCGAGATTAGGTCGCCCTTTGTAAATAATTCCGTAGCGGAGGCGGTCATGTTGACCGTTCATTGGGGGCGATATTCCTGTTATTATTGCGAGTTTATTGCGCCTAAAACCGTCCCGCGGCAGTAAGACATGATTTAGGAAAGCGGTAGGCAAGCCCGGCTAGTCGGGCAACAAGAAGCCGCAAACTGCGGCCTTAAATGCGACCGAGTTTGTGCGCCCGCATAATGTAGACGGCTTAACGCATCCACGTCGACGGGCGCCACTGTCTACGGGACCGCGTGTGTGCTTGTATATGTGTGTACACATCGCAGGAGGCCAAAAGGAAGAAGCCCAGGTCGTTATGTGTGTCCCACAACTCACCCGAGACAAAAGAGAATTACTCGTGTATTTAGCGCACAAATTACTTGCTCCATTGTTATGCTGAATGCAGCAATAAAATACCGTGTTAAGTTTTTGTCGCCGAAATCAGCGATTACACTTGTAAACCGCAGTTAAACTTGATTCAAACGTTACCGAATACTGTGGTACAATAATGCCCAGGAAGCTTATAGAATTGCATATTATAACATAACTACATTCCGATGGGAGCTTTGGATTAGAGATATGTAAAATATACAACCAGCATAAATACATAGTAAGTGTAATAAATAATATGAGGTTATTAGTTCTACCGGAAATAATGTAATACATTTAGTAGGAGTGTAGTTAGTAATTAAACTAACATATCATCAATATATTATCTTAGGATTACACCAAAATAGTATTTAAATACAATATCCACAAGATGTTTATGAAAATTAATATTCAGATATAAAATTAGTTTATTAAAAAGAACAAAAAGAATGACCCCGAAAAGAAAATATGACGTAAATATATTGTACATAGTGTTCAGGGAAATTAGCAGCACGTGAAGCATTTGTTTCTATTTATTTATCATAACATTTTCTTCTACAAGAAATTGATTCTCACGAGGACAGCTGAACGGTGAGTGGCAGGCTTTTACTGTATATCTTGAGGATCAGTTTGTTCAGTGAGAAGAACACATCCTATTTTAGTCAAATCTAGATTCTTTTGACGAAAGCAAACTTATTTTTAAACACAAAAATAGTACTTTTAAGTAATGAAATCTCCAAAGGAAAAAATCAAACTTAGACATCTTTGGCAAAAAGAAACATATTTTTTACTTTATCATACGCAGTATTATAAAGTATTGTAATCGTGCCGAAAAAAAAAATTGAGATTTTAGCGCAAATAGGTCTTTTTGGGTCCCCTGAACATTTTTGACCAAGGTACAAAAAAATGTCTGTGTGTGTGTGTGTGTGTGTGTGTGTGTATGTGTGTGTGTGTGTATGTGTGTGTGTACCCTTTTTTTGTGGAGACGGTTCCGGGGAAACTACTAAAGGTATCGAGACGAAAGTTCATATTTAGAAGTTTCATGACTAAACTTAGAGCTGAAAACCTTTTGGTTCAAAAGGGTCCAAAGGAACGGGCTATTTACTCCTAGCATTTTTCAACGATTTTGCAATTGAGCCGCTATTTCTGTAATTTCGTCAAAATAGTTAAATAATAAATTAAAGCAGAGGAAATTTTGAATAATTTATGCCTATGACATTTTTTGGTAAAATTAATAGTTTAGCTGCAAGAGCAAATTCTATTTGATCGAGATCGGTCGCATCTGCATTGATATGAAACTACATAGTAGCCAGGATTTTGACAAATATTTTTTTGTGCTGTCACCACAGAAATGTCTATGGCTGTCACACTCGAAAACAGCTGATTCCATCAGAGGTTGGGGAGCCGCTATGGAAAGTTGCCGCTCTTGTGCGGAAAGTACAAAATTCAAATAAAATAAGATCACAAATTTGATTGTTTGTTGATGAGAAATATCAACCCGTTGTTATATCTAATTGTAAAAACGATAAATTGAGAAAATTGTAAATAAAGTATAGCGATGAGTGTAGTTATATTTTAGTATGTTGGTACGGATGTGACATCTAGTGTGTCATAAACGAATATAAATCTGTCAGAATTTGAATTAGCTTTTTAAACTTGACGTTTCGTAGAAGTGGTATCAACCTAACATTTCCTATACAGAAATATATCCATTTTTGACTTTTTTAAATACGTTTTTCTCAAAAGCAACACAAAAAACGTTGATGTCACTTCTGCTGAAAACTACATAGTGCGACTCGGTCACATGCGACGGCGACGCGCCGCCATCGGTGACGCGCCGCAACACCGCTCGTCGCGCTATTCCGTACTTTCGGCACTTGTGAGATAAATAACTATTATTCTGATGACAGTAGGTAGTGGCAAATGCTGATGCTTTGACAATACCTACTATTGATACTATTGACTATCAAAATATCTGTCAAATCCTGGCTGACTAGTTTAATTTTAATGCAGACACGATTTATCACAATCAAATAGATTCTCATGCAACTAAACTATTAATTTTATATTTTGTATGATAAAGTTATGTGCCTGGCCACATCAGATTTTTTTTAAATAAAAGCAAGAATATTACTTTAAAAGAAGTCGTAAGTACGTAGGTTCTCACGGCTCGAATCATTTAGAAAATAAATTGCCTCCGGGTAATGTAGCTCGCTTCTTCAGAGATAGCTGAATACTGCATAACTGAATACTGCATAACTGAATACTGCATAACTGAATACTGCATAACTGAATACTGCATTCAGTTAGCTCTGAAGAAGCGAGTATCTTGTTTTTAATATGAATGAGATGCTTAACATATTGAAACTAATCTAAAAGATTAACCATCAATTTAAATCTGAATTCTTAAAACTAGGTACTTGTCTCTAATAGGCTATCCGCTAATGTCCTATATTTACTTTATCCTAAACAAGAAGCACTAACACTTCACTCACTGTGCTCTGCCTTCTACACATTTCACCGATTCACTAGTTCGAAGGGTTTAGTTCTTTTTAGTCTTCTCACTAGATTCTGGCTGTCCAGTAGCTACGTGTTGGAAAGACTGGATTCCTTGTATATTGGAGTTTTTCGCACCACCATATAACATGGATGCCATATAACCAAATCGTTTTAGTATTTGGTTGTAAACTGTAGTTTGTTCTGTACTGACAACTGAGAGTATCTTCCCAGAAGCCAGTACAGTTCTCTGTATTTGAGAGCACGCTCTACACTTTTCTTGTTAACGTGTTCTTTTCACCTTAGTTTTGTATCCAGAGTCATACTTTGCAGTGTTCGCATATGGAACTATGGCATCGTTAATCTTGACATGAGGCATGTTCTCGATTCTTTTGATTGTAAAGATAAGGTGGACAGATTTCAGTACGTTGAGCTTGGTCTTCATTTTTTTGGTCCATTTATATATTTTATTACTATCTTGTTGAAGATTCCTAGTAGATTCTCCAATAGTTGATCCCACTGCCATTAGAGCCGTGTCATCTTCGAATGTGGCGACTGTTACTTTTCCCAGCTGTGGTAGGTCACTTGTATATAGTAGATAGAGAATTGGTCACAATACACTACGCTGGGGTACCCCAGCTTTTACTTCTTTTAGTTCTGAGTATTCATCGATCTGTTTTATTCTGAATAGTCTATCAGATATATAGGAGAAATATCTTTTGGTCCAAGAGAATAAATTCTCAAGAGCATGTTCCTTAAAAACAAAAGAAAAACTAAAAAACTGTGTAGAATTGGGGCGCGGTCGTATTAAATAACCATTGCCGCGTATTATTTTGCATATCCACGCTGTGCACACTGTGCACAGCGTGGATATTTTTTTAAAGTAATTTAGGTATGTTATGTCATGTTCCAGTGCGGATTGCTTAGATTTCCTGCCAATCGCATTATGTAAACTAGGTTTGATTGTTTGTAATTTCCCCTATGAAATTAGAGTCCTTCGATGCCTATAGCCTTTTCATGAAGCTTGTAATGCTTCGAAGATGCAGTTGTACCAGTTCTGTAGGTTCTAACGCTACGCAGTCAATAGTATGTGCTCCGTAGTTTCGGGTGCTTCATCGCAGAATCTGCAGGTATCATCATTTGTCTGCCCATTATGTAGGTACTGTCTGAGTAGACAGTGTCCTCTGAGAAGACCTGTAATCGTTGTAGGTCGTCTTCATTTCGCAGCTTTAGGTACTGTATTGTCCTTGTGGCAGAAAAATCGATAAAACTTTTGGGGTGCCTCATGCAAGACAAGTGTATCCAGCTAGTGCTCTTGACTATTTCCTCCTAACTCCGAATGCTTTGCTTGACATTGCCTTTGGGCATATCAAAGGAGAGCTCCACTGAATGATAGGGAGTCTTAGATCCATGCTTTGAATATACTTTTCATGTTTTTCTCATTTTTCAGTTTCCTTTACAAAACTTATACAGGTGTCCGTTTTTTGTTATGCAATGAATCTCGCGTAGTTTGAGAGATAGAGGCACCTTTTGGAGAAATTTTGAGCATGATTGTGGTGGACGTTTTTAGTATAGGAAATACATGTATCAAACTATATTTTCACAAAAACTAATGGCGTTTAAGATGTTCACCTAAGCAGGACACTTTTCAACTAGACAACCAATATTGTATTTGCATGGCCAACTCCTGTTTTTTTATTGGCCCCGTAATGGATTTTCATATTTTCAAAGGTAATGGCGTTGTATTGGATTATCACACTTTCGAAGATTCCAATGTTGTATAAATATATCACGTCAATGTAGTTAAATTAAATGTCAATATATTTGAAATTTATTACAAAGTACAGAAAACTTGAATCAATTAAAAAGACAACAAAATGTTAAAACAAAGCAAATGAATGCATAATATGGTAGTCATTATGAAGAAGATAAGAGTAGTAAAGAAAGTACAAAGACCTTAGCGATATGTCAATAGACGGATGCAGGTTCAAAAGGTTAGCATAAATTAATCTGAACAATTACTGGAAGCAATTGGCAATTAAGTGGTTTTCTCAGAACAATAAACATGGCTCTGATTAAGTGTATACGAGAGAAACGATTTGACTTAATTACTCTTGCCTAATAGAGCGAAAAAGTGCAATAACTTCACTTTAACATGCACTTGTACGCAAATAATGCAGCAAAACACATAAAATAAATCATGTACAAATAAAGCTTTACCAAATTTAAATAAAATTCAGTCCTTTCTGGTGGGATTAATGAAATTTTATTTTTCGTAATTAACCCGCCTGCTCCCGCTTATAATTTTACCGGTTTGCGCACAAACACAACTAATTGGTAGATTAATTTTCGTTGATAAAAACTTCAATTATTTCTAATGTGGCGAATAACATACACCCCACGTATATTATTCGAGTTTTATTGCAAAAAATGCTTAATTTAATATTAAAACTATGTATTTAATTAGCAACGGTTCGGCGAGCGGCAGCGCCAAACTGTGCAAAGCGTGGAATGCTTTGTGATCGTGATCGTAATTTATTGTTAATAACTATGCTTTGATCAAATATTGTAATATCAGTATGACATTCTAACGTTATATAAAATAATATCCCCTTCATAATATCGCTCTTTTTTTGTGTGTTCGAACAATAACGTTTAACTGAATTTGGTACTTTAATGAAGATATTAAAAAAATAATTTTTGTTTAAATTCTTTCTTCTAAATCATGATACTCTAACATCTTCATGATATATTTAATCAATTGGTACTAGGAATATGAAATCTACATCATCACTGATTCTTGGGTTTCAACATACGAACTAGCTTATTTCTCTCTTTAACGTACGCAAAAGAGCGAACAAAATAGCATACAACTTTTGTCGTAATTAACCGTCCGCGATCTAGGCTATATAATTGTAAGTAAATATTTATTTTGTTCTTCGAATAACGATCGTTTCGTACGTTTTGTTTATGGAAGACGTTTTGATTTTAGAACTTAAGAACTTAAGAAGCATTCTTGTAAGGCGTTTTTGGGGTCTCTGAATCCAAATCTGATTTCGGATTATCAGAACTCAAAATGGTGGATCTAATATGTCGACCATATGATATATGAAGGTTTCGGTTTCCAAATCTGTTGAATGATGTATAAAATTCAAAATGGTGGAACCAATATGGCGACTAATCATGTAGTTAACTGTCGGATTCGGAAGAAAACAAACATTTGATGGTAGATAAAAACATTTGTTTTAATTTATTTATTTTAAACATTTAATGATAAGAAATAAACATAACTAGGTACACAAAAGATGGAAATACAATCATAATAATTTTTAATAAAATGTGCATTTTTTAAAACTACGCTTTATACACAAAATTGCAATTTTGAAAATTTTTCTTGGGTGTTTCCATTTTTTAATTTAGTTTATTTATTGTTTTCAATCATTTTCACCGGAAATCTGTCACATACCAAATTTCAACGCGATTGGAGAAATTTTCCAAATATTATTTTTTTTTAATTTTGGGAATGTATGCTTATTTCTTTAATGCTTCATATATTGTCACCGGAAATCTATCCACATGCAAAAGTTTAATTCGATCGGACACTGGGAGGTAGACCAAATATCGAAGCGTAGTAATTGTCCCGGAATATTATATAACTTTGTAATTATATTTTGTACAAAAAAAAGTTTATAAGCTGCTATCATACGGACATGTTTGTGCCACTGTGTGCGGCAACACCGTAATGCGCTAGAGCGTAGCGTGATATCGACAACTGGTCCCTTTTTCGTTAGCAATACAAACGCATTTTTTCATGCGTTTCCAACCGCGGTCGGGTTTCACACGAACACACCTGACAAAAAAAAAACTATCAAGAGACTCATTAGCGAATAAAACCAAAATGTGCATTTAGAACCAGTTTAACTTTATTTGCGATTATCTGCCTAACTAGAAACGCAAACCACTTGATACGAGATAGAGCTATATTTGGCGCACGCTAGTGTTGATCCTGCCCGCTGTTATATACCATTAGTATATGAGGAACCTTTTTATCACTTCTTCGGTAAGTTCTTGCCCTTCGTAATGATTAATAGGTCCTTCATCCGTGATAATATGATTTATTTCGTAAACTTTAAGATTTAAGGTGCAGTTATGGCTACTTATCCTTATTGTGGATACAGGTCTATTTCGGAAATATTAATTAATTGCTAAGTACAAACTCTTCACGTTATTCTTTTCCTAAACCTGTATGTCGTCATATACGACGATAAAGCCTAGGACGGGTGATTTGTCACACCCTGTATATTAGAAAATATCTCTAATCGTTGCTTCACTTTTATTTTTACTTTATCATACGCAGTATGTAAAGTATTGTAATCGTGCCGAAAATTTTTTTGAGATTTTAGCGGAAATAGGCCTTTTTGGGTCCCCTGAACATTTTTGACCAAGGTACAAAAAAATGTCTGTGTGTGTGTGTGTGTGTGTGTGTGTATGTGTGTAAATGATTTTTGTGGCGACGATTCCGGCAAAACTACTGAAGGTATCGGGACGAAAGTTCATATTTAGAAGTATCATGACCTAACTTAGAGCTGAAAAGGTTTTGGTTCACAAGGGTCCAAAGGAACTGGTAGTTTATTCTAAGCCTTTTTGAAGGATTTTGGAAATGAGCCGCCATTTCTGTAATTTCGACAAAATAGTTAATTAATAAATTAAAGTAGAGGAAATTTTGAATAATTTATGCCTATGACATTTTTTGGTAAAATTTATAGTTTAGCTTTTTAGTTTATTCTAAGCCTTTTTGAAGGATTTTGGAAATGAGCCGCTATTTCTGTAATTTCGACAAAATAGTTAATTAATAAATTAAAGTAGAGGAAATTTTGAATAATTTATGCCTATGAAATTTTTTGGTAAAATTAATAGTTTAGCTTCAAGAGCAAATTCTATTTGATCGAGATCGGTCGCATCTGCATTGATATGAAATTACATAGTAGCCAGGATTTTGACAAATATTTTTTTGTGTTGTCACATTGGAAAACATCTGATCTCATCAGAGGTTGGAAAACCACTATGGAACGTTGCCGCTGTAGTGCGGCAAATTATAAAATACAAATTTCAAATAAAGTAAGATCACCAATTTGATTGTTTGTTGATAAGAAATATCAACCCGTCTTTATATCTAATTCTAAAAACGATACATTGAGAAAATTGTAAATAAAGTATAGCGATGAGTGTAGTTTTATTTTAGTATGTTGGTAGGATTGTGTCATGAACAAATATAAATCTGTCAGAATTTGAATTACCTTTTTAAGGTGCGTTTTCATTAGTGATAATGGCAGTGGTAGCAGACGCCGTTATAGTATTTCCAATAGAAAATTGATAGTGACTCATGTTTATGTACATGCAAACTAATATGTGTCATTATCACGATATGTAAGAAATACTATAATTTCGTATTCTACCACCGCCATTAGCTACCATTACCTACCAATCGGAACGCACCTTTCGTCAAAGTGGTACCAACCTAGCATTTACTATACAGAAATAATTTATTTTTTTTAAATACGTATTTCTTAAAAAGCAACACAATAAACGTTGATGTCGCTCCTGCCAAAAACTAGATAGCCGACTCGCTCATATGCGACGGCGACACTCCGCCTTCGGTGACGCGCCGCATCACCGCTCGTCGCGCCATTCCGTACTTTCGGATTTGTGACATAAATAACTATTATTCTAATGACGTAGTGTAGGTAGTGTCAAATGCTGATGCTTTGACAATACCTACGATTTATCTCAATAAAATAGATTCTCATGCAGCTAAACTATTAATTTTATATATTGTATGATAAAGTCATGTGCCTGGCCACATCAGATTTTTTTTTGTAAATTCATAAGGTAATGTAACAAGAACACACATATGGATGTTATCACACATTGGGTAAAATTAAACACCCCTTGCACGAGGTAGATAATTCGGTGGCACGAAAATAGTCCGAAACAAGTACAAATCGCGGCCATTACTTACACGGAATCCCCAAAACGGTGGAATAAATCAGTTCGAAATAAAGCGTGTCGCGTCGGAGTAAAAATTACGCAATCAATGGAGTGACATGTGAACTTAATTACGTGTCGCGCCGACAAAGCCCCGGCCAGATGTAGTGAATTAATTTTATAATGCGGCGGATGCGTTTAATAAAAACCGACAGTCGAGAGCCAAAAACGACGCTAATACTCTGACACACACACACACACACACACATACACCTATTACAAAAGTTAGACGGACGCCATTTGAATATCGCCCGTTCAAACGGCTGCCGTAACTTGTTCGGATCGTATTTCGTTTGTTGTTTATGATAATGGCCGCTAGATCCACTGAATTTTAGTCGGAATTGTATTTTTGCCCCGTCTCTCTTTACATTTCTCTCTCTCTCTACGCTACTCTGGAGCGACTCCTGCCTGCGGCATTTACATATGTAAATGTTTCGGGAGTTATATTTATATTTCTACGAACAAAGGATAACGCCCCGGTATGGAAAATATGATAAGTCGAATAGAAAATGTACGTACCTATGTCTGTAGTGATAGTGATGCCGCCGGCACCCTTTGGGTTATTATTATATTTGAACAGTAAATTGATGTCAATATTGCCTTTTGAAGATTTCTTAAGGGTTTATATAAATTATCTTGCTTGGTATAAGAGTTTACACATAGTTTACTCAACATAACATTTGTGTGTGGATGGGCTTTGCGTAGGATTTAGTAGTGTTACTGTAAGATTTTTCAAGTTATATTTGATGACCTCACAATAAAAACCGGTTACATCCACTTTGAACCCAGAATTACTTTAAACATATTTTGGGACCGATTCAAAAAACATACGACTATTTCCGCTAAGATCTCAAACCTTTTTTTCGACAAGATTTCAATACTGTGCCATATTATATGTATGATAAAGTAAAAAGGTTTAATGACAATAAATATGAAGATAAACTTGAAGACTAAATAAAAAACAAAACTATCGTAAGGAATGGATATTTTGGTGGAGCATGAGAAAACAGCGAAGAAATGTAATATAAAATGTTACACAATCAAGAGCAAATGAAAACATATATGCAAATCAATTATTTCATAGATAAGAAATATCATGAGCAAAATGTATGATTTTATGTGCTTATCAATTAATATTTTTGGAAAAAAGAAATGAAATATATTATTTAACGAGGGCATAATGTAGATTATAATCCACAATACTGAAGATTATAATTAACTGAATTAGTGAATTGTAGCCATATGTGTGAGTCAAATATGACGCTTTATGTACGACCCATAAATTAGATTTATTAAGACTTATGTAAATAAATTTACGTGGATGACACTTTCAAGCTTTATTTATGATAATAAAACACCGAACTGTCACCATAAAACACCGAGCTGTCATCTGTCATGATAATCGCTGGTGTCTGTCTCATATGGATTGACAAAAATAAATTTAAAAAATTTAATTTTGTGAAAACAAAATTAAAATAAAAACTTTTCATTTGTATGCAGATCGGGATATATCCGGTCACTGTTTGTGTATTCAGTGCTCTAGCACAGTCTGCTATTAATATATCTCTTCTGGGTTGATAATTCTGGCCATATGTCACTTCGCACTATGCTGCCCATCTACTAGATAGTAGATGTTAAATTTAAATCACAAATTAAGAAAATCTGACAAGTGTCGATAGCTAAGACGGGGCATAATCGTCAAAGTTACTAGCCTTTTCAAGCAATTAACTGGCGATCAGAACTAGTAGTTTACATCAACACTAGCATTTAATCCAATGTTTTTCAGTTAGGAACTCTGATACTATGATATAGGAAGTAATAAATAAAAATATCTGTTGGGTTTTAAAGCGCATGATAGACTATTAATCCGGGAAATAATCATCTTTAGAGAGAGGTACATTTTCAACTGCAGGGGTTCGTCAATAAACAAAGTGTTTAAGAAGGAGTGCATTATTTAAATTTTGAAGGTAATATTTCAAAAGAAAATATAACTGGCACTCAATTTGAGACACTTCTACTTCGGTAGTCGCCAAGGTACAACATACAAATTCTACTTCTCAACTGCAAACTAACGCAATCTTAATAATTACTAAAATAAAGCAAATAGTGACTTTTTCTACCACGTCACTCATACTTGAGCCACTCAACAGGTATGGCTGCACCCGAGTCAGGTTGAATTTAGTTAGAAACCTACATTCAATTACGATGTAATGCATTTCAAATTTGCGCGATAAACATTTCAGGTTACTTACATATTCCGTTTGACAGCGGTAGCTCGTTAATGTGGGATTCCGAGCGCTGTCTTAGTAAATTTAGAACATTGATTAACGGCGCTTCACTCTAACGAAAATAACACCAATTTGTAGGCTATAGAATACTTTTTGTGGTACTGAAATAGCCGCCGTCTGAATGTGGGCGTTTGTATAACTGAAGTTGTTCAAAACAATCAACTAAAAGTGCGAGTGAAATACTACGTCCATGAATTGAATAATCGGCATTCTTACTATTATTAGTCGTAATGGTTGTCATTTTTAAGGTGTTATTTTTAGAAATGTGTTAGATCGAACAATCGTAGATCGATGATCTTAACGAGTATTTCAAGGTTACTCAGAGCAGAATACATAAATTAATGTTATTGATGTTATCCGAGACAATAAGAAAATTTACAAGTCTTCTGAAAAAACGAAAACAGCTGACTTAAGAAATGATTTGTTAAAGCACCCCTTTTGATAAATTGGTTTTGTGACAAAACATCTATGTTAAGCAAACTAAGTTAGGTAAAAAATTACAAACATGTTTATTGCTGACAAAATCTTGCAATCTCAATGTGTTTAATGTTGTAATTACGTTTGTAATTGGGAGTTTCTGGGTCAGTGATTTCAAATTCGACTACAAAAAAAACGGATTTAACATGGATGAAGAGTAAAAGTATTAAAACATATATTTGATATAACTCCAAAATAACTGATATGGATTTTTCGCTTGCCGATTAAAATCTGACGTCAAAACTATGATATGATATGATATGATAAAAATACTATTGCAATCTCTACGAATAGCATATTGTTTGTATCTGGTACGTAACCATGCATTTTTATATTGAGTCAGTCATATTGGGCCCGCTATTTTTATATTCAATTGTTATTATTATAAACTTAAAAATCAAAATAATTGACGTTTAATTGCAACACTCATCATTTTAGTACTTATTTTTTACCATTTATAAGTTAAATGAGCCATATTAGATCCACCATTTGGAATTTGAAGCTTCTGATAACAAATTCGCAATCATCGACCTAATAAAAATAATAATACGGTTGAAAAGATCGATCATGATGGAAAAGCTCGATAATGATCGAAATAGTCGTTACTGGATAACGTTAGTTCTAGTAGAGTTTGCCAAAAAATCTATGGATCGATGAGAGCGAAAAGATTGATCAGGTCGATGTTTTAAATTGATCTGATCGATGATCAGTGATATAATGTTCGATCGATCTTCAACTGTAATCGAAGATAGGTCACAAATTTCCGACATTGTGCATTTTTCTGTCTGGTAAACTATGAATAAAATAAAAAGTAGTGTTTCACATAAAGTCATATTAGAGAATTAATATGAGCCATTAAATATAAAGCCCAAATCTTTAATTAGGATTTGTAACATCTTGAGCTATCTTAGTCCCCGATGTGACTTTATTTGAATTTATTTATTATTCCACTATTTAAGTTAAATTTTTGAGATTCAATTGCATCTACTATGATTATAGTAGATGCAAAAAACAAATGAACGGCTTTTTAAATGAAATATTTATTTAGATGCAAAACACGGTAAACAAATGAGTACAAATAGTGAATGACGTAGTTACGTTTTTGCCCATTGCGGACGTTTTTAATCGGACGGAATTATCCACAACATGTGACTGACAATAAAACTTGAACATGAGGATCAACGAAAACCTTTTACGCTAATTAAAAGCCTCGTTTTCTTTTTCCAACCTAGTACAGGCATTTTACTAAAGTCTAAATCAAGCCCAATCACTTTTTCGCACCCTACGAAGAAAAATAACGGTACTTTCAGCCGTCGTGCTTTTAGCCATTAACCCCGCAATAGTTACCATTATTAGCGAAAAAAGCCCTAAGTAGACTTAAATGGCAACATATAATATATCAATAATTATACATACTACAGGTTTCTCTCTTATTCAGCTGATTTTACGTGTTCTACACGCCGGGACAGAAAGAAAAAGTTGGCACTTAATATTGTGATCAAATTTGACCTTAATAACATTTGTAACCTTTTTGGAACCTATTTTGATAATGCTTGCAAGATATTGTAAACAAATTCATTAAAATGATCCCCCGCCCTTCCAATAAAAAAAAATCTGATGTGGCCAGACACATAACTTTATCATACAAAATATAAAATTAATAGTTTAGCTGCATGAGAATCTATTTGATTGAGATAAATCGTGTCTGAATTAAAATTACACTAGTTAGCCTGGGTTTGACAGATATTTTGATAGTCAATAGTATCAATAGTAGGTATTGTCAAAGCATCAGCATTTGACACTACCTACTGTTGTCAGAACAATAGTTGTTTATCTCACAAGTGCCGAAAGTTCGGAATAGCGCGACGAGCGGTGGTGCGGCGGGTCACCGATGGCGGATTGTCGCCGTCACATGTGAGCGAGTCGCGCTATGTAGTTTCCGGCAGGAGTGACATCAACGTTTTTTGTGTTGCTTTTTGAGAAATACGTATTTAAAAAAAATCAAAAATGGTTATATTTCTGTATAGGAAATGTTAGGTTGATACCACTTCTACGAAACGTCAAGTTTAAAAAGCTAATTCAAATTCTGACAGATTTATATTCGTTCATGACACTGTAGATGTCACATCCGTACCAACATACTAAAATATAACTACACTCATCCCTATACTTTATTTACAATTTTCTCAATTTATCGTTTTTACAATTAGATATATGTAACAACGGTGATCTTATTTTATTTGAATTTTGTATTTTGTACTTTGCCGCACTAGAACGGCAACGTTCCGTAACGGTTCTCCAAACTCTTATGAAATCAGCTGTTTTGGAGTGTGACAGCCATAGACATTTCTGTGGTGATAACACAAAAAAATTATTGTCAAATCAGGCTACTATGTAGTGTTTCATATCAATGCAGATGCGAGCGATCTCGCTCAAATAGAATTTGCTCTTGAAGCTAAACTATTATCTTTACCAAAAAATATCATAGGCATAAATTATTCAAAATTTCCTCTACTTTAATTTACTATTTAACTATTTTGACAAAATTACAGAAATGACGGCTCATTTGCAAAATCGTTGAAAAATTGTAAGAGAAAATAGCCAGTTCCTTTGTACCCTTTTGAACCAAAAGCTTTTCAGCTCTAAGTTTGGTCATAAAACTTCTAAATATGAACTTTCGTTCCGATACCTTTAGTAGTTTCTCCGGAATCGTCGTCACAAAAATCGGGTACACACACACACATACACACACACACACACATACACACACACACACACACAGACATTTTTTTGTACCTTGGTCAAAAATGTTCAGGGGACCCATAAAGACCTATTTCCGCTAAAATCCCAATTTTTTTTTTCGGCACGATTACAATACTTTACATACTGCGTATGATAAAGTAAAACTAAATTTTGTCAGCTGCTATACCGGGATAAGCAAGTGATGTTTTGATGGTCTATGGTCAAGAATTTCAATGGAGATTTTGTTTTATATTTTGTACAAACACAGAGTGTTTGTGGCATAACACCTAGTCAATAACTAACAAGTTATTTTCACTTAACCTAAACTGAACACAATTTTGCCCATTGGCCCAAGTTGTTTTAGTCTGACAGTTTTTACCACTCAAGTAGACGGCGGTTGTTTTCACTTATAATATCACTGTGAATACACTACGGGTGCTCTGCTTTTAATCACTCCCGCGCTAGTTCGAATGGTTTAGTTCTTTTCAGCCGACGCACTAGCGCACTGTTGTTTAGCAGCTGGATGGCTTTAATGTTGTCATGGTGGAGTAGACGATCCTCGTGCTTCTTACCAAATTTTGATATTTCGCTAGGTACCATCTCCATGCACAGCTCCCGATGAAGATTGGTGTTTTTGATCTACCATGGTGCACCAACAATGGCCCTTAGAACTTTATTTTGGAACCTCTGAATGAGGTTGATATTGGACTGCTTAGTGCATCCCCATAACTGTATTTCATACACCCATACTGGCTTTGATAATTGCTTGTATAGTAAGAGCTTATTTTGCACTGGACAGGGCTGACCTCCGTCCCATTAGCCAATACATTATGTGGAATTTTAGGTCGAGTTCGTTCTGCTTTTTCTTGACATGTACTGTCCATCTAAGCTTGGCATCCAGTGTCATGCCAAGGTATTTCGGTGTATCTGCGTATGGAATATCGTTCCCATTAATGGTTACTGGAATACTCTCTTATTGGTGTAGTTTACATGCGTGGAGTTTGATGGGCGATTTCTTTGTCCAAAGGTTGATTTTCTTTGCAGCTATCTGTAATTTTTCAGTTGCTTCTTCGACACTGTCACTAATCGCCAAAATAGCCGTGTCGTCTGCAAATGTTGCCACTGTGCTTTCTCCCGGAACAGGAATATCATAAGTATACTGTAGAAACAAAAGTGGTCCCAATACACTTCCTTGTGGTACTCCGGTATTGATATTGCGGAGCGAGGAGTATTCGTCATCGTGTTTTACCTTGAAATGACGGTCTTTCAGATATGATTTTAACAGTTCTGTATATTCAGTAGGAAGCTGCTGTTCCAGTTTCTCAAAGAGTTCATCATGCCACACCTTATCGAAAGCCTTGACCCACGTCTAAAAATATTGCTGAGCAAAATTTCTTTTCCTCAAGAGCCGTTTCTATAACGTTGGTAATTCGGTGTACATGATCGATTGTTGAATGTCGGGTTTGAAAACCGAATTGATGTGATGGAATAGTTTGATTTTTCTCAAGAATTGGGTATATTCTGTTGATCAGTAATTTCTCATACAGTTTTGAAATGGTAATAAAGATATAGGTCTATAGGAGGTTACAGCATTTGGCGGTTTACCGGGTTTGGTAATCATGATGACCTCAGCCACTTTCTAGCATGAGGGCACATATCTTAACCTAAGTGCAGCGTTGAACAAATTTAATAACTTTATCACGGCTTTTCTCGGTAGCTGCTTCAGCAGTGCTCCTGATATTAGGTCAAATCCCGGTGCCTTTTTCCAACTGAGGTTGGTTTTGATTTCGGCATTCGTTCTTTTGGTGAAATATGGGGTATAGGCTTTGACGCCAGTGCTGTCCAGGTGATAGACTCGCGAAGTTCAGGGGTATGAGTTTCATTCGGTGTAAACGTTTTTTCCAAGTGGTCGGCAAAGGTATCGGCTTTATCCTTGTTACTTCTGGCCCAAGATCGATCTTCCTTTCTTATCGGGGGAATTGCATTATCGATCGCTTTTTGTTTTTGGTGGTTTTTCATGGAGAGTAGTCCGAGTCATTGCTTAGCCCCTCCAAATATCGACCAGTAGTTTGCTGTTTGATTTCTTTGGTAAGTTTGCGAAGTTTCCATACCATATTATTTTGTTCTGTCTTAACTATGGGGTCTCTTGTAGTTTGCCAACGTTTGCGAACTTTTCTTTGCTGTTAATTCTCTGAATTCTAAAGGATAATTGTTGCTATTCTTGATATGGTAACTTATTTGAGGTGTGTTTGAGGTGGAGAATTTAAGCAACTTGGTTAGGTTCCCAAATCCCAAGTAATGTGTTAAAAAGAGTATTGTAATAGATACAGCTGATACAGCTTTACACGTAACACTTTGCAATTTAGCTTTAACGTTCAATAACTTTTGCAAACCGATTTTGTTTATTTTTATTATTTCTAAATCAAAATATTGGGGACCGATTCGGCTTTGAGAACCTGAGAAAGCTTAATTAAATTAAAACCTTGCTTAATTCCTCCATAAGGTATCTCAAAACACCAAACCGTCATGTTGTTTCCTGCGGTATAGCCGCCATTTGATTACAGTATGCTGAACAAATCATCTAAATGCAAATCATTATCCGTTTTTTAAGTGTCCCGGAGTGTATTCATAACCAGTAATACTACATTAATCCTGATATGATTGCTCTATAATTCATACAGAGGATTGTATGTATATAAAACAAGGATTGAAGTAGTTGAATGTAGCTCTGACTATTTTAATGTTGTTTTACAGTTTTTTGGTTTATTTTTTGCAGGGTTTGGTATTTTTTTATGATAAAAGACCTTATATTAAAGGCCCCTGGATTTTAACGCAGCTGACGTTTGATTTTTTTCGAGCCTTAGGTTTACAAGGATGTTAACCTGGTTAGCGTAACGTACCGATCGTACGTATTAGCACCCCTTGGTTTTTACATGCGGGATCTGACGATTTGTCTGTAGAAGTTGCTAGATGACATCAAATTTGCCGTGCTTTTAGAGAGGCACTCGCGCTTTAATAAATTTGACATGGATCAAACGGCCTTAGGTAAACTTTATGCTTAATTCGCGTGTCAAGCACGAATCTCTCGTCGCGGGCGCACGCGATTTTATAATAAATACCGAGATTGACGAATACCCGAACATAAACATGCACAACGCCCTCTATTCACAAATTACTAAATGTCCCTTTTCCTCTTCACATATCGTTCAGTGCCGATTCCATTTTTGCTTTTGGTAATATTCATTTGCCTGATTAATCGTAGCACCCCTGCGCACGAACAAGGGCAAAAAAAGGCGCACATTTTTCAAATAAATCGGCCAACGGTAAAGTGGTATGCACCCCAACCCTAATATTCTAATGTTTTGCGGTCAGGGGGTCCTCTAGGAATTTGGTGGACGGCATCTGGAAAATCGGAAAAATTCAACCTTTCAAGGAAATTATATGGATCGCGTGAACCCCCGTAATATTCCAAGCCATTCCAACCCTACTACTAATGGACGAATTAAATTTATGATGTTTTATTCGCTTTATTTGTTACGCTGTCTCTCTCTCTCTTTCTTGGCGTTTCCACTGGTAAATTATTTTATTGTTGTTTCTCATACAAATGTGATCGCGCGTTAAATTAATGACGTCATTACCGAATGGGGACTTGGATTAGGCGCAATCTAAATTCTGAGAAATTTAAATGAAACGACGCTAAAGGAAAAAGAAGCGGTGTATCATTGTGGCTAGCGGTAATTAAAGTTTAAAGTTTTAATGCTCGCTTGTAACGTGATCCTTTCCTGGGAGCGATAAAAACGCATTTCTCTAATTCCAACGGTTTTGTTTATGGTAAGTAATTCGTTGCGGACAAGTAAACAATTATAAATCCACTGATGGCCCGTCTTTTTTACGAGCATTCCTAATGCAGATGACACGAATAGTCGCTTTTTAACAACGAATTATTGGCTGATCGTTCATCAAAGCGTTACACCTGGAAGTTTATGTAAAATTTGTCATGGAACTGGAATAATAAAACATATAATCAATCTGTTAATGTATCGCTTCAACAGACACACTTGCCACGGTCGGTAATAGACAACTAACCGACATAGGTATTCACAGAAATTAAATTAAATATAATACAAAATAGAGCAAAATTGTGTAACAAAAGTAGAGGAACATTAAGAAATTGGCATTCTGTAAGCCAATATTACTAAAAGCTGGATGGTAACCATTTTTATTTAAAGTAATAAGCATCCATTATACTGATTTGATGGTCCGAAAGTCAGTATGCAATTTCATTCGAATGGAAGTGGGTTTCTTACAGACTGAAAATACCATACGGTTTTTATCATTTCATGAAATGTTAAAATTCGATAACAGCGAAACGACATCGCATTTGTTACAAGGAGTGATTTCCAATTGCGTATAACAAGATGAAATAACGTAAAATTCTTTTAAACATTGAAAATTCCAATTTTTAATGGAAATTCTTAAAGAATTATCTGACACTTGTGTAGGAAGTGTAGAATCGATATGTAGATAACTGGGCTCCCAAAAACCTTTTAATATACTAAATTACAACCAAAGCTAATCAAAGTTAATCAAAGTTCATCAGAAAGTTAACTTCGTCAATCGATAATCCGTTAACGAAAAAGTTAACTTCGTTAACCGATAGTCCGTTAATTTGCTATAAATGTAAAGTTAACGTTAACCGTTAATCGTTAATTTTTATAAAAAGTTGGTTATGTTGAGTATAACCTAATAACAACAGATCTTTCGGTTGCATAAGTTAAAATTGCCTTAGGATTTTTCAAGTTAGCCACAGTGGTAACTAAAGTAACTACATTGCGGGATGTAAGATTTATAAAAGACATTGAAAAGACCAGTTAGAAGAAGAGCATTTTCAGAAGGTTTGTTTTTAAGTTTAGATTTATATTTTTAAACAATTGGTATTTATGAAATAATATTACGGTCTCCGTGTCGCACAAAGTAGTACGTCATACAAAACCAAGTCCGAACATGCACAGAATGTCAATAGCAGTTTGAAATGTTTAATTATGATATTTTCGACTTAACGGACTTGAATTAACGGATGACAAATGGCGCGGAAGTTAATGAGTCCGTTAATGGTTTTGACAGTTAACTTAGAAGTTAATTCGTTCACGAAAAATGTAACTTCGTTAATTAAAGATTAACGGATTAACGCTTTTGTGCCCAGCTTTGATTACAACTATAATTTTATATGATGTAATTTTAATAGTTCTTCGTATTCTTCTTCGTATTGATTTATAAAAGAAGTTGAAAATTATTGAGAGTAGAATATTCCTGAATGGTCGAGTGTCTTGTTTACGGATGAGTCAAAGTTTTGACTTAAACATGGTGGGTGGAAGAAAGAGAGTGTGGGGAAGGACTGGTGAAAGGTTTAGTCAGAATTTAATAACGGAACGCGGAAGTTTTATAACACAACAGCAATACATTACAGTCACCTGCGAGAAGCCCCGATATGAACCCTAGCACGTTTGTGGGATGTATTAAGGGGAAGGGTGCGTTCTCGCGAGAGGCGTCAGTAAAGTCTCGCAGAAATGGCAGAAGCATTAGTAGAAAATGGAATCCTATACCGCTGTATGATGATAAGCAACCTTATTTCCAGTATACTGCTTAGATTAGAAACTATTTTCTAGGGGAGACAATAGACGGTGTTGAGAAGTTTTCCCAGTTTATAATTTTGTGTTTAATAATAACACAAATAAAATTTGTCATTTCACAAGTAAACAGTTCCGCGACAAAATCAGAAAGTTGGTAATATGCAAGGTTTCAAAAAAAGCTGTAATTCCGACAATTTTAGAGATAAATCAATGAATAAGAACATCAAGGTCGTAAAAGAGTCGTCGTTCTTATAGAGTGTAAGGACTTATTATAAGAAGAAAGAAATATGGTTTCACTTTTTCCACTACAGTCGCGGATACAAAAAAAAATCCACGTCTTTAAGACAAAGGAATTGCGTACCAACAAATAAAAAATAACAAAAATCGGCCCACTGCTTTAAAAAATATAAGACATTAAAGTTGGGTCAAACATCAAGTGCATTACTATTTTTTGGAACTAAGTGTATAACACAAAACGTATACATTAACCTTTTTTGTATCTGAATATTCACATAAATCACCCGTTGTTATACAAATGTAAATAAACTGAAAAACGTATCATGTAAATACTAAAGTACAAAAAACATACAAAGTAATTTGTTTATAAAACAAAAGATCACAAATTTGCCCTTTCCATACGTTGTATATCCAATGACTGTAAATAACTAATTTAATAATCATTTCAACGAATACACACAAATCAAAATAAAAGCCCTAAAGAATGCCACTGTGAAGCTATCGATAACCCCAAAAATATACGATAAACTGAATCAATTAACCATTTATCATCATTCCCGTTAATAACTTTTATCAGTCCAATTATGAAAAAAATGTCACTGAAAGAGATTTATTAAGAAATCAACAAACACATTACTCACACGCTTTATTGCAACAGCTTCTTGGAATTGTTTGCTCTAAAGACCAATAAAAATATATATATAATCCTATTGGATGCAGTTTCAATAATACAAAATTGTATTTAAAAAAAAATGATTATATTACGTTATTTTTGGCAGTTGAGTTCTAAACAAAAGAATAAATCGTCCCGGTGTAACCCGAAAGCGATTCAACAAAAAATATATATCTTACGCCTTCACTGCCGCAGGAAATGAACGAATTTCCGGTCAGTGTTATCTGTGCTTCCGTATTATCTGCTCAGAGATACCACTTTAAAAATAATTCCACTGGTATTCCCTCGTTGGCCCTAATTGCCTCTACACTCCAACCTCTTTATTTAATATCTTCGCGGGCCATTTATTGTAAATGGTTAGAATAAATTTAAAAAATAATCGAGTTCTGATTGCGATAACAATGTAATGTATATAATTAGCGTATAATATAATATAATATAATAAATTCCAGTTATCAATGGTTAAATTGGTTGTATGTCGAAACAATTTCCTTTTTTCGTGTAAATACGGTTTTATTATTTTTATAATACCGTCGAAATTGGATGGAATATTTATTTTATGAACTTATTACTTCATTTAGTCTTAATTTTTAGGAGTCGTAAATGAAATCACAGGCAGAAAATGCATTCTGCATATTCTATTTTGTTAATTTGTAGTATCCTTACAAAATATTCGACAATTCCTAAAATAATGAGGACATGAAAATGAAGTAGATTACTTTGCACTATGTTACATATCCAAAGAACACTTCAGCCTCAATTTGCTACTAAGTATGAACTTCTAACACCTTGTCCCATGGTTACCCTGTAAACTAAATATCCTGTGTTACCCTGTGTCTAAATATCAATAAACAACATTATTAAAGTAATAAATTCCTTCCTGGTTATGCCGTGTGTCAAGATTCGTTCAGAACTAACTGAATACTGATCCAATTAGCTCTGAAGAAGCGAGCAACTTAGTTCGTGAAACGTAGTTTATTTTCTAAATGATGTTAGCCGTGAAACCCTACGCACTTTTCGTTAATAAAAATCTCGTTTTTCACTACACAGTACAATTACCTATATGTGAAAGAAAATGGATGTCTCACAATGCAGATGCCAACTAAACAAGTTTGGTTGTTATTATTTAAAACACAACTTGCGATTGTATTCGAACAACTCAAGTACCATTGAATCGAGATATTTGAAATATTTATACTGTGATCGTCAAAATTATTGTGAATAATATAAAACAAATTCCTAAGGTAAACATCCCAAATTCACACTCTGTCAAATTCTGTTGTCAAATCTCTCAAATTCCAACATATTTCTGTTTAGGTGGACGAAATAACTACATTGAACTTTATTTTAGGACATCACGTTTTCTTTTTATTTGACTTTACACTTATCAACCCACAATAGTATAATATAATACAAGTTTTATAAGACAAAATTTGGTGCACGATTAGTTTTGGGCACGACGAGCGTAGCGAGGAGTGCCCAAATGGAACGAGTGCGCCAATACGTCTTATAAAACGAGTGTTATATACTATTTTTTCTACTTTGCGACATTAAATTTACATACATTTCGAAAATTGCGGTTGTCATCTAACAATCTAGAGTAGTTTCATATTCAACAGTTGGTAGTCGGAGTAAAATTCACAAATACGACTGACGCGAGCCAATAGCGATTGAGATGTCAGTCTTATTTGACACTTGACGTCAATATCATCAATCTTGGAAAACTAAAAGTTACCAAATGTTTGTGACCTAGTGTTTTCATAACAACACCGAAACCGGTTTCGTTATGAGTTCATAACGAACGCAAAGTAGAAAAACGTTTCTTATCCTACCAATGTTCTAACGGTCAGAATATAACTTAAAAGTTTGACAGATCTTGATAATTGAGTGTTATCCTAAAAGTTGGTTTTTCCCTCTAAAGTAATTGCAATTCGACTTCTTTGTACATCGTTACAGGATAACAGTACTTAAGAAAATTCTAATAATATCTATTGAGGCTAACTAAAAATGCTTTATATTTTCATAATAATACGGTCTACTACTCTTTTAACCACATTATTTACATATTTATGGGTGTCGGAATTAGGTACACGTAAATATAGCACGTCCTTAAATCAGACATGTATGTCGGAATTGTGTACATGGTTAGAAGTAATAGATATAGAAAATAACATATTTTACATCGTATGCTATATTACAATTAAGTTTACGTATTTTGTCCAAATTTGGGCACGACTGTCGGAATTACGGACATCAATAATCCCTAATTATTACAGTAGCAGCGGAGAGTAGCGATTTTGGCATTAATACACCACCTTTGGAGATAACAGTTGAACTCATGCCATCTCCATTAAAGAAATCACTATTCTGGCCTGAAACATCCAAATAAAGTAAAAGGAAACTTCTTCTATAACATTATTATCTAATGCTTGGAGAAAATATTTGAATATTTGAATATGTGTCTTATCTCGATGGGCGATACAATGTCCATCATATATTATGTAAGTTCAGTTTTTATTTGTATGTTTTTGTGTTAAATAGTGTTTCTTTTTTAGAAATCATGTGTGTCCCCTATTAAAAACTTCTACCAACTCTCCGAGTCTACACTGCAGTGGGTTTTAAGTAGCAGTTCCTCGTCTAAAAGGGACAATAGACCGTAAAAACATAGGTACGCAATCTCGAGGCATATGCAATACAAACAAGTAAATAATTTTTACTTTTATTAAATTACGTTTATTGTAGGAACTGACTAAGCTGAGATTTTTAGAAGCAGTAAGGGTTTTCATCTTGACAAACGTCCCGACTGTGCGTTTGCTTAACCTACTTTCGAACAAAATTATTACGAAACTTGACTTTACTTTGTAGTATTGTCTTAAAACACATATTTCCTGTTTAGCATTGAGCTTACGCCTGATACTACAATCTTGGTAGTAACTCTTGCAACATCTGTTGGGCATTGCCTCCGACCAAATGAAGAATTTTCTCCGCAAGATCTCTACGTTACAGTTATATCACATGAAGCGGAGTGGACTGGCATAGTACCTATACAAAATAATTATTGTAATGCTAGGGCACACATATTGGCTAAATATTTTCCCATACTATACAATAAACAAATTTTCTGTTATAAATAAATAAATCTTGTGGTATTTTATTTTTTAAGTGTAGAAAGTGATAACTAACTATAAACCTTCTTCGGTAAGTATTTGGTTGTGTACCAAATAAAAAATGCTCTTATCTGCCACTTAATTGATATCCAACAGTATTGAACACGGAGGAGTAACGGTGAGTATTAATTGCAAATACAGAAGACTTTTGATAATCCGGACTAACCTGTAACTGTGACCTGTGACTAGCCGAAAAACCCTAATCAAATAATGTGAAAACATAAATGATCGATTTTGTTCAATTTTATTCTTCAAAGATCTTTAACTAATTTTTATTGCTGTTTGCCACGTAAGGGTCGATCAATATAAACACAAGGTTAGGTATATTATTATAATAAACATATTATAATTATAATATAACTTAGCAAATGAGATAAAATACAATCACATGCGCGTAATAGTCTATGGACAAAAAAAAATCTACAGAAAACAACATAATATGTAAACTCGTAAACAAATAAAATGTCGAAGCTTTGAAATTCATACAGAAATGCGGTAACATGGCGATAACCGATGCACAGCTGACAGTGAAGCGCTATATATCACTAGAAAATTACTAAGATCTTATTTTTCTATGATTGGCGACATTGCTTTTCCATTGCCAACCTCTCCTTAACCTATAGTCGCCTAACTAGAAGTTTACACTGCATTGAAAGACCCGACATTTTCGTAACTAGGAGTTAACGTAAACTACCAGTTTGTTAACTAGAAGATTTAACCTTGCATTGTTAGATCCACCCTTAGTGTTGGAATTAGGAGCAATTGTTAAACTTATAAAATATAATATAAATTACATAACTATTATCAATTTTCTTTAAAAATGAATTGCCAGATATCGTTAGAAGGAAATATGTCTTTAGGAAAAGTATACTGAGTCAATTTCACCACATAAATATAAATCCTACAGTTAAAAATGTAACAAAAATTTCTTAACCTGTCTGAATTTGGGGCGCTTACCTTACCACTCTATTACCACTCGACAGAATATGATAATAATGTTTAATGAGAGGTTTTGTTAAACTGACTTTAGTTTTACAATATATAAGTCGAAAAGTATCTACTTCAAAATAAGTCCGACGTGATTCGGCATAACTGTAAGCTAGGTACTTGAGGAACTCGTAAAAAAGAATCGGTCCTGCATAAAGATGCGACGACCGTCATCCTAGGGGTAGTTTTCGATGCTCATCCTTACACGTTTATCCAATTAGGCGTTTAACGATAGGAGGAAAACTTTTCCGTGTGGAAATAAGTCGCGCAAAAATCAACTTCGCCCGGTCTAGGCGTAATAAAACCGAAAGCCCACGTTCCTTCGTCCACAGTTTTACGATCGGGCCGCTAGTTCGCGCAACGACCGGCAGGGGGCGCCCAGGCGATGGCCACCGCCACCATCGCTGTAGGCCGAATTTCATTCTGGATCACGGGCCCGGCTTATTCACGAGCGGGTGAATTTGCAAAGTGCCGCAACTTTCCTCATACGAAATATATATCCATGAATAAGTTTCGCCACAATGTCGGCTGTAACTTCCGACGGACGAAACTTTGGCAGTTTGATGATTACGGGCCGGCCGTGAAGGCCCGTAGAACCGACCCGTTGAACTACCTATGTCTCAACCCACCTTCTACCACTCTAGAACGTAACCATGAAAGCAGTTGAAAAGGGAAGTGACAAGTTTGTCCTATTTATAAGCCAGATCTTGCACTGGCAAGGGCCGCGAGCTTTAAGGTTTTTTTTGTAGGTTAGAAACTTTGTTTTTACGATCAGTGCCAAAAATCTCTAGAACAAATTGCTGTTTAAATTATACTAATTATGGTTAATAATTTAGTTTTAAAGTGCACCCTTTACAAGCTTGTTAGTTTTACCATTTTCAGCTGTCGTCTAGCATTTTGACCTCATTCATTCAAGGTTGTGCTGTGGTCGCATATATGTTGTACAATGTTGATTAGTGTTGGTCAAAACTCAATAAGTTTTTTGTATTGATTGGTAATGATTCGAAAAGTTTCTTTTCAAGTTAGTGATGAACACAAAAATAAACAAAATTTCCGCAATGTCACGTCTGATACAAACTACATATTCGAATAGACCGTTTATTAAAGTAGAACACATTCTATACAGAACGCAGCCTTACAAAATAAAGTGGATAATTTAAATATCCATATTTTACATTTCTCGTGTTAACATTTGATCAAATAAAATTTTAAATTCATTCAGCAATGGGAATGGCGTTTTCCTGGGAGAATGTACTACTTGCACAGCATCATCTTTTAATTGAATTTTATATGGCATTTTTAAACATCCTACTCCTACAAATAAATCTTTATTTTTATTCAAAGCGTCTATTTTTTCTACTGTATCAATACGTCTAAATTCAATAATTCACAAGCTCTTTGAGTTTGTTTGCTTCGTAACGACATTTCAACCGATACTGTCCAAGTATTGGAGTTATTTTATTTGAATAAGTTTTTAACATGATGTTACTTTCTTTGAGGCAAGCTCGCGATAAATTCAATTTTGTATACGTTTTGTAATTAATTATATTTGCAATTGCATCTGTATCTAAATTAAAAGATATTTTTAAATTAATTATTGCAGTTTGAATATTCCATACATCATTATTGCAGTTTTTATCAATCAAATCTACAAATACATAATTGTTTTTATCAGTAAAGTCATCGAATCAACTGCGTGAACTTTCCTATTTGTACACATTTTTTGAAAATGATTAATAGAATTACATAAACGACAATGTTTGCCATACGTAGGGCAATTTCTTGGGGGATGTCGGGTATCGCATGTCCTTGTTGGTGGAAGGTAGAATTTTAGCGACTGCTGAAAACGGTTATCATTTCATGTTTGAAACTATTTGACGTCGCAGGCCCTCTTCGATATCGGTGATCAAGTGGTGGCTCCCCAGTCATCCGCGTATGTGATTTCATCGACATGACTGTCCCAACTTCCCTTTTTTTCTGAAATTTCTTGACCATATTTTCTAGATTCCTCCACCGACTGACAAATATTTACGGCTTCTTCTAAATCCATATCATTGTCGAACAATAACCCCTGCCTTAAATTATCTGAATTTAACCCACCTACTAACACGAAACATACCATGCTATTTTTCAGCTTTCCAAATTGACTATATTAGCCTATCCAAAACGCATTTTGCATATTCCACATCCAAACACCATGTTCCCCAGAGTTATCAATATTTTGTAATTTTCAATTGTCAACCACAAGGAAAATATGGGGTTGCCATTTAAAAAAAAATCTATAAGCCAAAGCCAAACACAATTGAAGGTCGGAAATTGAATTGTACTTAAAAATGTGTATTTTGATCGAAATATCGACGTGCTCGAGGATTTCATGTTTCGATACTTCGATACGAGCTGACTGTTCATATTATAATTATTGTTTATTTAAATCGTCTTACTTTATTCAAAACTTGGGAAATTTTATGAATTAGATAGATCAGCCTGTACAAGCAAAAATAAATGCTTGTAAACGTTTCTAAAAAAATCGGAGTAGCTGGAAATTAATGAAGTAGTCGGAAGTAATTATGTAGATTTGAGATTCTACAGCTCTCGATTTTGCTCTAGTTTAGCGTCAAACCGATTCAGAGCTCAAGACGTGAAGGTGGCTGCACCTAGAGCTGCTGCTACTCTACCTCCTTAAGCACGTCTTTCTTTCGAATAAACTGAATAATTGAAATGTTTGTCCGGATGGCGATCAGATTTTTTTATTTGAATAAGTCTTGCATTTTTATACACTAAATTTTCTTGACAGATAATGTTAGGTCTGATGTTTGTGACCTGTCGTGTAGGTAAGTCTCAAATAGTTAACTGTTAACTGAATTTTATTTGTTTACCTTGTCAGAGTCCTTTTCAAATCTATAATGTACTCACGGTATACAACGTTGCTTGTTCTCAAATGTTCGTATAATCGTGTTTTATTGCTAGACACAATCAAAATCTCGAAAAGAAACATACGAGAAACCTGTATGTAGACAAAAGATATGATGATCAGATATATGTTTATTTTTTTATTCGTGTAACAATGTTTTACAACGAATTATATTATAGGCCGTAACAGTAGCATTCACATCGTTTGATATTCGATATTATTACCTCTGGCACGGGGTTCGGGTCCGGATTGGCTTTTCCTATCAGCGGCCTACAAGATTAGCTTGTGTCCTGCGCTGATTGTGTTTGCCTCCTGCGTTCGGCGTTCGGGGGACGACGGCGCGGCGTTACAACAATTATTGACATGCCGTGTTTGCGGTGCCATGGTATAAGTTTATTGCGAATCAACTATGTGCAATCCGGGACTTTGTTGTGTTTGCCAAGCCGAATGTACACAATCGATACTAATTCGGTGTGCTTTCCCCTGCACACACATCGACACTGGGTCAAACACCGCCCATTGAACAGTCACTAACGAGCGACAACAATACGCACGTAACTGCACAGACCGCATGTGCTCCAAACTGTGATAATAGGTGGCGGTGAGTGTATCTAGCTAGCGTCATAGGCGATAATGCATTGCTGCCAACCGAAAATCAACAGCGAAAATGGTAAACATGTTGAGAATTGAAACTTGATTGACCACACAGTTTTTTCTACAATGAGTTGCGTAGTTGTTGTAATTGTAATTCGTAGTGTTAGCAATTATTACTTCTTTTTTCAGTGTGGCTTCAGCCTCATTCAGCCTTAACCTCGAATTACCGTCGCATCCACCTTTTGTGTGTTACAATAAAAATCTGATGTGGCCAGACACATACAGACTTTATCATACAATATATAAAATTAATAGTTTAGCTGCATGAGAATCTATTTGATTGAGATCAGTCCTGTCTGTATTAAAATAAAACTAGTTAGCCAGGATTTGACAGATAAATAAATAATTAAATAAATAAATAGTTCCTACATAAAACAATATTAAATGCAACAAAATAATATTTATATTTAGGGCGGAGATCAGCACACTTATTTCCAAATTGCCTTGCTCTTCCACTCAACCTCTTACGCAAACTAGAACTAAGACATAATTGTACCAATAATATAACAATAATTCCGAGAAATTATTAAAACAAAAACAAACAAACAAAATTACTGTAGACTCTAATTACACGTAATTGCAGCAAGTTCAACTCAACAAAAGATCGCACATGCCCATAAAATTAAAACAGACTCCAATGTGCGCCCAATGCCGGTGAAGTTTACGTGGCCGGAACAGCTTAATCGATGAAAATGTCATTACCTTTTGTGTTTGGATGATACATAGAGATGAATTAAATAAGAAAAACACATGGAAAGCAAAATCTAATCATAAATAGTTTCGTAATACCCTTTGAAAGTCACGTATTTTAGATTATGAACTACTGGCTTGCTTGGTTTTGTTCGTTGGTTTGGTTGGTTGGTTTGGTTTGTTGGGTTGGTTGGTTGGTTTGGTTTGTTAGTTTGGTTCGTTGGTTTGGTTGGTTGGTTTGGTTGGTTGGGTCGTAGGTTTGGTTGGTCGGTTGGTTGCTTGGGCGGTTGAACCGGCTGTCGTGGCGGGGTACCGCGCGCCTTGGCGCTAATTTTTGTCTTCCCAGCCTAAGTTCGATCGAAAAAACACGTTTTTGAGGATTTCGAGGTCATTCCAAAAGAGAAAAAGTGACAACAGCTGTTCCTGTAAAGTAAACAAATTCCGTCTTTTTACTATTGATAGTAGATATAGTGAGGTCAAAACATCAGCATTTGACACTACTGGTACTGTCATTAGACTGACAATATTTGGAAAATCCAGAAGCAATTAGAATTTAGCACCAATTTTCACACAATCAAATTTTATTTTATTTGATTTTTATTTATTTGATCGTCAAATAACTATTCCGCAACAACTTTGAAACGAACTGTATCGTTTTCTAAACGATTTGAGTTTTGACAACGTTTTTAAACGGACATGTATACGAGGTAATAATTTTGGAGACTATAACTCGGACAAATGGTTAATAACAAATTTGTAGCTCGTAATATTCTCTATAAAATGTTCTATCTCACTTTTGCGAACAACTAACCGTTTCAAATTTATACAGTAAAATTGCTGAAACGTTCTGCACCAACAATTTTCGAACCAAACTCACAATAAACTTTACTTTAAAACTTTACTTTCTCCGCTTAATAATTTTCAGAATGCATGATACAAAATGTCAAGAACACATTTACGGCATACTGTGTGTCACAGAAACGCGTATGGGAAATTTTTCGATAAATTTAGCTATTTAACATTGTTTAAAATTTTCACTATTAAGTACATTTTGAAATGTAACAGAAAATAGTTTTAAGTGATATTATATCATACATTTGCTGGTCAACATAATGAATCCGCGATTTCAAAGATTTGACAATCAGACAACATTTGACACCAATGGAGTTAAACTATGACAGACAATATCTGAGCTGGTTATACATTTTTGGTCGACGTTTTTGGATCGATAATTTTGAATTTTGATAATCTGACTGTAGATATTCATTAAGCTTCGAACATCAGAAGAAATAAGATTTATTCGAATGCGGCTATATTGCGGCATCTACACTTTTG
Source organism: Melinopterus prodromus (assembly GCA_964023965.1). NCBI lineage: Eukaryota > Metazoa > Arthropoda > Insecta > Coleoptera > Scarabaeidae > Melinopterus > Melinopterus prodromus. The sequence goes on from OZ030394.1 coordinate 43,488,828, forward strand.
GCCAATTTGGCCACTTTCCGCCATTAAGAATAATATACAATATGAGAAGTTAAGTTTTACGTTTTCGGTAATATGGAAAACGTAAGAACTATTGTATTACTGATTTAAAAGATAAACATAAAATAACATTCATACTAATAGGATAAACTTACTATTCTGGTCACCATATTGTTTCCATATTTTAAATATGTCACAAAGACTTCCATTTGTACTATAGGTAAAACCACGAGAGCTGAGCGTGAGTCATCGCGTAAAATCGTAAGAACAGACGCATAAAAAAGCACGGCGTTTCTGTCTAACGCACGGGAATGGTCTGTAACGTATCAGCAAAATAACAGCTGAAATCGATGACTCACGTCCAGCTCTCGTGGTTTTACCTATATTTTTACATTTTGTAATTTTAGGACTAATTCCAAATTTTTTTTATTAAAATAATCTTTTTATAAAGTGCACCATTTTTGAATTTTATGCAATAAATTAAAATTAGTCAAAATTACCAGAACACCTACATAACTCTCCAACCGCAAAAAAAAAATCCGATGTGGCCAGCACATGACTTTATCATACAAAATATAAAATTAACAGTGCACGAGAATCTATTTGACTGAAATAAATCGTGTCGGCATTAAAATTAAACTAGTTAGCCAGGATTTGACAGATATTTTGATAGTCCATAGTATCAATAAAAGGTATTGTCAAAGCATCAGCATTTGACACTACCTACTGTCATCAGAATAATAGTTGTTTATCTCACAAGTGCCGAAAGTACGGAATAGCGCGACGAGCGGTGATGCGGCGCGTCACCGATGGCGGAGCGTCGCCGTCGCATGTGAGCGGGTCAAGCTATGTAGTTTTCGGCAGGAGTGACATCAACGTTTTTTGTGTTGCTTTTTGGAAATACGTATTTAAAAAAAATCAAAAATGGCTATTTTTCTGAATAGGAAATGTTAGGTTTAGGTTTATACCACTTCTACGAAACGTCAAGTTAAAAAGTTAATTCAAATTCTGACAGATTTATATTCATTCATCACACTGTAGATGTCACATCCGTACCAACATACTACAATACAACTACACTCATCGCTATACATTATTTACTTTCTCAATTTATCGTTTTTACAATTAGATATAACAACGGGTTGATATATCTTATCAACAAACAATCAAATTGGTGATCTTATTTTATTTGAATTTTGTATTTTGTGCTTTGCCGCACTAGAGCGGCAACGTTCCATAGCGGTTCTCCAACCTCTGATGAAATCAGCTGTTTTCGAGTGTGACAGCCATAGACATTTCTGTGGTGACAGCACAAAAACATATTTGTCAAAATTCTGGCTACTGGATATGTATTTTCATATCAGTGCAGATGCAACCGATCTCGATCGAATAGAATTTGCTCTTGCAGCTAAACTATTGATTTTACTAAAATATGTCATAGGCATAAATTATTCAAAATTTCCTCTACTTTAATTTATTAATTAACTATTTTGTCGAAATTACAGAAATAGCAGCTCATTTCCAAAATCCTTGAAAAACGCTTAGAATAAACTAAAAAGCTAAACTATTAATTTTACCAAAAAATGTCATAGGCATAAATTATTCAAAATTTCCTCTGCTTTAATTTATTATTTAACTATTTTGACGAAATTACAGAAATTGTGGCTGATTTCTAAAATCCTTGAAAAAGGCTTGGAGTAAACACCTAGTTCCTTTGGACCCTTTTGAACCATAAGCTTTTCAGCTCTAAGTTAGGTCATGAAACTTCTAAATATGAAGTTTCGTCCCGATACCTTCAGTAGTTTCTCCGGAATCGTCGCCACAAAAATCGTTTACACACATACACACACACACACACACACACACACACACACACACACACACACACACACACACACACACACACACACAGACATTTTTTTGTACCTTGGTCAAAAATGTTCAGGGGACCCATAAAGACCTATTTCCGCTAAAATCTCAAAAAAAATTTTCGGCACGATTACAATACTTTACATACTGCGTATGATAAAGTAAAAAACATTCAAGCAAAAGTTTTTTGCCTTGAAACAAGCTATCGTTCCAATATATTTTATTATGGAAATTTCGCAATCTTTTTTAAAAATGGAACACATTGTATATTTTTCATTTTGTAATTCTAAGACTAATACAAAACAATTTTTATTGATATAATGTTCTTGTAGAAGGCATTATTTTTGAGTTATAAGCAATTAATTAAAATTAGTCATAATTACCGGAACACCTACATAATTCTCCAACCTTAAAAAACATATTTTTAAACAAGCTCTGCTTAAACATATTTTTAATATCATCTGCATCATTTTTTAGGTATCAGCAATTAATCAAAACTCCAAAACATTTCTTTTGACCGAACGGATAAAAAATAACACATTGAAGAAAAAATAACAAAGTAATTAATTAAATTTTCAAACAGACATCCCTGAGCGGCTTGACAATGCCGCAACCTATCAACAAATTCCCGTAAACAGATTTCTAAATGTTCGACAGTAATACTTTGCACTTCGTCCACTATCCACTGCTTAACGCATTAATATTTTGCGGCCTATTTGTGTAATCCTTGGACTTTAGATGTCCACATATAGGAAAATCCAATATTTGCAAATCCGGCGACCTAGGTGGCCATTCAATGGATCCTCTCCTTAACAAGCCACGTCTGCGCAAAAATTGAATTTAAATAATTTCGTACTTGGACATCGTACTGCGGCTGGGCACCATCTTGTTGAAACAAAATGTTACTTAGTTCTAAAACAGTTTCCAGTAGTTTCCAAAACAGTGTTCTGATAAAATCAATTTATTGCAAGCAGTTTTTGGTAACTTTCAGTTTTACACGATTGGCGATATCGCTTGCAAAATAAGTAAATGTCAAGTAAAAATAAATAACTACAATGTGGCTACCAGTAGACAATTGAGTAGATACCAACTGTCGCAGGCAAATTGTGTAATACGTGATGTAACATGGCCAAAGTTTCTAAATTTAATAAAATTAATGTAACAAACGAGGAAAAATAGTTTATCCGTTTGATTAAGATAAATTAGTATGTATGTGGGAAAATATTCTTAATTTGAAGTTCAGGAGTTTTGATTAATTGCTTATAACTACAAAATTATGAAACTTATAAAAAATGATTCCAATAAAAATGTGTAGAATTAGTCTTAGAATTATAAATGTAAAAATATACAGGGCATTCCATTTGAAAAAGAAAAGCTTACCAAATTTTCATAATAAAATGAACACCTGTATATTAAAAGCATATTTTAATAGGTTTGTTCGAGCAGTTGCAAAACCAGTTTACAAACAGTGCTTTTGTGATGGACCGGATATGCTGCTATGACTGCATTACTGCATTATAAATAACCTAAACTGCATTATAAATATGAATGACATGTTATCTGGTTTGTCACAAAAGCAGTGTTGCAAACTGGTTTTGCCACTGTTCGAACAAGCCTATTGATAGCTTGTTTAATGTCAAAGAACGTTTGTTCAAATGCTTCTTGAAATTTTTTCCGGTTGGAGAGTTATGTAGGTGTTCTGGTAATTATGGCTGATTTTAATTAATTGCTTAAAACTCAAAAATGATGCATTTTATAAAAAGATTATTTTAATAAAAAATGTTTAGAATTACTTAGTCCTAAAATTACAAAATGTATAAATATACAGGTTGTTCCATTTGAAGAGAAAAAAAAATTCTATAATAAAATGAACAGCCAGTATATTAAAAATATATTTGAACGATGGATTGTTTAAAGTCAACGACATTACTTAAAGAAATTTAACATTATATTCACGTCATCTATAGCGTCATATTAATAAGTTCACGTCATTCAGATACAGATGAATATGAAGAATAAAAAGATAGTAGAGTGTTTGATCTAATATAGACTTGGCACCATATGGGACAGCTATGATTAAAACCAAATCATGTGTAAATCTAACGTACGGGTTCGTGAAGTTGTTAGAGTCGAAAGTGTCTTAAAATTCTGCTCGACTGGCAAAGATTTAAATCTAATCTGAGGCAGACGAGGGTTGGCACTCTATTAAGACCATCTTGGATCCCCAAAATCTACCTGCTCTGCGCCGATATGCAAACGCATTGACGGCACAGAGACGTGGCATATTGGATTCCTTCCAGATAACACGTATCAGAAATATTATTTCATATCGACCTAGTCGAGATTTATATTCGGTCCTGTGATATCCTCCTCACCCCCGACGACAGCAGAAAAAAAAATAAAGCGTTTCAAGTTTGCGTCGACCTTTTTTTTTATGGAGAATCCGTGGCGGAGCGTCTAGATTACAAAGGTAAACAGTTCCATTCCGAATGTAAACAAAGAAACATTTTAGGCTCATGGTATTTTGATCTTCGGTAAAACCCGGACCGATTTAGACTAAACAAGAGGCGCTCTTAAAAGACCACCGCGTTCGAATGGTTCGCGGAGTTTGTATCGTCCTGTGTTAGACAATACGGAAAGATTGAAACAAAACTTAGCTGTTAATTAATTATTTAGTTCCAATTAAATATGTGGAGATGAGGAGATAAAAATCAACATCGACAACTTTTAAGTAACTATGTAGATGCTATTGCTATCCTTATTATAGGATATGATGTTTCTTTTACGTGTTTTTGACGTTTTTCATCAATAAATTGAAAATGCCAAGACGTACGTAACAAAATTCAAAGATGTAGAAATTTCCTTATAATGTTCATTGTCATCTGATTAATAGAAATCAATTTGTTGTTACACGATATCGTAAGGCCCAATCAAAGGTGTATATGTCGTAAGGAAATGGTTATTTTAGGCAAAAGGCTTTTGCCTAGGCAAAAGCTATTTACCTGGGCAAATAGGTATGGTAGTTTAAATCGGGTGGGTCCATAATGCAAAGTAGATCAAATAAAGTAAGAAATGAAAGCCTCTTGAAACTTTGCAAGTTACTTAGCCTTTTGCTACATACGTGTTTCCGCTTTCGCCATCTTCAGTGTAAGTAAACTAAAATAACAAAACGAAAAGCAATGACAATCATCATCAATAAATATTAAAGTCTAAAATGACTCAAAAAAAATCAAAACTCACTGTCAAAGTTCAGCAAGGAAAACAACATAAAAACTGCGCACGAGGCAATTGGCACATCGTCCTCGGTGGACACAAATATTGTATAATAAACAAGCGACAATCAATCAACGTAGAAAACAATACGAAAGAATACGAGCGCGCAATAACCATGCGGTGGTCACAAAAGAAATGAAAATCGTGCAAAATGTTAACAACATAAATCACATGACGAAAAATATAGAAATAACAGGTGGGGTACGCAAAGATGTGAACAGATGTGCCGGCGAGGCAAAAATATAAAGGAGCAACCTATGTGGTAGCGCAGGGTGATGGAGAGAGGTCAGCATAAAGAGCAAACGTAGGACATGAGCTAAAAATAAGTAAACAAGGGTTTGTATTGGAATTCAACTTGGTCATTTATTAGCAGGTGTGGAGATTTTTTATGACGTTCTATTTTAAGTTGTTCGAACAAATCAAGTTTTAAGCCGTTTTGGCATTTTGGAATTTTGGAGTTTAATATTTGTTAATGATGATTCTCATTGCTTTTCGTTTTGTTATTTTAGTTTACTTACACTGAAGATGGCGAAAGCCGATTTGTCTGTAGCAAACAAATAAATAGCTTGCAAAGTTTCAAGAGGCTTTAATTTCTTACTTTAAATAGATATGGAACCTTTATTTATAATTTTAAAGGTATTTGCCTAGGCAAATGCATTTGCCAAGACCGCGTCTGTTTTAAAATTAGGTGGGGTTATGTGCAATCCGTGCATGTTACTTCTCAAATACATCATCATTAATATTTAGTAGTTGATTACTTTTGAGTAATATGGTATTCTAATCATCATGATTCTAATGAAGTTACGCCTCAATTGTTGTGACAAGCGTCAATACTCATGAGTGCGGAGATACGATTATATATCCGTTTTATTCCACTAAAACAAGAGTTTTAGGTTAGGAATGTTTAGTTTCCCTTTTACCAGGAAAAAGTTATAATAGACTGAAAGTAACTGAGTTTCTGAATTCTTATCGACTGCACGACTTTACGCATCGATGCAGATGAGGATAACACCTAACTCGTATTTTGCATACGGAAATCATGCGACACAAATTTACAACTTAGTAAACATTTGGTGTGTTGAAACATTTTGCATGTGGTCATAATGGTTCACCGATATATTGCGGAGGTAACTGTCATGTTCCAAACAGAGTAGCCGAACCAAGTGCTTATTATGATAAGAAACGGAGATGAAGTTATTAAAGCTGTCAACAATCACATAACCTCATACACTTTGAAAATTCAACAGTATGCTGACTATGCGCACTGCTGTCTCCAGATTGTCCAACCGCACACATTTCACGGGCACTTGCGATTACGGTTACACTCGGTTCGGATTGGTAAAACCAGCCGCTTACGTCATCATATTTTCTCGGAACAAATCAAATCGGCACAGAAAAATAAACAAATATTGCTAAATGTGTATGGCTATGCCTGTCGTCAAAGAGTTTTTGTTATACAAATGAGCATAACCGACAGAGAGGAAGTAAGAGAGCCTCGCATTAATTGATGACGCTACGGACTTGTCTACCCGTACGGAATGTATTTTAGCGTATCTAAACGTACCCGATCGATTTCTGTACAGAATGCTATATGCCGAACAACGGATTGGGCAAATACATTTGTCTAGGCAAATAGCTTTAAACATATAATTGAAGACTCAATATTTATTTGCCATAGCAAATACCTTTTGCCTAGGCACAAACCTTTTGCCAGAAATAACATTTGCCTACGACATATACAAAAATCCAGCTGGGTTGGAATTTTTCCAATCTGAAATCCTAATGTCCGACGTCAGTTTTTGCAATGATGTTGGGAAACCTCATGAGTGTCCAGAATAATTAAACTTGAGTTCGGTTCTAATTGTTTTCAAGAGCAAATGTATATATTTAGTGAATATATTTCTACATAGCCTCTTACAAGTTGCCGATGGTTGTCATGGTGTACTCGCGTCTTAACTTATATTTATCCAAATAGAAATATGGAAATGATAGTTCTTTGCTATGACTTAAAATGAACTTGTAGATGTTGTTCCTGTTGCTTGAAAACTTTCCGTGTCGTCTCTTCCACTCTCCTAACTGACTAGTCGTAAACATTTTTCCGAGGGAGTAATTTTAAGTTGTATTTTTTCTTCGTTCTGGCAACTTCTGCATAATCTTAATCACGTACTAGCATTAATTAAGTGAACGTCATCCAGGGCGCGTGGGGACTTTGCAGAATTTACGCCACTTAATCTTAGAAATAAACTGAAGCGGCGGACGTCGCGCTACTGGAGAGGGAGGTGAGGAGGTGGGTCGGTCCTCCATCTAGCGAACTTATGAAGCATGTTCCAGAGCTAGAGTCGAGGGGTGAGGATGCCGTATTTCGTCTCAGAGGCACTAACGCTAGGCCGTTCCATACGAAGAAGTGGGCACTTTATTTTCTCTTATGGGTCATTGTGTCCCTCATTAACATATTTCGCTTCAGTCCTCAGGCTAACTTCGCCTTCTCTCAGTCGCACTGAAATGACAAACTGGGCAGGACAGTTATTACCGAAACTAATGTGGCTCATATCCAACTCTTGAAAATTTATTAAAATATGCCAAATGGAATCTCGGTTTGCCGCATTTTTCTGTGACAAAACACGAATTGCTTGCCAATCTGTGGTGTTTGTAAACATAACGTGAATCACGGAGGCAATGCTCGCTGGTCTCGGTAAAAAATAGGACATACCTAGCCAGAAATAACAGATTTACTTGGAATTTTTCCTGGTGGGTGTTACATCATACCAATGTAGCTAAAATTAGATGCGATGTAAGTAAAACAAAGAGTATTTTTTTCGGCGCGTTGCTTATTCCGCGAAAACAATCAAATTAACAATGAATACTATTACGGAAATTGAATCAGGTAACCAATATAATATCAATACCAGTGTAGCTATATAAAATAATATTTCCCTAACAATTAAAATTATACCGGAAAATGTCGGATATTTTACAAATACCTGTCATTATGTACATCAAATAAATAGCTACATATAAAATATAAAATTAAATTGTGGACTAATTGGATTGACATCGAATGTTGCATTCATGCATTTATTCGGTTATTAATATATCGATATTTTATAAATCATATTTATTGTAGGTACTACAATGTCTTAATTAAATTAATTCGTACTCTAATTCGGTTGAATCAGTAATTGCCTATTAATTGCCTATTTTAATGACTGGAAAACTTTATATTATGGCTATGTCCATTTTTGGTACAGGATTATTTATAATTAATGTTAAAAATTTAAATCCGACACACAGAATATTATTTTAAGTTAAAATTAAATGAAAATGTTGACACGTTTCCAAGTTACTTGATCCAAAGTTAGATTAACCATAAAACTTTTTCCCCGATACCACCCGTTAGTGCTTTTGGGCTTTCCGTTGTTGAAGTACAATGCATGTATTTCAAAGTCATACCAACGCAGGATTTGGTTTTTAGTCTAACCAAATATATTTTTAATCAATTTTAGATTTTAATCGATATTTGCTTTTTCTAATAAAACAATCTACTTTGAATTTTCGAATTGGTTGGTCGGACTACCCCAAACTAAACAAAACTACAACAAAATTGGTATTATCGGGATTTCAAACAAAAACAGTCAAAAATTTTATTGTTTCTGAAAACTCTAGTTGTTTTGTCTCTAGTTGTTTTGTCCAAATTTCTGAAAATAAGTAAAAAACTACTCAGGACAATGACCGAAGTAATTATAGCAAACATTGTCATTGGATTGGGAAATTGATGTAGAAACTAGAGTTATTTTCTACAGCTACAACTACAGCCATGTTGAGGCTATTAAAAAACTATGACATTTAAGTTAAAACATATTATTTAATTATAAAAAATATATACTCCCCCCTGATCTCAGTGTCGCGCCTTAGTTTACCCTTGTGGTTCAGTGTGTCTAATACTACCGCCAGGTACGGTAAGGTCATGCGGCTTACATATTATTTTTGTCTTTACAGACACGGTCTTTTCAATGTAGTTGGAACAATCCTTCACTCCAAATGAAGATAGATCTTTGGAAAAATTACCAAGAGTACAATAATCCAACGAAATAGAATACCCATAGCAGGAGCAACACTAAAACTGCAGAATACTGACAACAATTTTATTAGTGACTGCGTTTACGTCGGACGCTTGCATGCGATTGTCTTGACGTTTTTTATGGTACGGAGATAAGTTGAGACGCTGAACTTTTGACGTGTATCAGCTGATTTACTTGGTGACCTATACGTGACAGTATTGACAATTTTCACTGTCAATTTAACGTGATATAACGTTCATGGCAAATCGATCGATACTAGCGTCCGGTGTAAATACAGTCAGTGATTGCGTGCAACACTGACTAATTGTTGCACCCAATACAGCATTCAGTTAGCTCGGAAGAAGCGAGGAACATGGTTCAAGAAACGTCAGCATTTACGAATCTTGACACACGGCATAACTTATTTTCTAAATGGTTCTGGCCGTGAAAGCCTACGTACTTAATTATTATTTCTATTATGGGAATGTCGTCAATCGTCAAACCAAGGACATTAAATAAGTATGTAGGCTTTTATGTCCAGCATCATTTTGAAAATAAACTGCTTCCCGGTTATGCCGTGTGTCAAGATTTGTAAATGCCGACGTTTCGCGAACCATGTTGCTCGCTTCTTCAAAGAATACTGAAGACCTACCAACAAAATATCCCTTAAATACCTAAATTTACACCTCACTGCGCACATCTGGAGCTACCGCTCCTATGTGCTTTTCCACCTGACCGCGTTAGGATCGATTTCCAGACCCTACTAATGTCAGTACCGTCCTCGCGATTGATGTTGTCAGGATGTTTGTAGATTTCGATGGCTTCTCTAATAAGCCTTCGATGATAATTACCCAGCCTTGCCAACATCTTCACGTCATCGAAATACATTGTGTGTACCGACTCGTGGCAGTGTTGAGCAACAGCGGACTGTTGAATCTTGCGTAGCCGGGTGTCTCTACTGTGCTCCTTGACTCGACATTCGATACTTCGTCCTGTCTGTCCTACATAACATGTTCCACACTCACATGTTATCTTATATACCCCTTCGTTCTTCAGGAGTGATGTGATATCCTTAGGTTTAGGCAAAAGATCCTTTACCTTTGCTGGTGCTTTGTACCTTATCGTTATACCCGATTTCTTCAGTATTCTACCGATTCTTTCTGATACCCACTTACGTATGGTAAGCAAGCGAGCCCCTTTGACTCTTGCCGCTCCTCTGAGACTTGCGGTTTTCTTTGTGTGACACCTCGTATGTCAGACTTGGTGTATCCATTCTGATGTAGAGCCCACTTTCCGTTCGTCGTCCACGGTGCTGGAGCCCACTCCAAGTGTTTCCGTTCGTCGTCCAAGGTGCTGGAGTCGCACACTGTGTTGAACAGAGTGTTAATAACAGTTGTCTTCTGTTGGGGATGGTGGTGTGATTTGGCGTTCAAGTACCGATCGGTATGTGTCTTCTTACGGTAGACTGTATGTCCAAGCGTTCCCGTTGACGTTCTGTATACCAGCACATCCAAAAATAGCTGCTCATTATCCTCTTCTATTTCCATCGTGAATTTGATAGAAGGACATTAAAATGAAATGAGCTAGTAATAATGACTATTTCTTTAAAAGTTAGCTTCTGATTTGCCAGTAGTAAGAGGCTATGTTACGAATATAAACAATCTCAAGCAGAGTAGCGAACTTCTATGAATGTTTATAGTTATTTAACCAACAAGTATATTAAAAAGAGCGATTAATGATCGAGACTGTCGAGATTGTCGAGATCATTAATCGCTGTTTAATATTCGAGTTGGTTACAAAATTTTTCCGTCGATCGTATTCTTCTGGCGTCGTTACATAGATTTTTCTTCGCCGATGTCTTTTTAGGTTATATGACCATTTATGTAATTTGACCCTGACAGTTCTAGAGAGCGGTATGTTTTGATTGGAAGGTTTCATTTCACATATGTTCGATTGGCCAATCAAACGACGTCATTGCGTCTTGTGATTAGCTATAACAAATCATGCAATAATAGAAATCGTGCATTAATGTAGTACTTTAATAAACGATTTCGTATTCACTAAACTGACTCATAAATAAACGATCGACGGAAAATGTTATTTTGGCAACTGTTCGGTACTACTAACTTCGTAAACTAATCATCTGACAAAGACATTGTTTTTTTTAAATTTTTTTAGGTGCTTTCCGGAATTTGTTGAGCGCAAATTTAGGGTTTAGACTGAATTTAAAAACAATATTAAATCAGAAATCACAACAAAACAACAGACCGATCATGATACATGGAAAAACGATGGAAATTAAGTTTAAGGGAATAAAACGCCGTTGTTATTACCCGATTTCTTGATTTTCCCAATTAGGTGTTGCACTTATAAGTTTAGTGTTGGTGAGAATTTGAGGGTTCGTTTCCATGATATTGTAATTTATACCTAACATTATGGGATTTGGTAATAGTGGTACGATTCCTCACCGGTAATGTCGGCACCAAACCCAGGTATTGGGACTATTATTTTAATTATTTCTTCTGGTTCTCTTTTGCCACTTGTGCTAGTGGCTACGGCCAACATTGGTTGAAATATTGCTCCAAAGACTCTTAGGAGAAATGCCAGCCCACAAACTTTTGAATGCACGCCGAACTTTCTTCCTTCAGGATGGGGCCGTAGGTATGCATTCTCCTGTTTAGCAGGCGCCTCCACGCTCATTATGTGTAGGAACGTGGCTGATGCGGACTGTGGATTGGCCGGGACGTAAAAGGGGGCCGCATAAACGGGGAGCCGTCATTAATTCTCGGGGCGACGCTGTTCCAGCACAATGGGCATTGTCCGAATAGAGAGAGAGCTGCATAATTAATTAGAGCTCTATGGGGCTAGCGAGATGCGGACGTGCCTGAGCCGCATCCTAGGAGAAGCAGGAGTTCGGGTCAAGTCCTCGCAGGCGGGGAATCCCTCGTTTTACGCTAGATTTAATCTATAATCAAGTCTGACGCACAATACCGTGTCTAGACGAGGAACAACGGCGGTGATTGAACAAAAATTCCACCACGACCTAGTCGGCATCTCTATATGCTCGTGCAATAGACATCCGGAATTCGTAACCAACCCTCTTGGTTTGTTGTGGAATTGGTGACATTTCTGGGGTAGCTAAATATGTAATCACGCTTCCTCTTACCAGTAGGTGACAGGCGGTCGTATTATTCACCAGACAATAATGAACAGGTTCTGTTGTATCAAGTTTACCCCAATCGAAGGGGTTACAAAGACTGGGGTTGTGTTAAGATTATTAAGGTGTATCCAGGGATGCGGTTGAATGGTTTAATTGATCACTAAAGATATTCACTAACTTAGTCAACAATTACTTAGTAGTCAACAGCTTTGTGCTAATCAATTAATAAGATAAAGTAATTTTTTCAGAAGAACGTAACATGAGTAAAATGGCCTCTTGTATGCAAAAATATATATATTTTTTCATTTTGTCATTCGTACTAGTCCGAAATATAACATTTTCAGAAATACAAGTTTGTGGATACATTTCTGGTGGAAATAATATTGAAAAAATTACATCTAGAACCACATAATCATCGATGCCAGATGCCAAAAATTATGTTTTATAGCATCAAAAACGTTATGTGGTAAAGATGTCCATAGATTGTGGGAATTATCTAAGTAGGTTAAAATTAAAGTTTTTTTTATATTTTGTTTTCACTTTAAAACCATGAAGATCAAACGTATAAGGAGTTACAGTAAAAACATTACTTGAGATAATGGGCACATTGGTTTAAGTATATTTGATTTAATGTGCAAGGTTCAAGCTTTTATTCTAACCAATCTACACAATTTTATTACGTTACAACTTGGCACAAATGTCTGTCTTTGGTATCCATAAAAACAAATAATAAAAACCTAAGAAGTTCACTTCTAGTTATTTTAGTATAGAAAATCAAATAATCACGATAATCCTTGATATTTTTAGCCAAAATGTCATAAAAACTTCTGCAACTTCCAGATTTTTAATCTCCGGGTAAAAACTAATGAACCCATATGCATATACCGGGTGATTCAAGTTCGAGGCTCACCATGGGGATCTCGGTTATTAGTGGAGATACCCAGATAGCGTATTTTTGTGTTCAGCAATTATCTAAAAAGAAATTAAGCTATCATTTTTCATTTTGAAGCTATATTTGAAAACTTTGTTTCATAAACGGTCTACGAATACACTGAAAATATTGAATTTATTATTTCTCTTCAGTATGATATGAATAATTAAACCGTGGATTGTGTATACCACCGCATAGACGAACTACAAAGCTTCGATATCAGTTTGAAAGATTCAAGTTCCTCAGTCAGAGCATAGTGGCAGTTCGTATGTACACGTTTCCTTAAAATATTTAAGGGCAAAACCTAGGAAACTTGCCCTCGGTTCTCGTTTTCGGCGTCTAATTAATATTAAAGTACCTTTGTCCATTTGTAACGGACTGAATTATACAGCAACAAAAAGTGAATTAAATATTGAGCGGTCTGAATTTTTTAGAATCTACTCGACTGCGACAAGCACTGAGAATGAGGCCGACGGTGTTGTGATATCCGCGATTACTTCGTGATCGTCGAAAAATTGATGGACGTACTTTGGCCCCGGCATCTTTTTCCTCCTTCCGATCTGAAGAATGACGTGTTAAAAGCGACATTAGAGCTCTTATCTGCCCTGACGTGAGCCTTTGAAAAATTGATTCTTCTAATGGGTTATCGGTTTCTATTTTTTACGTCTTCTATCAGTTCGTGGTACTCGCAGCTTTCAGAAAATAAGCGATTAGGCGTAGCTATAATTATTTTGTGGTGTGATATGCGTTGAGATATAGAGAAGTAATTAATTTGAGCTGATAACGCTGGAATGAGATAACAGAGAAACCATATAAACGTGTGGAATAACGAAAAGAATACTTTATTGGGGGAATGAATACAAAGAATGCCGCGGTGTTCAACAATTCGCAAAACTCTTATTATTAACTAATCTGTAGAATTAACTTTAGCTCCCCCTCTGTTTAGCATGGTTCGCATTGTTTAAGAATTCCTTCTTACTTACGATTATTGCCCCTGGTGCTTCATTTTACGTCTCAAAGCATATTTTGTTCCCAACTGTTATATTCACCGCTGTTTATTATTATTATTTTCTTATCTGGTCTTCACCTAACTACTTAAACTTAAATTCAACTTACTATAGAAAATCCCTTGGAATCTTCGAACTAAACCTGCGCATTCCGCGGTGATGGGTGTACAGTGTACACTAGAACGACTGTAATGTACGTACAAAATACTAGGAGAAACCTAACTCATTCCGATGCAAAAACAAAACGAACGATGGACTTATGTTTTTAATTTATTGAAATAAAATATCTAATTTGTTATAAAAAGGATTTTGCAATATCTGTGACAGGTTATCTACAGGTTTGAGTTGAGGTGGCTACAGTATTATGCCATCTTTTCAACAATCAGCTTGTTTTAAATCTTTTCTAATTTGTACGCTTTATTGATATCTAATATAGGTTGGATTTCTTTGGGTAACTAGCAGTGAAACGCCTTGTCTAATTGACCTTATTTATTCTTCCAATATTTCGCCAATGATTTTTGGCTTTATCAAGGTTCTACCAAATATTTTTGAGGTTATATAAATAAAAAGTGGAAATTTGATTAAAGTTACTTACAATAATAGTCTTAGGCGGTGATTAAATGTTGGTTATGCATTGATATTGAACTTTTAATGCTAAATAATTTTCGTTGACAGAAATAAATGTGGCTTAATATTAAAATTAATTAAAATTGTATGAAATAATTATAATACTTGATCACTAAGGTTGTTGGAATCCAAACTACTACATTCGCTATTAGAAACGATGTCATTATTAATGTTTAACACATTGCTATAAACTGCGTGCCATTTTTAATCTCACGGGCAGAGTTTTTATATAATTTTATATAATAGATGTTCATTACTGACTTCTATTGAACACCGGTTTTGTATGACATAGTTGTCCTATGGACAAATATCTATATTTTTGCAATAAAAAACTCAATTAAACATCAGCATTAAAGTTCCTTGTAAATGTTTGGGATTGGCTGGACACGCAGTATTTTATAACTACATTCGGAGTAGGTTTTCCAAGTTTTTTTTTATTGCAGCCTTATCGAAGGCAGTTTGCAAATGTTGTAAAATAGTTGTAAAACTGTAGCGATAGACTTGCGCTTGTAGCGGTAGACGCTTGTAAACTTGCGCTTGGAATTCGCTTAAAGATGTTCGCTGTTTTGGTAAATTAGATGTTATTAATCGTTGCTTCTTATACTATTATTACACACAATTAAACTATTTTCGTTTCGTTGTCATGTTTGGGAGTTGCGCAAATCTGCAACCTACTGCACGAGCCACCACTGGAGGGTAGGCCTGTACATATTAGTTATATTAATTTGCGTTCAAGCTATGGCCTTCCTAGCATGAAAATTGGGCTTTTAATCCCAAACTTACCATGTTCTAACGACTTATGAAGAAATGCACACCATTTATCACAAACAAAGCGTATATATTATATAAATTATAAATTATATTATATAAAGAGTATATATTGAACTTCGACTTTTTATTTTGATTTGCGATGAAACAATATACTTCTTTACTAATGGCCTTTTTAATACTCACTAACGATATTCTAACACTTTGTGAACGAATAGGTACAACTTTCCTGCGACAAAACAAAAGGTAGGTTATGAACTAAACTATTATTTTTTTGCGGTCAAAGTAATTACTCTCAAATATCAAAAGTGGTTTCCCTAATCCTCCCTCACGATTTTGAAAGTATTACAATCAAAATAAATAAAAAATGTGAACAAAAACAATTTTCATTTTCTGTAATCCGTCGAAATGAATGTACTCCAAACCCCAGTTCCACAGGTTCTGAGGCTTTCTGTATCACATCGCTTTGATTTTCCCGCATTCAAAACGAAATATAACCTGAAACCACTACATTCTATATTTCCATATTAGTCGAACGCCATTGAAAGGACGTCGATAGCGTTGATGCAAAACAATCGAACAAATAGTCTATAATGCCAATCGTAATAATTATACAAATATTAGGTTCTGTTGTTAACCAATTTACTATAATTCGTTCATAAATTTACTAAAACGGAACATCAACAGTCGTCCTAAACTGCCTTTGAAAACATTAACAACCCTTAACGGGGAATGGACACGAGGGCACTGCGTTGCGAAATGTAGTTATTGAAACCCCTGCATCTAATCACTTTATCTAGAAAATCTGTCTGAAATTTTAATGTCACTTGTTCATTTTTACCGCGCAATAAGCCTGTAGTTAACCCTACAAAAATCCTAAAGCCAACCTAAACTAAAACTGCATTTAATAAACTTTAACAGGTCACAATAAATTGCATCACTAAGTGACGACCCGTACACTTCCCCGTGTTCCCACATTACCAACAAAGTGGTAGTGAACCGAAGACCTGCATTAGTTTAATAGTGCATTAGCTGGCGCACCCTGGTGTCTGTCGTTCGCGCTAAAAATTGCTATAATGCAATTTGAGAATCAACTACCGACCTGCAATAGCGCCGACCAAAATAGGAACCCTATTCAATATGGCACGAGATATATGGGCGTATATAGGAAATTCATTACCAACATATCGGATAATGAACCTGGTAGTGGGGCCAAGGCGGACGTATAGATCGCGCCAAAGTAGCCCATTTGCAAGGACCGACTGCGATCTGTATGTGCAGTACATGTGTACAGTTGCCAAGTCGTTAAAACGCGCGATTTATGCCGCCGGCGCATAAGAACGGAACAACTTTATAAATTGTGTAATTTATTCAGGGCATCGCCGTCTATTCACAGGCTAATGTATTCGACCAATAAAGCCGAGCTCCGCCGATGATGGTGCGCTCTTGCGGGCCATAGACAACATAAACACCGCGTTATTGTCGGGTTAATTTCCAGACTGTCAAGTGAGCCTTAACTATCTTAAGAGACGAACGGAATCACAAGTTAGAGGAGCCTATTGCCATAGATTGTCAATTTGGTTAACCTGATTATCTATCAACAAGTTTATCGAAATAGATAATGAGTGTATTAGAGCACGTGCCAAACGGCAACTCGAAAGAGGAATAGGTAAATTTACAAGAAAGCATAATGTTTATGGAGTCAACATAAGTGGAACAAGTTAGAGGAAGACTTAATCCGTAAATGCTATTCACTGATGTCCCATATTTTACTTTGCTCTAAACAGGAAGCAGTAACACTTTACTAACTGTCCTCTGCTTTTTACTCACGCACTGGGTTCACTAGTTCTAAGGTTTTAGTACTTTAGCATCTTCTCACTAGATTCTGGTTGTCTTGTAGCCCATTTTGGGCACCAAATGTTCTGGTATTTAGATTGACTTGTGGGACGCCAGGATCTTGGTGCAGCACACCGTATATTCCAAGAAGCGCTAACTATATTTCCCAATACTTTATTTTGGAAAGACTGGTTTTCTTTGATATTTGCATGTTTGATACAACCACAAAGTTGAATGCTGTGTACCCAGATCAGTTCTAATTGGTATTTGGTTGTAAATATGTTATTTATTTTGTGCGGACAATTCCCAAATAAAAGTACAGCTTTCTTTATTACAGGCTCTGCTTTTACCCAAATACTTTGCAGTGTTCTCATATGGAACTAAGGCACCGTTTATCTTGACACAATAGGTGTGGTGTCGATTCTTTTCTTGGTAATGTTAATATGTACAGATTTCAGTTTGTTAAGGTTGCTCTTCCATTTTTTGGTCCATTGATGTAATTGATTGCAAGCTTACTGAAGCTTTGTAGTTGGTTTTTCTACTATTGGCTCCACCGCCAGGCCTGTAGACCCGTCGCATCTCTAAAGTTGCTGTCACGTTTTCTTGTTCTGGTAAGTCACTTGTATATAGTAGATAGAGGATTGGTCCCAGAACGCTACCCTGGGACATGCCTACTTTTACTTCTTGTATGTCCGAGAATTCATCTATCTGTTTTATCCTGAATAGTCTATTTGATATAAAGGCTGTTAGTAGATGAACTTATTGGATAGGTAGCATACTCTCTAGTTTAGGTATTAAGCCTCTTTGCCAAAGCTGGTCAAATGCTTCTGTCACATTAAGAAAGATTTTTTACCTAGATTCTATTTATGCAGAATTTAACACAATTTAACACAATTTGGTAACTGTCTTAGTATTTCCTCGGCGATGAGATCATATCCAGGTGCCTTGGTTGGATTAAAGTTTGATTTGATTTTTTTGGCGACTCCCTTTGCAGTAACTAGCTGGAAGACTACTGCTTTAAAGTTCAAAGCTTCCTCTATAAAGTCCACACTGACCAAGCGGAACGGTAGGCTGAAAGTTCATTCAGTACAAAAAAAGTGTATATGTTTTGAAGATTTTTATAAAACTTAGGTCGCTTGCGGTAGAGCTTCTTTTGTGATATGTGATTGGGTTTTCCTTGCGGTATATGTGGGTTCATACAGACATGTTTTCATCAACTTGAAACTCAAAGAAAGTGCTCAAATTAAGTAAAAGCAATTATAATCGATTGTATTTTTAAAAGCGATTACGGAAAAATTGATAATGCAAAAGCAGTTATCTTTATGAATTTTGCTGCGAAATGTTTTCGGTGTCGAGAAATGCGCTGAACTGTTTGTTTGGGTAACTCCTTAACCCATTAGTTTTCCCATTTTGTGAGGCACCGCTAGGACGTTGTTAGACTGGTTGATAGTCCATTGCTTAAGATTTGAGCGCAGAGCTTTTCGGAAGACTAAAGGTCCCACCAGTATGGCGATGCTCACACGGACAAGATTTTTTATGGGTCGCTCCCGACGCCACCTGTCACCCTAAACACACAACAATTCGGTACATTGTACCACAGCAATGTACTCTTGCAATGCATTATCGCTTATTTTGGTTGATCTGACGTATTCGGAAATGAAGTAATCTATATGTGTGCGTCGATGTGAAAATGGGCCAGTTATCCGTTTCTAGTTGCGCAGATAATCGCAAATAAAGTTAAACTGGTTCAAACTACACATTTTTGTTTTATTCGTTAATTAGTCTCTTCATTCTGTTTTTTGTCAGATGTGTTCGTCGGAAACCCGTATGCGGTTGGAAACGTATGAAAAAAAGGCTATCATGATATCACGCTACGCTCTAGCGCATTACAGTATTGGCGCGTACAGTGGCACAAACAAATGTCCGTATGATAGCAATTTTTAAACTTGTCTCTACAAAATATAATTAAAAGTTATATAATATTCCATGACAATTACTACACTTATATTATAACTGCACTTGTTGTTTGTCTCTTTGGTTGCTTCTCTATTTATTTGTTGCGTTCAAATCTTGTAATCGATCTTTTTCCTACTTCCCGCAGTGTCCAATCGAATTGAAATTTAGAAACTTTTCCATAAATTGAAAAAATTGCAAAATTTGGAAAATATTCTCCGATTGAGTTGAAATTTTGCATTTGAACAGATTTCTGGAAACAATGACATGAATCAATAAAAAAAATTCGGAAAATTTTCCAAAATTAGGAAAAAATTTCAAATTTGTCCAATAAAGTTGAAATTTTGTATGTGGACAGATTTCCGGCTACAATGCCTGAAAAAAACTGTTCTCTAATACCTTGTTTTTAAAAAATGTACTTTTTATATACATTTATTATGATTGTATTTTCATGTAATTTGATACTATCTGATTTATTTGTATTTTATACGCCGGCAGATTGAATTCCCAAATTTGTACTTTTAACTGACATAAGTGTTGAAATCTGACAGCTGCATAATAGGGGTTGCACTAAGTCTCAAAATTTAAAATTAATACGCTCTATTAGTGCCAACCGTATACCGGAACTGTCCGCAAACGTTTTTTGTTAAAGAAAAAAATCGGTTCGTACGCAATTAATAATATTAAAATCGGTTTCGTACCTTTAAATATGAACGGGCTGTGATTGGTGTGACGTAGCATGCCTGGTCGAAGGCCACGTGACAGAGCTAGTTACGATGCGATTGTCAGGCCTTCACTCTTTCTACAAAATGTGAAAATATTGACATTAATGTTGGACGTACGTCTTCTCAGACGACTGTCAATAAGTTTGCTTGTTTGACAACAAGCAAACATTTCATGACACAACTATACTTATTTGTTATCAGAACGCACACAACGTCCTCCAGATGCTATACATTTAACTCGATGCTGGTATCGTGCCCGTAGGTCCTATTTTTCCGGCTGCTCTCTACGGGCTAGGCTCGCTAAGCTTCTCACCAGGCTTATGACGTCACAGAGCGTTTTGGCGCGGTTTAAACTTTGATGTTCAATAACAATTGAGTGCAACACTATTATGCGGAAAAAATTTACACACGGTATTCTTACCACCTAAGGATTTTATTTGTTAAGTTAGGTAAAATCATGCAAGACCCCTATTCTGTTAAAGGAAATAGGAAAACAAAAGTTGCGAATTCACGTTAATTTATTATGGGTGCCAGATGGAACTCGGTGCAATTTTGAATTATAAACATCTAACATCAGATATTTCTGTTTTCTTCTGAATCAGTCAGTTTATTACATGTTTAGTGGCAATTTTGTTGCATTTTGAATTTTATACATCAGATTTAAAATCCGAAACCTTCATATAACACATGTTTTAATTTTTAAATGAAGCCGATATTTGATTACATGTTTGGTCGCCAAATTTGATCCGCCATTTTGAATTGAAAAAATCCGAAATCAAATTTGGAATCCCGAAAACCACTTACGAGAATATTTAAATCTTCTTAAGACCCGAGAGATGAAGATACCTAGTTTACACTATTTTGTAACCCCAGGCCAACGGAATAATGAAATAATAAAATCTACTAAAAATCTTAAAACTAATATCGAAATTCTTCCAAAATTGTTGGAGTCAGCGTAACATCCTAATATGCGCCAAGTTATTAACTTTTAATCTTTGCAAAAGTTTGGAGCGTCATAGCGCAAAAGTTTACTTTTTGCATCAGCAACTTATTTTTTTTTCTTTTCAATTTTTCTTTACGGTAATCGGCTTAAAATGTTGGAGTACATTTGGTATAACTTATTCTATCTAAAAACACACATAACTCAATTTCGGTCATCTGGTCCCTTTTCAAATCCAGGCACAGGCGATACCTACATTAAAGTTGGTGATAATGGGTCAGAATTGTGATATAAGTGAAGCTATGCCGTAAAACCGGGTGTTGTTTTATAGTGCTAATGTTGTATTCAATTAGTACTATTATTACTATTATTATTATTATTATTATTAGAGGCGGAGGTGGCCGAGTGGGTAAGGCGAATACCTTCCACTCAGAAGTCCAGGGTTCAAGCCCAGGTTAGGCAGGGGATTTTTCAAATACTCCGTCTCCCCGATTGCCGCACAGACAAGCCACTGGCTTTGTGCACATGGCAATATCCCAAAAAAAAAAAAAAAAAAAAAAAAAAATTAACCGTAAGTGGATACGAAATACAATTTTTTATAACTGAAAGAAACCCATGAAAAAAGCCAAGTTGAATTCACCGAAAACTTTAGTTATTGGACCATTACCGAGTTGTATTCAAATTCCTTTGTATAAGATGTTTGGTAGCATAAATAGAAAGAAGCATTATTCTGTTCAGTTTCATATTGAATAGGAGTTTCAGATTAGTTTACGTTTAGTTGAAGATACGATGTAAAAGTAAGGAGTGATAATGGATTCAAGTAGGAAACAGTGCCAACAGGGGGATGTATCCGCTGGAGACCCACAAGAAACGAAAGTCAAAGAAATGGGAAAATATGTCGCCCGGTCCCGGTTCAGCAAAAATCAGGCAGTCGTGAAACTTTAAAGCAATAACAAATTATATTTGTATTCAATTTAAAGTCTGGGAAGAGTTCCGGCGGGAAAGTTGGGGCGAGGGCGGCGTGCGGAAAAAACCGGTAAAGGGGGGTAGGTAGGAGCGGCGGGGAGCGTCGCGAAAGTGGAAAGATGAAACCGCCGAGCCGAGGAAAAGTTCTTCGGCGCGGGGGCGGGTGGCATAAAATATGCGGATGAGCCGGAGTTTTGAGGCGCGCGGGGGCCACTCGGATTTGCATATACAAAACGTCAGATGCCAGTGCACAAGAATAGCTTTATCGTGTACTCACACGCCGTTACCGTACCACCAGCCACCCCCCATACTCGCAATCGATATTCACCCTTCCGCGCCACAGCCGAGCCTCTCCGACCGCAAGAAACAAATACACGTATTTTCCATAAAAACTACTAAAAATGACGATCCTGCTGATCTGTAGCACCAGATTCAGATATTCCTGTACCATGGGGAATTTAACTTAATCTAGTGAAACTGATAAATCCAGGAGTAGTTCTTCTTCAAACTGGCATGCCTCATGCTGCATTAGGAAAGGCGACGTTACTGAGTAGACCAGGGAATAGCGTAGAAAATGACTGAGTTAGTGACAAAAAACTAGCAGGAAGCCAACGGTCCCAGGTCACGTGGAACAGTCCGTAGATGTATTGTGATGTGTTTCCCACTCGAAAATGTCATTTCTTAATTTGTTATAAACCAAAAACCTCAAAAAAATCGTGATTTTTTCCGTTTTACTCTTGTAAAAACTGAACCGATGGAACAATCTTGATTCTTGCACCCTGCACAGACTCGATTGAAGTAATGTTAACGGCGGAAATTTGAAAAAACCGGAAAAATCTGCGTTTTCTTCAAACATTAATAACTCCGCCATTTTCAAACTAGTAGCGGAAGTTTTTCGCGTGAAAGTAGTGATAGATGGGTACTTTGAGTGTGGACAACCCAGGCGTCGTCCGATGAATAGTTTTTGCACAATTGCGATTTGAATATTTTTATGCAATATGTTTCGGCAAGTCTGGATGCGTCGGAGGTGGTCCGATTTTAATTTTTCTACGTATTTCGAGAGTAGAAGTATTGTGCTACAAAACGCCAATTTTTATTTTGTGTTCAAATGTTGCGAAATAGGTGAAAAATGCTTGCAAAATGTAACATATCTGTAATCTTGGAGGCTTTTCCGATAGATTTCATTACGAAAATCACAAAGTTGTATACTTAGAATGGCTTGTTTGCATTCTAAGTATACAACTTTGTGTGTTTGGTAACACGACCTAAATTTTTCACAGTATCACATTGGACCTACATCATTTATTTTAAAATAAATTTTGGATTTTTTAGCAAATATTTATTTGATAATATTTTTTGCAACCTTGTCGATTCTATCTCCTGCCATCATCTTCGGCATTCTTGTGAGATCTGAGATCTTTTATTGCTTTGCAGCTAAACTAATGACTCCCAAACGTCGAAACAGGACTCCCCATTTGACTCCCCCACAAGACCTCCCGATTTCCAAACAATTCCAATAAAAAAATTCATAAAATGTGAACGTTGGGCCAGCTTGACGGTACAAAAAACAATTTGCATTTTCTCAAAAACCATGTACTCCCAAACGAAAAACTATACTCCCAATCCCTTCCTAACAATTCCCAAACGATTTGCATAAAAATTTACTTCAATTTCAAAACAGGGGGGGGGGGGGTAACTTGACAACGGTTGTTTCTTGCGTTCACCATACGTTGAACATAGTTTCTGAAGATCAATTTTTACAACTATGCAGCCAGTACAGAGAACTTATGATGAAGAAAACATAAAGTGTCAGTGATTTAAACGATTTCATAGGCGGACATGACAAGAAAATACCATATTCAAAATCATATTGGGAAGATAATGAATATATCACAAATATCATGTGCTGGAAGAAAGTGCAATTTTCTTGTAGAACGGACGATTGGTGGGAATCCTGAAAACACAGCCAAAGCGTCGCATATATTTAGTTCACTCATAGGAAGAAGGTGTGAATAGGAAACATTGAATAACAAAGCCCGAACAGCGTCGAAAGCTATTGCGCACGGACAAAGTTGCGTTAAGCTTGTCAATATTTAACAAGGCAAGGCAAATGCGCGGAGCGTTGGCGTTAATTCGTAATCAAATTGACAGTAACGAGTCCGAATTAAAAGGCAAACAGCGAAGAAAATTATGAAAACAAATACAACGCCGGTGCGGAGAGGGGTCGTCGGACAACAATAACACTGGAAAATACTAAATTACTCAAAACAATGGAACGCCACGTAGGGCGAAGTGCACAATTACTAAAAACAGGGGGAGTTGGCGCGGCAGTCATCGACCTGCGTTACTCTCTCAAGTGCTATAATTTAATAGTGAAACTGCCAGGAGATAACACGTGTTTTGAATGAAAATACGCTATTTAACAATATACATTGTGTAGTATTGAAGATGTCCCCACTGCACTGCTCTAAATATTAGAGAAATACGGATTTTGGCCTGATAGCCCAGTAAAATTAGGATTTCACTTTGAGAAAATTCAAACCCAGCTGGATTTCTGTATATATCGATATCGTGTCCGTGAGTTATTCACAATCAAATTAGTCCGAATTCAATGTATTAACACTATTAACAATATTTTGCTTTCGATTGACCAGACGACATTGAGCGTTATTAGTAGGCTTACCATACATCTCGGGTTCACCGGGACAGTCCCGACTTGGGACATCGGTCTCGGCGTCCCGGCCGGTTTGGTATTGTGTCCCGGCTACAATTCTTGACTGGAATTTATATCAGTAACAAATCACTCAGATCAAAAGATTGATTGATTATTGTCAAACTAGTGACATTACTTAGAGGCATTACTTTTGATCGGTAGACCACATCTAGCGCTGAAACTTGCAAATGGTAGAATTTTGGAAATCTAAAAAGGCCTCAAGTCATATGTTCTTTGCCAAGAAAAATGCTTTCATTTTACTACTTTTGGATACTTATTGAGAGAAAATAATGATGATTTAGGGGTAACAACTCCGTTGCTAACAGCCAAAGAAACACTGATTGCTGAAAATTGTTTATAACTTCAAGGGAAAATGATTATTACGTAAACTCGTCGGTAATGTAGTATCAACTAAAGAAGTGAACTGAAGTCAACTGAAGAAGTAACCCAAGTGAGGATAATTTTTGGAAAAACACCTCCGCCTGGATTTGAACCAGGAACCCTCCAATTTCCGGTTGACAGCTCTCCCAGTTGAGCTACAGAGGCTGTGGAAATTTATAGGTTTTATTTGTCATTTCAGGACTTTCAATCCGAGTTTCGAATTAAACAAACCCGTCGGGACACCTATTGGGGCTAGATGGAAGTTTGGTAACTAGGAATCGCTAAATGATTATTGCTAAACAGCTGATATAGATGAGTAAATTCAACGGAAAATGGTTATTACGTAAACTCGTCAGTAATGTAGAATAAACTAAAGAAGCGAATGATATCCTCACCTGGGTTAATTATCAAAAAATATTTTCAAATAAAAGTTCTTGGGGATTAAACAACCTCTCGTTTAAGTATAGTTTTAATATACAGTCGTGTTGAGTTTATTATAAAAATTTGCAAACCTTTCCATTTTATGTATATTTTTATTATTTTAGATTAATTCTAAGAACTTTTTGCAGAAATGATTTTTTTAAGAGGTGTCATTTCTGATTCATGACCAACTCCTGAACATGAAATCATGTATTTTTTCCACCATACATACACATTTATTTTAATGTGGCAGTTTGAACATTTAATTTAATTCTATTTAATTGTAATAATTTCGTTGTTCAATGAAGTGCATATATATATAATAAAAAGCGGTTGGATTCCTTATTCTTGTTTATTTTTGTCTATCGCTACATATTTCGTGCCCCACTGGGCACTTCTTCAGGTGGTTTCGTCAAGTGTGGATCTTTGAGAACATAAAACTAACATACGAAGGTCACAAACAAACATATAAAGTTGCATAATAAATTATCATGTATAAATTGAATGCGCGCGTTTAGTATCATGGTCACCAAGATTGCCGGATCTTACCCCTTGTGATTTTTATCTATGGTATGACTTAAAAAATAAATAAGGTGTATCGTGTTTATAATTTTGGCAACGTTGGAGAGTGATGTGACACCGTCATCGCCGCGTTCAATTCGATTGACAGAAGAACCCTCGGTAAGGTCATATTATCACAGAATGCTGTGAAAAATGCCTCCATGAAAATGGCGACATTCTTGAAAACATTATTTAGTTTGTTAAAATGTTGTTACTTTTTTATGTTGTCTAGTTAGTACAAATAAATATATTCCAAAAGTTTACTGTAACTTTACTATGGGCACATAAATACTGTATCACTCAAATGTGTTTTTCATGGCCCCATGCGATCATTTCAGATATTAAATAAAAACTCCAATTTTGTCGGCTTATTGTATTCTAATTATGGCAGTTGGCATACCAAATCACTCAGAAAAAAATATTGTTTTAAAAATAGCTTGGAAACCATTTGGAATTCAACTGTTTTCTGAACGTATTATGAAAGAGCACATAAGTATGCACTACTTTGCTCATTTAACTGACTTTCTATCTCTATTAATAACAATAGTACCCATACAATCCAACGTCCCGTGTGACGTTGGAACACCTGTATAGGTGTTCTATTTAGAAAAGGAACGCTTACAAAATTTCTAAAATGAGCACCCTGTATATTGAAAATGTATTTAAACGATAGCTTGTTTACAGTAAAACGCGTTTATTTACAATTTTTTAAAATTTCTTACGGTTGGAGAATTATATAGGTGTTCCGGTAATTTTGGCTAACCCTGTATATCGAACAGTGGTCCCCAGCGTGGTAGAATATCGTTATGCGGCTACTGTCGTCCTTGGTAATTGATGTGAGTAATTGGAATGATTATAGAATCGTAAAGTGCCAGAACACACAATATTTGCATCAAATTTTCTAAATTGCTAACATTTAAACCCTATAAAGTCAGTTTTATATACCTTTATATTACTTATGTCATTATGTCGTTATCATTTTAAGTGGGAACTCTTTAGGGTCTCATAAATTCAAGTATTTTACATATTTTATTTTGAATTGTCCAGTTTGACTATAAATAACCAACGAATTACAAAAATATCAGAACAATCGGAATACGTTACATACCATGGAAAGTCGGGTCGTATTAAAACACGAGGTCACTAAACTCAGTCTCACGTTAAGTTTTATTGAGCTTCAGCTAGCACGCTAGTTTTCTACGGCAATTTTTCATTTACTCTATGTGATTTTTAAGAATAAAAATGCATATGTACGTTAATTAAATGTCCCATTTCCATTGATTTATGAGAAATTTCTTAGATTTGGATCCCGTCGTTCAACCTGGTTAAATTTGGTACTTACCAACGTCAACAACAATATAAAATCACTACATCGTGAAAACGATAGAAGTGCCTACATATTTTGTTTCAACAACAACAAAAAACATAATGCCATTTTGTTCGTGCGAACGAGCGAATTTTTTATTCATATTTCATTCATGTATTCCGCGGTGTGTGGGGGCAGACGTCACTGGAACGTGGGATTCCGAATCAGGTATTTGAATAAAAATATGACGACGCATTGTAGCCGCGAGACGTAGTGTACGCTTACGCGAAAGCTCGCCGCCACCCCTGCCCTTTGCCTTTAGTATTTCATGTTCTTATCGGGCTTCGTGCAAAGTTTCATGACCTACTCCCGTCTAGATCCGTTGCTGCACACGCTCGAATAAAAAAATATATATCGGAACAGCCATTTATTTCTTTTAGCTCACGGTCCAAAGTTTTTATTATCCGCACGCCACTGTACTGGGTCAAGGATCCATTCAAATCGCGATTCCGCTTTCAGTAAAAATCACTTGTCGCACACAGCTGTGAATATCGTGTAGGAAAAGTTGTGATCTGAATATTAGAATAAATTACAGTGCGTAGATTGAAGTAGACTCGAATTGCTTCTCTTTTGTAAAAAAAGTGAGTACTTACTTTTTTCCCGGATATTCATAAAAGTGCAAATCAATGTCACATCGATTGACTTTAATATATTGTAGCAATATGTTGTTCAATATAAAATCGCCATGTTTCAGTGCAACAGAAATAATAGTGTATTAACACAGGAAAAGTTTTTGGATTTTAGCTCTCGGTTTTTGTCTCCCTCCGCTTCGCGTCGGGAGACAACACAACCTCGAGCTAAAATCTAATACTTTTTTCCCTTGTATAATAAAGAACTATTTTCTTTGTAGTAAGCTTGAAAGAATACTCATACATTCCAAGTTTTGTTGAATTATTCTCATATTTTTGTTTTCACATAGCTTCTAGAATCTAGATTGACAAGAGGAGACGGAAAAAGAGGAGAGAGACGCGAAAATCACGCGTTCATACGTCAATCATTAAAGTTTAGTAAAGTTAGACTAGAAACTGGGCAGTCCTAATAATTGATCGCCTATCCGGGTAGATCGCCGATTCGGGTAGATCGCCGATCCGGGTAGATCGCCTATCCGCGGAGATTGTCGATCCGGGTAAATCGCCACTGATTTTATTTTGTCTTATTCATATTTTAAAGTTTATGACGACAAAAACAATTCTGGTGAAACTTGGTGTTAAGTAGTGTTAAGTGTTAAGTATAAGTAATAACTCTTCTTGCTTCTCACAAATGCAAAAGTACAAAGATATAAAAACCTGTGGATCGCTGAACATCTTGCACATTCTGAGCACAAAACCAAGAGAATGGGACGCCGCAGGACACACACTCTCAACCTGGCCAACAAACGATAACTCTCCGTCGTATCAAACCCCTAAAGCTCTCCCCGATAGAGTGTAGGTAGACTGAATTGTGTTCCGTTTACGAGTCGCAGACATTGCTTGGTATTTTTCAATATTCAACGGTAAGCCAAAATCGATGCACCATGTACCAAGTCGGTGGAGATTCAATTGAAGCAGTTGCACACCATCTTCAGATCGTATGGGAGTAAACAACTTCAAATCATCCGCATAAGCAAGAATATGACAAGAAAGCGTTTCCCGCAAGTCATTAATAAACAGAAGGAACAATAGAGGCCCCAAGTTTGATCCCTGTGGCACGCCAGAAGAAGAAAGATACACGTGGGATTCGAAACGATTATAGAACACATAATTCCTTCTGTCGTGTAAGTAAGATGATAGTAAATTCAATGCAGCTGGACAGAAGTCGAAGAGACTCAGTACAGTACATCCAATTGTCCGCCAGCATCCACAATCTCAGCAGCAAACTGGGTGAATGCCGCCAGATTGGTAGTAGTGGAGCGGCCAGGGAAAAATCCAAATATCTGAGTGTACAGAGCCCGTTCGAATAATGTCGCAAAATTCAACAATATTGCAATAGGCCTGTAATTTGTAATAACACCATTGTCACCTTTCTTATGCACTGGGCAGATTCTGGCCATCCTCCAAGCATCCGGAAAAGTCGACGTTCTAATTGCCAAATTAAAAATATACTGAAGTGGAAATCCGAAAATAAGCCCGGAAATAAGTCCTATACGTTGATTACACAATGATGTACGTCAAAATTCAAAAATGCTAACGTTTTACGAACCACATTATTGCAAACAGCCCTTCTTAAACAAAACGTCCTATCTGCAGATGCAAAGTTTTCACATAATCTTGTCTTTTTGTGCTTTTTACCACGTCTTATGCACTTTTTAAATCCATTAATGAAGTCGATTGTCCAATGAAGTTATTAATTGTCATCCCTGACTAACTGGGTGGATACTTTATGTCCACATTTTTTTTACTTTTGATGTTAGTTTTAAAAATTACCTTCACGTGTTCACCATTTACTGAACCATGGAACTTTTTTCGTGCAGCTGATCGATGTGTGCCATGCATAAACGTCCAAAATACAAATACCGTCTGCGTTATTCCCTGGTGCAGCAGTATCGAACGTGTAAACTTTGTAGATTTGCGCGATTACAAACAGATGAAGTATAAATTGCTGTCCTGCACGCGATCATGTACTTCGGAAGTAGCCTGACGTGGAAAATTGCAGTGGAATTAGATTCGGGCTATAGAGTGAATATTCCCCTCAAAACCGAATGGGCCTTATTCAAATTCTGTGGAATAGAAACGGCAAATCCTGTTTTTTTACATGACAGGAAATCTAATAACGACGAACACGTATAAACAAGAAGTAAGTGATAGTAAACCGGACCCTGGGGTTCCCTTTTGGCCGGAAAACGAGAAATGGAAATGAAGTTAAGGGCGGGATATTGGCAGAAATATAACTTTGAAACATCCAGAAGTGACCCTATTTGGCCTTCTCGATGTTTTGGGGCGTTTATTCTGTATGGCATTGCCTCGGCAAAACGAATTTCGGCACACAATATCTATACAGCATTATATGGCATAATGATTGGACCAAAAATAAACAATAAATATCAATTCGAAAAGTTTTTTAAACTTTCACTATCATGGTATAAAGTATAAGTCGACCATATCGCTGATTAAAAAGAGAAATATATTTGAAAGACCATAAAAACAAGAGACATAACCAACAAACCTGCACCAAAATGATTTACACAATAGTATCGAGGGTGACAAACAATATGGTATATACAATTTGCTTTTGTTTGACATGGTAGTAGTTGATATTGGTACAAACTTCAGAAGCAGCATACGAAAACTAGCTTGTGTTTTCACAGGTAGCAAATTTTGTTTAATTCAAATTAATATGCGTTGACTCACATCAGTCTGTTCTTTAAATAGAGGCAATGAAATATTACTTGTCAATAAAAATGCATTTGTTTGGTAGACAGAACGTTAATTTACATCAAACAATTTATGTTTTCAGTTAAAACAACTGAAAAAAACAACAGTTTGTGAATTATAAGGAAGAACCAAGATTTATTTAGTACAAGTAACTTTTATTATTTAGAGGAAAACATTTAGGATAGGATAAATGAACGAAATTGTTAGTTGAGTTAAAATGCGATATTTAAATGTTGCAATATATGGTTCTTTGATCAAAGTAATTATTAATTGATTGAATTAATTTATGTGGACTTATAATAATTTATTGTAAGTCCACATAAATTCATTCAATCAATTAATAATTTCTTTAATCAAAGAACCATTTATTGCAACATTAAATAATCGCATTTTAACTCAACTAACAATTTCCTTCATTTATGTGATGGGCATTCTTTAGTCGACTAATGACTAATGACTAATGACTAATGACTAATCACTAATGAGTAATGACTAATGACTAATGACTAATGACTAATGACCAATGACTAATGACTAATGACTAATGACTAATGACTAATGACTAATGACTAATGACTAAGCTTACATATGTTAGTCATGACTTGTGACTAATAAGTTAGTCATTAGTCTTGCGTTATCTGATTGACGATTAATTTAGTCATAAGTTAGCCTAAGTTATCTGTGCTATTTCTGAAGTTGGTAGCCGGTTCAAACCAAAAGACTTGTAATCCTATAATATTATATATTTGGAGTGCATAATTTTGTCAAGTTGAAGTTTAGAATAAACCCTTGTTCTCGTGTTGACCAACTAGACCACAATATTACATGTATTATGTAAAATAAATATGCCACTTGTGTAATCAATTGGAATAAAACTTAAACAAAAGAATTACGCTTGGAGTAGATAATGATGTCTAAATAAACGTTCGCAGGCTACAAACTGAAATACCTTTTGTGCTGGGTCTTAATCCTCTTCAGCGCGCATTAGTGTTCAGTTTATCGACTAATTGGTGCGCCCAAGGCATTTTTGCCAACGGAACACTGCGCCATCAGCAACTGACTGCTCAACGCGGAAATTGTGTCAGTTGGTACAATATTGGATGCGCATTTTCGTGCAAATTCGAAATTATCGGGCGTAGTCAATCAAACAGCCCGCACATATTCGGGAGTCAAAAACTTTTCGTATTAATTGTGAATTTGATAACACTACACATGTTCATCTGCAAATATTAATTACAGTAGTTAGTGAATAATCTGCGCTTTGAACGCAACGCACGTACGTGTTTGCAATTACAATTAACTCGAATGTGGTTCAGCTTTGCCAGTGGTAATATTCAATATAAATACGCGAAAGTAATCATAGTAGGTATTGATAATTTATTGGAATCAGATCGCGGTTGTTATAAGCTATGTTTAGGCAGGGTAGATTGTTTTGAATTGCAGTAACCTATTCTCCCTCTCTGCATTTGACTCTGGAATATCAAAAAAATAATATGCTAGGTGGAGCACAAAGTTTCTAAAACTTGTTTATGGAGGGTAAATGCAGGTGCCAGTAGTACGAAATAAACAAACTCCCTGTTGCTGAGAAGTAGAAAGATAAGCTAATAACCTCAAAATGCTAGTTGTGCCACACGCTACACCGGACAACAATTTTTTTTAAAGAAGAGATATAAACGTAAAAAAATTATATTAAATCAAATCCTTTGAACAAACTGGTTCTCTGGTCCTTTATCTTTTGTCTTACCCTACTTTTTTACTCTGCTTTTTGCGTCAACAATGTTATCATATCTAATGTTACTTACTTGAGATTACTAAATACCATTGTTTTTAATACCAGCAATGGACTAGGTATTATGAATTAGGTATATTACTCAGAAGCATCTCAAGATTGTTTAAATATTCAGGAGACTGTTTTGGTAGCCATAATAGCCCAAAAAGAGTTAACAGAGGTATCAACGTTAGGGTTTTCATTACAACCTAAAATTAACATAATTGCCAAGTATAAACTCTGTCCGATCTATTTCCAGTTCAAACTACCTTTTTACTGGACTATTTACAAAATTTACTAATTTAATGGCTACTTCTGCCAGTATGAAAACCATCTAATACGATTAAAACCATAAATATATTTTTTTACCTGAAACCTATTTTATTTACAAGAGATCTCTCGTTTTTTTCAGGTTTATTTCACGTTATCAAATTAGACATAAAAAAACAGGCAAAATCGGTTTTCGATCTTGTGGACAAAATTCATATTATTATGATGGAAAAGAACATCGTTGAGTTAAAGGTAAAAGTCTCATTACATTTTATTGACAATAAAAGAACTAGTTAACCGTAGTCAAATCCTAATAAATTCGTAAAATTATAAATCCTCTAAAATCAATAAGTTCTCTGGAAAATGTCTAGTTTAAAAATAAAGCCCTAGTTTTAATCTAAAATAACAACAGTATTAAGTAATCATCATTAGCTCTTTTTATTTATAAAACAAATCATTATTAGTTAATACTATTGTTATTTTAGAATCAAAATTTAACTAATTATTGAAACACTATCTCCAACTGTTGACCTACTCAACTTGAATTTGCATTTAATAATAGTTCTATATCTATAACAAGACCTCATCAGTAACACCAGTTTGGTAGAAAAATGTATTCAAGTTTCAGAATGACTGACCATATACAGGTTACAGAAATAAGGATAAGTTTTCTTGTCGAAATTTGTGTGAACACGCGAAACACACTATGATTTGTACCAGTTACAACCGCAGGAATCAGCAAACGGTAGCCCATTCTATTGTAAACATTTTGTTCTTTGATTCTCACTGAATAATCAACCTGTAACTGAATCATAGATTCATAAAAACAGGAAGAGTAGTTTCAGTGAAAACCAAACTTTAAAATTGTGACAAATGTTTAGTGTTGCGTTAGCTTTGATTCAAATTGTATATTCATTGCAATCTGTTTTCATACAAACATTTTCATAATTTAATTCTAAATTTTAAACTGTAGACCTCACTTATAACAGTTAGCTGATTAGGTACTTAATAACATCCATTTCAGGTAAGACCCAGTTCTACCTGTGCTAAAACGCATTTTCTATTAACGGCGTTATTTATGGTTCAAAATTGATGAAATTTTCAGTGCCAATTCTTAGATAAGTAAGGAGTTTGGCTACGCTAAAAATAATTTTTTGTGAAGATAAATATGAAACCCAAAGCCTCAATACAATAATAGATTTTTTATCTAGGTACAATTTCAGCTGAAACATTATAACTTTTCCGCCAATCGAAAAATGCGATAATTTTCAGATATGTAAACAGTGGCTATATTTCAGCTGTTATGTAGGGCCAGCTCATCACAGACACCATACGCTTTACTCGCTACGTAAACCACGGTATAGACACGGATTCCGATAGAAAAACATCGACTCTAAACATCATTGTTTCATAGTTGCGATGTTTTTACAATGGAGCCTTAAGACATAGTTCTGCCTGTGCTAAAACGCGTTTTCTATATACTGCGTTATTTATGGTTAAACATTGATGAAATTCTCAGTGTAAATTCTTAGATAAATAAGGACTTTGGCTAGGCCAAAAATAAAACCCAAACATTATAACTTTTCCGCTAACCGAAAAATGCGATAATTGTCATATATGTAAACAATGGATATTTCGGGTGTTACGTATGGCCAGCTAATTACAGACACCATAAGGTTTAATATATACGTAAACCATGGCATAGACACGCACCCACACAGAAAAGCATCGAATCTAAACATTTTGTTTTGTAGTTGCGTTGTTTTTACAACGGAGCCTTCAATTGTAATGTTTTTATAATATAAGTAATTCATTATTTTTCCATATTAAGACATATTAAGTCTTATGCTATAGCATCTAAAACCGGTATTGAAAAACACGACCAACTCTAAACTTAAGAATAATTACCAAGTTGGACTAGATATTAAGATATAAATGGACCAATTTTTAAAGCTGGTTTGAGAATCTAAAAAACCGTTTGCAGTATATGAAGAATGTTATTTTATTTTCCTTAGTATCATGACACATTATTTGACGAAATAGAGAAGAATTGCGAACAAAGAAACAGCACCGTATTTCACCTTGTCAACACACCAATCAGTGTCAGCATACACAAAAACAAACTGAAATTGAGTCCACTTTAATCGAGCACTTTATTCTTGCTCTTTATTTCAATTAAGAACCAAGTAGTCTTGCTACTTTTGAACGTCTTCTAAATATAAATCACACATTCTCTTAATCCAGCACCGTTTGATTGTTTGGATTCGCCCTAGTTGATGTCCTGTATACTCGAGGTCTAAATTTCCTGCATTCTAGAAGGTCTTCCACCTTTCCAATTAACGCCTCTATACTATAAATATCGCAATCCATTTGTTTCCAATTACTTATTAGTCTGCACACTCCGCACATATGGAAGTTATATATAGCCCGGAATGACATCATTCCGGCGGCGTACTTCGCCCTGTTTACATACAGCAGTTGAGAGCAAATTGATACTTGTAAGTAAAATTCATGCTAATCCAGAGTAATGAATAATATGCATACGGACCCTTCGATAATGGTGAATCACCCCCTTGGTAGAACGAGAGAAATTTGCTAGGGCTGTGAGACGTGTCTGATTAATAGTTCTTGGGGCCAGCAACGGTGCATTAATTTCGATTTGTATAACGTTAGGAACCGCAATATCCGGGGCGGTCGCATATAGCGTACAGTAAAACGCACCCGCCGTGTATGCTCGGATTGTTTTCAATACTTCTGGATATTTCTGCGAATGATGGTGATGATGTATCTTTTTCTAATGGTGATCGGGTCGATTCGATGCATTTGAGGGATGGCAGAAAAGATCGAGATGATGGATTCATTGCGATTCGATGATTAATGGATTGGTAAATGTGGATATTATACTTGTGGTGGAATATCTAATGGTGGGTATATTGAAAGAGGGATTCATCAAATTAAAAGCAAAAGAAGAGCGGAAAGACCTTATGTAACGAATACGTGTTTTACCAGTAAATTTTATCAACAGCAGAGAACTAGTGTTGAGCCAGTAATGATTTTTCCTACAAAATAGTCAGTTGGAAGACACTATTAAGTTATATGTATCCAATAAAAAGATTCAAAAGTAATCGCGCATGCCAGTTTGAAAGATCGTGTTTCTAGAAAAGCGCTTCGGTTATGTTGGTGTAATAAACTCTACAAGAGAAGGTAGAAACTTTATACTTTTTAATAATAATAATAATAAATCTTTATTTGCCGATCGATCTTGGAAGACATGGACAACTGTCAAAAATACATGTTATAGAAATGGCTATATATAATATTGAAAAACATTATAATAAAATCATATTTTTTCTTTACTTTTTTATTTGATATTGAGATCAGGCTTGATTTGTTCTGAATGAAGATTACTAAGAACAATTGGAGCCGCATCTACTGGTCATTACTTTATCATACCATATATTAATAGTTTAGCCGAATGAGATTCTATTTGATCAAGATCGGCCATGTCTGCATTAAAATAAAACTACTAGAACTAGACAGATATTTTGATTTTAGATTTACAGTATGTAATGTCAAAACATCAAAGCATTACACACACAAAAAGAAACGAAAAACAATGAACAAAAATTCTTCCACTTATACCATAGGCTATAAAACCGTAAAACTTGCGAGAATCAGAAAATTGTTTCACGAGCTTATTTTATATAGTTCAATGTTTCAAACTTTGAAAAAAGCAATTGGTTTTTCCAACAGATTATGTGAGAACCTACCCTTAAATTAAATACACATAATCGAAGGCATATGCGCAATGGTTTGTGGTCTGTTAAAATGTTGAAATGTCGTCCATAATATACGTAAATATGTATATATTGGCGGCACATACCCATATGCACAAGAAGAAGTAGCAATATCCTATTTATAGCGACATCCACCATCATAACACCAGACGGAAGCACCAGTAGACAGTCCCACAACATCGAAATAGTGGTGTACAACAAAGCACCAATTACATGTTACATAAAAATATACAATAAAATAAAAATGAAATTTGATTGACTTATATATCCTCTTTTCTTTTATCATTTATGTGTTTTCAGTATATATTATGACTATTGTACGCATTTTTTGTCGACAATAAAGCTTATTATTACAGATTATTATTATTATGGTCTGAAATTTTTTACTGACCATGAGATCAGTACGGTCAGTACCACGATTGTACGGTAATTTAGTCACTTTTATTTAAACCATGATTGCAAATGCCATTGCAACTACATTTATCTTTCGTTCACTGATAAATTGATCAATAAACTTTTAAATAGTGTGGAGCTAGACGTGCAATCTATTGTGCAATATATTGTTCAAAATTTTGACATTGCGCTTTAAAATGATCAGCAGTAAAAGTTATACAAGTTATCGACTAGTTAACTTTAGTCAACAGAGTTAACTTTTAGGTTAACTGCACATTTGGATAAGTTGGTGGTTTTCTAAACCAGAGAGTAATTTACATGTTAATATGATACTTTTCTGGGTAAAATCAAATGAACAGTTTTTAAATATCTTCTTCCGTTTTTCAGCAACATGTTTTATGTGACCCAAAAAAACTATGCGTATCAAAACCATTTTTTCAGTAACAAAATACCGCCAGGCTATGGATTGTGCTAAAACGACGCAAAATAAACATTTTGAGTCTGTAACTTTAGCATTAGCTTTGCAAAACCATTTTCTACTTAATCATCATAGTTTATTTGCCACAACTTCCGATCTAAAACTGCACTACTAGAAAAACTTTCCGTAGTTTAGCATGCATAGTATGCTTTCGGTTTGCAATCTTACGAAGTACTTACACCGATCACTACCTCATAAGTAGTAAACATCACAAGTGCTTTACACCAAAAGAGTCCCATTCATAACGTCAGCCGGTAACTGTAACCGACCATAAACGTGAACAATCGAATTTTAGTGGCAATAAATATAGACTCTAATAGCTTTAATTGCTGTCTGGGGGGTTGGCGCGCTAATTAGCAAAAGAAGAACTACACACAAAAAGGGCGAAAAGATTGAATTATTAAAACGAATCCGCATAGTACGTGGTGCCATACCGGCAGTCGGAAGTGGGAATCGATACCAGTGACCCAATTTTCGCTCTCCGGGGCCGTCAGTGGTAAGCCTTGTTTTTCCAAATTAAATCCGCGTACAGCGTGTGGACACGTCCTCAGCAGCCTGCAGCAGTTTCATGCCAACGGCTCAGCAAGAAATGCATTAATAAAGAATTGTTTAATCGCTGAAAAACGCGCTGTTATCGGGTTCAATACACTCGATGTGGTGCCGCGCAAACTACCATGCCATTACGAATCAATTGGGACGAATTATCCTATTATATTTTCGCATGCTATCATAGAATTATGGCTGTTATTGGCCTTTACAACCAACATTAAAAATTGCTTTATGTTAACGATTACCTATCTTGAAGAAACTATAGTTTTATGCAATTGGATTTTTTTTCTGGTTGTTTTAAGTACATAATGGTTAAATAAATCATAGTTGTTTCATCTTCGGAAATAGTTTTCTCCGGTGTATTTATAAGATAATTTAAGTACTAAGGCTAATTTAGCCTTAGTACTTAGATATCGATGTAGACTGGGTAAGAATTTGTCCGAAGTGAATGATTGCAATTATTTTCACAAATCTTTAATGCACACATTTGCTTGTGGCCAGTTTGTTTTAGAATGTCGAGAACTCTAAAGTTCGTATAACAAAAGAAAAGTTACATAATGAGGCCTTAATAATCGCCGGTAATGTGTTTGGATGCAATAGGTATATGGTCTGTAATAAACATCAAATTATAACCGAGTGTTACACGATTCTTTATAAATGCGGACTTGTATGTATGCCACTTATGCTATCGCCTGAATAGGAAGGAAGCTTCAAAACTACCAACTGCATCGAGAAAACTACCTACTGCATGAATTATTATCCAATATCCCCGGTACACATCCAACAATATCATTATATTGTCCAGCCCTTCAAATAGTAGACATAGTCGTCAGACTCGTCAGTGTTCTGAATTATTTACTGAATTAATTAAAGCTCCAAACACAGATGCAAATATCATCTAAATAATTGACCACGGCGCGGCGTCGGTCGGCGGAGGGATTCCCGAGATTGAGGGGCGGAGAGAAGGGTTCTATCTAGGATCTGGGAGGGAAGACGGTAGGGGTGGTTGGTTCCGTTCGGTGTCGTGGCCAAAACAACTGTAGGGTAATACGGAGATAGATAGGCGGTTGATCCGTAGCAAGTGCGGTGATAAACGTGGATGCCGCGACCGCAGAGGCGGCTGAAGACTGATGTTTGTTGTTGGATCCGTGATTTATAACGACCGCGGCCGCAAACAATGCCGGGGATGCAGAAACGGGGGTGGCGGCAGAAACCACCCCAGCCGAGCCGATATACGCTGGCGGCGCGCTCTCTCTCCGAACACCACACACGTGCAAGACGGAAGGTCTTAGACGCGGATGGGAAACGGCGAATTTCCCGTCTTAAACTTTACATTTAACGCAATTTTCGAACACAATGCCTCCGCTGGCGAAAGGTATAATTCATCTCATTATGTTTGGACCCAGAAACGCCGAGATGCCGTCGCAGCCCTAATGGCTTGAACACCCCTAGGTAACAATATTTCACGTTTGCGCATTTACGCCGAGGATTAATCATCGGATGTATCATCAACCACTGTTTATGGCAACGCTCTGGAGACCAATGACATACTTCATGCTCTGCTTGTAATACGCTACAATCTATATTTTGATCTCTTCAATCATAGGACACCAATTACCATAACGACTAAAAGGATTCAGTGCTCTGCTGATCTTATTCACTAGGCGGTATGGTCCACTATACAGGAGGGTGTCATAACAGTGCGATCTCGGAAGATTGTGCCTCTGCTAATGAAGATACAGGCTGTTCCATAAGGTACTACCAACCCAAACTAACGTTTTTTTCTTTTTAATGGAAAAGCCTATATTTCGGCACAATTTTTAATTCCTTGCAAAACATTGCGACATTGAAAAATAACATTATCTAACCTAAACTTTATACTTTTTGATTTATTGGAATTTTTATTGAATAACATCATTCTAAGAAAAATTTATTATCTCAATACCTGTTTTGAATTTTATTACGCACGCTTAGATTATTATTAAGCGTTCTATGAGCGTGATTACCTACCATATCCAAATTTTGCGTATACCCTGTAGGGTATAACAAACTGTTCGAAACAAGTTATAAAGGTATAAACCTGATATAAAGTTGTTGTTAAAGAACTGGTGTTTTACTTATTTTAAAATAAAAGCAATTCATAACACAACACAATATCAAGCACTGTAAATTTATTTTTCCATAAAGATTAATACATAATATTGTTTTGCAAGAAATAGAAATTTATAACGATAACTTTATGTAATTTTTTACGAAGAAGACAAGTTATTTGTGTAACTGGTTATATTAGGAGCGTATTTTTGTTGCATTTGTCAAGAATCCACACCATGTCAATTCCTCCTGACAAAAGTTACCAAAAATTATGCAAATATAACCTAACAATATCACCACCACTGACAGATACCTTAATAACTTGTTTAGCATACACACATAAAAATTTTACGGAGTGAATTCGCAC
Source organism: Melinopterus prodromus (assembly GCA_964023965.1). Lineage (NCBI taxonomy): Eukaryota > Metazoa > Arthropoda > Insecta > Coleoptera > Scarabaeidae > Melinopterus > Melinopterus prodromus. Next base: position 43,529,442 of record OZ030394.1, read on the forward strand.
GTAGTTAATAGTACACAAAAAGGAGTGAAATTTTCTTCGAAAATCAGTTGATTGTATCTTAAAAATTGTTGTTATACATAATTTCGGAGTTAATTTAACTACACAGCAGGTAGTTGAAAATAGTTGATATCCGACAAGGTGAAAATTTTCACCGGCTCCAGCACGACGGTGTGAAATAAAAATTAACACCACCCAGGGTGTTGAAATAACTGAGAAAACGAGAGAAAATACTTTTTTTTATTCATTCAAACTCCGCGTGGAGTGAACAATTTCCAAAATGGTACTATTTATTTCAAAAAGTGAAAAATTTGCCCTCTTGGCAACAACAGTACGTCATAACGTCGCCACGAAGGCGGTCGCTTCGCAGTTCGGCCACGGGACTTGTGCTGTAGGTTAGGAGTGAGGTTAGTTTTTGATTACTTGTAATATATTACATATTAGTAACCTATTTGGCATGGAGCAGTCTATTTTCATCTCCGTGTTAAATACGAAAACAATAACAGAGAAATTTTAGGTTTCGTCGCATTTAATACGACAAGTATGTAACGACAGGTAGGTACTTGTGCGATGTATATTACCCATTGGTTGTGGTCACAAGCTTTTATATTTTTGAACATTTCAGCTACATTATAATCATAGTGACTGTTATTGAAGATTGAGACGTATTGACCGCACCCTGTGCCAGGGGATGAGGGTTAATTACCAATTAATAAAATATATGTTCGTAAGTTTTACTTACTACGAATGTATCTGATAAGTATTAATTCCCATTTGTATTACAGTTTTCTTGTCTTAAAAATTAAGTATAGAAGAAGAAAACGCACATTTTACTATTCCATGAACGTCACGGCAAGTGGAAAGCAAAATTTACACCAGTTTTTCACCACGAATTCAATACATATGTAGGAGAAGTCACCAACAACTTGCCACAAAGGTACAGTGATACATTTTAAGCAATGTAAGATATATTTTCAAACAAAATAGTTATTGATATTGCAGCTTGAGACATATTTACCGCCTCCGTGTGCCAGGGGATGGAGTGACAGTAAAACTGATACATGTTTAGTCACGTAAGTATTATTTACTACATATACAACTGATACGCATTAATTTGGTTTTGTATTACATGTTTCTTTACCATTAAAACTTAAAAAAGGAAGAAGTGGAGCATTGCCTGTTGCAGTTGACAGACAAGACGGTGTACTACTGATTATTATTTATAGTATATTTATATGTAAGTATTGTGGAATAGATATAATATTGAACAAAATAAAGGATTGATATCTAAATTACATGAGTATTTAAATTAATAACTTTTCTGTGTTACAGTCACTGTCACTAAAAAACAACTAACTAAACTGTTGTTTCTTATTGACTAGTGATCAGAACACAGAAAACTGATTAATTGGCATATTTTTTATTTTTGCTGGCCCCCGCATCATTTCTCCCTTTGGTATAAATTTAACTCCGTATAGGATAATTTTAACACCCGCGCGGTGAAAACAACCAACTCCCTAAAGATTTATTTTCAACTCCTTTTCAAATAATAATAACTACAAAAGGAGTGAATGTACTCCCTAAAAATTCAACTCCGTCCGATCTAACTACATGCGCAAATGGTCGCGAGGGAGATCCATAGCGGTGTTGAATCGGTGTTAAATCCAACTCCGTATTTTTATGTGTGTAGATTTTCATAGCCAACAGGGTATCAGTAAAATTTTATTTCAAATTATAATACTAAATTGCACATGTGACCAAATATTTTGATTTATTAATGTATCATGCGAGAAAACAGTAATTTAGGTAAATACTTAGCTGGTTTAATAGTTAATATAGGTGTAGAAGAACTTATTGATAGAAAAAACGATGCATAGAATTCAAAAATGAATTAGATACACAGTGTTCCATTTAAAGAAATTAATTCTTTTAGATAAATTTTAAAAACAGGTATTGAGATATACAATTTTTCTTAGACTGCTGTTTTTCCATAAAAGTAACAATAAATCAAAAAGTATTAAGTTTAGGGTCGGTAATGTTATTTTGCATAGCCGTAAAACTTTGCGAGGAATTCAAAATTGTGCCGAAATATAGGTTGTGCCATTTAAAAAACATAAGTTTAGGTTGGAACTACCTTAAAAATGTGCGCATCGGCGTTCTGTATATATGAGTGAAATCAGTTTTAAAATATCATCATTAACAGAACCACTGTTGAGACACCTGTATAGGTAGCTTCAAACAACACCTTTATACAATTAACCCCCACATAGCGATCAAGAATAAATATAAGATACTGACATAGCACCCAACACTACACAAAGAAATTTACCTGACTATGACGTAAAACAACATAACTGTAACCCATCCAACAAAGTACAGAAGAAATTGAGAAATTACTCCTGAACAACTGGTTAGAACAAAGCGGAATCTTCGAACTCTAATCTTCAAAACTGTGAAAAGCTTTATACATTTTTGCCAGAGTGGCCAAAATCTAAAACACAGATACCTCAAGCATACATCTAATTCTTCGGTACTGTACCATCACATATTAACAGAGTGCCACCACTTTAGCATCAACTACATGAAACTAACTGTAGTCCAGCCTATTGCCAAAAGTCAACATTGATAGAATACACAGAGATTTATCATCTACAGGTGGAAAGTGAAACGTTGAGCCCTAACTTCATTGAATTCACCATTATAATAACGTTATTCATGTTTAGTTCTTTGTGGCACAGGCACATTGTTTCGTAATTAATTTTCTGTCGTTACGTATCTTTTTGGCCTAACCTAGGATCGATGTGATTTTCTTAATGTATGATGTCTGCTTTTCAATTTTATATTATTTTTGTTTGCTGAATTTGTCTTATCATCCACGCACTGCTTGTGACGATGTACTTATTGTATTGCATTTCAATACGCAAGACAAAAACTCCAGTCATTCATTTACAACTAGCACCAAACCCAACGATTATAATATTATAATATTTATGATTATTATATATTTATGATTATAATATTATAACAATAAGAGCACATGACTCCTATTATTATTATTATTAATGGCCTCATTATTTACTTTAGACAAGAAACAAACTAAAAAAAAAACAAAACTAAAAACAAACTACAAATCTCAAATAGGTACGTCAAAACTTAATAATGATAATACATAAATTAACTCAACTGAGTAATAATACATAATTAAAACTTAATATTCTGTAAATAAAGAACCCCTCACAGGGTATAGCCTCCCTTTTGACCTTTATAAATACAAACTAAATAACTAAATGTTGAGCATAATTATAACCGTTGACTCAAGTGGCGTTCAATAAATTCTATTAAGGCAGAAAGGCATACAATTAAACGCGACCCCTTGACATTTGGTTGGTTTAGTAAATATTTGCTCTCAATATCCATTCAAACAAGGTTAGCTCAAGCACCAACCATCATTACATATTCATTGTGAAATTTCGTTGACTATGAAAACTGTGGTGTTTTGTCACCATAAAAGATTAGACATGAAATGATCATAATGAAAGTAGTAATATTAAGTTGGCAGTACTTCTGGTGTAACTGAAATCATCCGGAATCTAGAATTATTTTATTTACAATGATCGAAACCAGCAACAATTGTGTGCAAATTTTCAATTTCAAGTATCTCTTGGATTTCTTTGTACTTCTTCCTCAAATCGTCGACCTCAAATACCCTGTATGTGTGGTTATGAGAATCTACTATACAAATGTTATAAATTAATAAATTATAGCAATGGAATAATCATAGTAAAACATTACAATAATTACAAGCTATACTGTCTATTACCATTATTATTTTGAAAACTGACTGAAGCAGTATCAAATGTATCAAATAAAATGGAACCATATTGAATATTATGGTATAATATATTTAGTATATAACTATTAACAGTTAAAAGAAAAGTATTGTCTCGATCACTCACAAATAATGACAACACAAATAATGCAAATTTAAAACCTCTGGTAACAAGCTCGTTATTACACATACAATTTGTGCTGTAACAAACGTTTGTTTGATGAAATCACGTGCTGAAAACGCATGTGTGTTTTGCCAAAAGTAACCCAACCCGCAAACAAATAATATTCATAATTATAACATTCGTGGCTTTAAAAATTCTGGTGAAATTCATTGTTCGGTATCATACGATACATTCTGCCAGGGTTTTTGTCCATTGTGACAATTTTAACCACAATGATTCGATACTATGCGAAAGCGTGCGGGACAGAATATAAAATAATTACCGAATAATTGTGCATGCTGGGCATTAACGAAGGGGTATCAACTTTCGGTTTGTGACGATTATTTTTGACGTTACGTCTAATTATGAATATAGAACAATATAGTAATTAATTTCAACGTGAAACTTTTTTGTCCCCTGATTGAACACTAATAAATTTGTGTTTTTTTGGATAATAGGACTAAAGAGGGGTGATCTTTGTGAGAGGTTTTTTATTGTCTATATTTCGCTAATTCTTGTTTGCTACCTCAGGAACTAAAAATTTTACACTCAATTGACAAAAAATAAAACATGTTAAAAGCGGATTGTACATACCTAATAAATGGTCTTAAAACATAGCGACAAGCATGAACGTTAATAACATTTCAACCAACTAAACAGAACACACACACAGCGGGTACGGACATTCACACTAAACTGACGGCTGTGGACATCCTAACGACTTTTTCACTCAAAAAACGAAAACCCCCAACCTGCCCAATAACATATCGCAAAAGATTCAATACTGCGACAACAAAATACTTTGACAAAATCCGTACGATAAAAATTAAATAATCATAATGGTACCCTACAAAACAACGAACTAGTGCAGAAACGAATTGTTCACAAAAGTAATAACATAGTAATTAATGTTCAACGTAAATTGTGTTTTCCGTTGCTTGCGCAATATGCCAGAATGACTAAGCATAGAATTTTAAATTTTATTTCAATACGATATTGCATTTATCTCAAGAGATCTGATGAAAAATCTGATGTGGCCAGACTCATGACTTTATCATACAATACAGCAAGTCAAACTGTGTCAAACTCAGATGTTTTGACAAAACTGTCAATAGAATCAAAATATCTGTCAAATTCTTGCCAAGTAGTTTTAATGCAGTATGAGCGATCTCCATGAAATAGAATTTGCACATGCAGCTAGACTATTAATATTACCATAAAATATTATAGACATAAATTATTCAAAATTTCTTCTACTTTAATTTATTATTTAACTATTTTGACGAAATTACAGAAATGGCGGCTCATTTGAAAAATTGTTGAGAAGTCCTAAGAGTAAACATCCAGTTCCTTTATACCCTTCTGAAAAAAAGCTTTTCAGCTCTAAGTTTGGTCATGACACTTAGTCATGAAACTAAATATAAAGTTTCGTCCCGATACCTTTAATAGTTTTTTCAGTAGTTTTTCCAGTGGCAAAAGTACTTATAAAATTTTGTAATACCTTGATAACCGTAAAACTTTGTATATGAATTAATCGACTTAAATAGGTTTTAAATTGCATTTTCTGTAACCCTTTAAATACCTTACATTATTACCTTACTCAACACACTATACATAGGGACAGTTGTGCAACAGAGTTGCTCTGTATAGTGTGTTGGGTAGCCATTTAAGAAATGCCATTTAGAACTTATTTAAGTAGATTAATTATATTATATATTATATAGAACTATTATTAATTTTAAGTATGTTTTTTCACTTTTAAGTCAACAAATTTCCAATATAGTTAACCGGAAAGTACGGGGTTTAGGGTTTACTTTACTAGTAATTTGAAGGTTTAGGTTCGTTTGGTAAACGATTGCAAAAAAGGCAAACAAATACGTTAAAAAAAATCATCTAAAATTGTTAATATCTTGATTAAGGTAACACTTTGTATAAGAATGAACTGGTTAAATAGATTCTAGAGTAATTCTTCTGTCACCCCTTAAACACTTTACATCAAACTACCAAGTACCATGTATACAGAACAGTACCAAAGTTAGCACCTACATTTTCGTTAAATTCCAAATATCACAAAAGTAGTAGCGACGTAAAGGGTTACTACAGCCAACACATATTATACTGGGTGTTCTATATAAAAAAAACTCAAAACTCACCTTTTATAACGTATTCAATTTCTTCAATTTCAATTGTCTGACAAAGTTTGATAATTTCGATAATTGCAAAAATGTAGTTTGAAACAGGTACAACTTGATTCAGTTGGAAAGACTACTTGCTTAGTACAAATTGCCCCACCATTTAACCGACCAATATATGAATGAATGAATATCCACTATAAATAGCCGCAAACTCTCCGTGCCGTTACGTATTTGTTTACTTTTGATGCGGAGGTCGAATTTTCCACAGAATGGGGTATTTAAAATGAAATTGTTTTTCATATTAACATATACATATTTACATATAGTTTATTACATGTTATGCTCGTTGGCGAAATACACAATTAACTGAAAATGCCATAAAACAGAAGGGATATGACTCACAACGTGTGTTAACGTTTCTTAATGCATCGTCATGGGAAATTATAATACACTGTTTTACCCATTTGGCCCGCTTAATAATTCATTATATTTTGCATGAGGTTTCTTCTTGTGTATTTCATATTACAGTACTTCAGTCAACACTATTATCTTATATACAAAGAGTTCCACTTGAACCGAACTCAAGCTAGTACAGTTCTGATATTTGAGCATATCGTTTCAAAATTTTGTGGTGTTGGATATGCAAATCACCAAGTTACACTATTTTGTGTAATGTTTTACCAATGTTAAAATAATATACGATTTTCTTAGATCTTAGACAGTAATATCTATTTTTGTTGATAAAACAAACAAAAATCCCATAATTCGGTAATGATAAAAGGTATCTAGTCTGCTTCAATTAGAACACACTGTAGAAACATTTTATTGCATACAAGTATATTTTAGTTTATAGTATTGTATATTCCAAATACAAAATGTGGAAAAAATAGAATCTGCTAAATCTTTTTTTGCCAAAGGAATATCATGTTTTGATCCAAAAGAATGCGATGGAAACAATAACAATGTGCTAGAATTGATTAAACATTCAAGTCAATTAAACACACTTAAATATAATAAAATATTATGGACTGGCCAGCAAAACAAGCACATAAATTAGTCACACTTTTGTATTTAGGTAAATTTCTCTCGAACTTGTATGATTCCCTTTCTTGTTCAAGTGTCGCTTCCTTATCAGCTAAATTGCGGTTTGAAGCTGTATTAAATTTCAGTTTTGAGTCCTTCGTACCCCCTTATGTTTTTACAGTGATAGTCACGTCAACCACAAAAAAATATATTCAGATTAGTTAGAATATTAGCTTGAACCCTGCATAATTTAAAAGTGAGGTCAGGTAATTCACAAAAATATCTTACTGACATCACTAAGAACAATTCTTTGCCTGCAATCTGCTCAAAATCAAGATTAGATTGCCGGAGACAAAATAAATATACTTTGCAGTTGTGGCCAATGTATGAATTTATTTTGACTGTCAGCTGGAGAGAACCGGAAGATGGTGGCAGCTTTAGAAATATCATATAGAGTTTCATTTGGATTTCGAAGAGCCATCTTATGATAGTTTTCTTTAACTCTACATTTTCCAAACGGTTTTTTTCGGACTAGAGTTCTTGAAAGTTGGCGACTGATTCAACTGACCACTTAGAAATCTTGCAAATTCAAGTAAATTAATAACTGAATAGGTAAGATTATTAATAAAACATCTCGTATAAATTCATCTAAATGCATCTATTGATATTTTTTTAGTATCAAATAACCCGAATGATACACACAACCCATCAACCACATTAAATTAAATAGTAATTAACGCGTTTTGTACTATAATCACTTAATTAATGTGGTGTAATAATGCTATTAAACAAGCCATCTTGTGGTGCATATTCTCACTACGAATTTGCTTTGTATTCATAGTATAGATAGGTTTAACCTGCTGAGGCTTGTTCCTTTTTGTTAATCACGAGAATGCAAACGATGTGGATTTAGCAACTGGAAAGAATGGTTAAAAATTGTAAATATCGTTTCAAGGGCACCGTCAAGTCTGTATGGTAATATGTTACCAACTTCTTAAAAACAGTTTTCTTTCGTCTGTATAATATGTAATAATATTACGATAGAGAAGATGAGTGTAATTAATATTAAATAATGAAGCTGTTTGATACTAGAAGAAGATAATAAGGGGAAAAGTGGGACGAATGGTTCTTGGTGACTCGAAGAATCTGGCGTAACATAACCAACGTCATGAAAGAATGGGTTGGAATAGTTTAACTACTAATGTGAAGAAATAACTCTAAAATTAAAATAAATTACCCATTATTTTCTTTGCATTGATGTTCTCAGAAACTAAATCTTAAAACTCAAATCCAAATCTTAGTTTTCAGAACCAGGTTTAACGAAAAAAGAAAAACTAGCTAGAATTATTTGTTACTTGATCAAGTTTTTTTAATATTGTTAGCTAAAGTAGGTAAATATTTAGTTTACATTATACAGGATGTCTCAACAGTGCGATCTCGGAAGATTGTGCCTCTGTTAATGAAGATATTTTGGTACTGATTTTACTCATATATACATAACGCCGTGGCGCACATTTAAAAATTATTAGCATGTTCCATAAGGTAGTACCAACCGAAACGTTTTCTTTTTTTAATGGAACAACCTATATTTAGGCAATTTTGAATTCCTCGCTAAATTTTACGCCAATGGAACATAACATTACCTACACTAAACTTTATACTTTTTGATTTATTGGCATTTTTATGGTAACAGTAGTCTAAGAAAAACTGTATATCTCAATAACTGTCTTTAATTTTATTCGCACGCTTAGATTATGATTAAGTAAGAAGCGTTCTATTATCATGATTACCTACCATATCCAAATTGTGTACAGGCGGATCATAATCTGCAGCAAAATAAAGCAAACAGTTTTTCCTAAGAAAGTTAAGTTTTTTAAATGGAACGTCCTGTCCCTAATTCTTTTTTTTTTTTTGAATTCTACGCATCGTTCTGCACAAAAAAGTACTAGTACACACTAGTGCTAACATAAATCATTGCTGAGATAACTAGTCTTCTTAATAAAAAAATCGATTGTATTTATCAACAAGTGCTTCTACGCCTACATTAACAATTAAACCAGTTAAATATTTACCTAATGTACTGTTTTCTCGCATAATTTCATATTTTTTAATAAAATAAAACATTGTATCACATCTGCAATTTAATATTATAATTTGAACTAAAATTTTACTTATACCTTCTAGGCTGTGAAAAAGGAGTTAAAGAAGCTAAAGTTATTAAAGTATCTGTCAACTCTACTTGCCAATAAAGCATTTTTGCTGCATTCGTCAAAAACCAACACCATGTCAATTAGTTCGTCCTGGGAAAAGTTCTCCATATTTCCCAAAATTATGCAAACCTAACTTAACAACCCTAACAATATCAACACCACAGACAGATACCTTAATAACTTATTTAGCACCGTTTTTCATAGCCTACAGGGTATAAGCAAAATTTTATTTCACATTGTAGTATTACGTTGCAGATGTGCAAAAATGTTTTGCTTAAAAAAGATGAAATCATTCGAGAAAGCAATTAATTAGATATGGGGTGTTCCATTTAAAAAAATTAACTTTCTTAGGAAAAACTGTTTGCTGTATGTTGCAGATTATGACCACCCTGTACACAATTTGGATACGGTAATCATGGTAATCAAGAACGCTTCTTACCTAATCATAATCAAAGCGTGCGCAATAAAATTAAAAACAGGTATTGAGATATACTGCTTTTCTTAGACTGCTGTTTTCCATCAAAATGCCAATAAATCAAAAAGTATAAGGTTTAGGGTAGGTGAAGTTATTTTACATTGTCATAAAATTTAGCGAGGAATTCAAAATTGTGCCGAAATATAGGTTGTTCCATTTAAAAAAACAAGTGTGGTTGGTACTACCTTATGGAATAGTCTGTATGCACACTAATAATTTTAAAATGTGCGTATATATGAGTAAAATCAGTTTTAAAATATATTCGTTAACAGAGGTACAATCTTCCGAGATCGCACTCTTGAGACACCCTGTATAGTATTTTTGAGAAATTAAGTAGTTGGAAATCAGTCAAATGTTTTGTTACACTATTTTTCTTTATCAAGCTAACAGTTGTAGTAAGCAAAAAAAAAACATAAATTATGTGCCTTTTTTATGATGCTAGGTCAGTATTCAGTAGATACCTAATACCAAGTGGGGAAAGTCCTGTATCTTTATAGAAAACATTAAGATAATCCAATTATCCCCCCTAAAATAATTAATAAGAAAATTGATCGCCTTTCATTTTGGGGATTTTCCTGTCCTAGAATTCCAACCCCGCGACGCAGCCGAATTAAACACTAAGAGCGATTATTAACGGTTCAAAAATCTTCTAGAGAGTCGGCCAGGGGTTCGGGGACCAAAACGGTGGGGCGTGGGTGGGCTTAAACCCTTGCCGTTGCCGAGGTCCCGAATTTTAATTTCCTTAAGTACACTTCCTAGAATTTGGGGGGGGGGAGAGATGGGATACAGCAGCAGGCGGGGGTTGTTGGCGGATTTCGCGGCGGCTGCAGGGGCGCTACTCGCGATCGCCATGCGATTCTGGTGTTTATAAATTTTGGGTGCCGATTAAAACGCCGCGCACGAGGGCTTAATGTAAATCTGGGGTCGCGCGGGCCCGGAAACGGAAACGTGTAGAGGGTAGAACCGCGCTGCGGACCCCAAAACCGGAAACCACGCCAAACTTACGCGAAATTTAAACGTTACAAAAGTTGCGACGTCGTGAATTTTTCATTTCGTGATATGACTTAAAACACAACAAAATTCTATGCATGAAACACTGTAAACTGGCAATAATTACGCGAAAGAAATGAGTGGGATTAAGGTTGCCGGCATGGGCGCCGTTACAAAATGTACCAGGAAAGCGCAAGATTTTTTTAGTAATAAAAGGTGACGTACTGTGAATGGCTATACTATTAAGTATTTTATAGCGTTTTCGTTGTTTTATTTGTTGTAAATGGTATTGATAAAGACATATTCGTGTTTCTTAGTTAGGACACAACAAACATGAAAATAACTAAAATATTTAAAAAAATACCCAATTGGCCATATTGTTCGTTAAATTTAAATTGCATTCACCCTCAAAAATCTCCGTTACTTATTTTATGTCATTAGCCACGGTTGTGACCTCTGTATACTCTGCAACTTATCTATACCATGGTGAATTGCATAAGTGAATTGCAAGAAAATTTGCTGCCTTTCTATCCTTTATTAATGTGTAGTTAATCATTTTTAATAAGAATATTATTTCTGTTTATATATTTGTTTCAGAATCATTGAACTTGTATCCTAGAATTTTAGAATTGGTCTGATTGCCTACCAGTATTGAAGAATTTTTATTGCTTTGTAATATTATGGAGTAAACATTGTTAATTTTTTATAAGAATTTCCAGCACGTGTTCATCGATAAAGGCGCAACTGGAACCTTTCAAAACCAAAAATACAGGCACAATATGAACACAATTGATAATTTAATTCTATAATCGTGTCAATCGAGTATCCGATAAAAAGTCTTAATAACAAATTGGTAAAAATATTATTTTAAAATGTAACCACCTAAACGGAAACCAATGACTAAATATAAAGAAAAGTTGACAAATTTGATAATTCTGCGATAACGATCATCGACTACGAAAATCAAAATTGCTATTATACTTAAAAACTTAAAAGGCGACAATACTAAGTCAACTAGTTAATAATAATTGTTGTTATGTATAAGCTGTATGAATGGTCTGTATGACCATGGTAGACAAATTTTTGAATGAACTCATGTCCGAAAATGTATTGTTTGAACGTTGGAAGATAAAACCAATTTTACAAACAGCATATGAAAAATAGTGCCATGTATCATAGAACGGCACTTTTAAAGCCAAATTATATTTGTGTGAGTTTTTTAATTATTTATCGTCTTTGAATGGAATTAATGAGAACCGTTTTGTAATTTTGATACCAATTTTGGCAAATTTGGGTTATCTTGAATTCTTTTTAGAGACGTTAAACAAATAAAGTTTTACATACAAATTATTTATATATTCTATAATATATTAAGGCTCTATGCAGTACCTAAACGGTGTCAGGTGTGTGGACATGAGTTCGATATCAAAAGTTAAACACCCACTATATTTGAGTTAAACAGCTGAGCAGTGCAAACCGGTGAGAAGTACAGTAGAGCGTCGGTAATCCGAACTAATTGGGACCGAAGGTGTATTCGGATTATCAAACTGTTCAGATTATCAAATATTGCAACTAAATAGCAGAAAATAATATTGCATAGAAGTTTAATCTTAACAAAAATCGACATTATTCGATTCCGCTCTTCATAAACTACAAGAATGTCAAAAAGTCAAAATCGAAGGGATATCGAAGCGATATCGAAGGAAAATCGCATGGATTTATTTATAACTTATTTATGATTAATTATGATTTATGATTTATTTATTACCTAGTTATTTATTACAGTAGAGCCGCGATAATCCGAACTACTTGGGACTGAAGATGATTCGCATTATTCCATATTGCAGCTAAATAGTGGAAAATACGAGTATTGGATAGAAGATATAAAACAAAAGCAACGTTTTTTCTGTGAACAGGAACCGACAAAAGAGCTTTTCCCTAGGTTACTCAGTGATTTATTTTATTTTTATTTCTTTTTGGGTGTTCGGATTAGCGAATGTTCGGATTACCGAGGTTCGGATTATCGACGTTCTAGTGTAATTAAACCTAATAAGTATGATTAAATAAAAGCCCAAACATGGGCATTTTGGATTACTAACGAAACTGACATTGGTCACGATTATAATCGGTATAGTCATCATTGGGATACAATTGATGTGTGCGCCGCGCAAAAAACCGATTTCGGGGCCTCAAAATGTGCCCAGCCTCGATTAGGAATCTCTTAGTTGTCTTGCTACACAATATACTATAGTATGTAAAATATCAGTAGGATTTCTTCTTATTCAGGACGGGGGCAAGCGCCGATACATCACCGAATAGTTTGGGTATAGTTGGGTTCAAACCAGGGGGGCAAGTTTTTTTTTCTATGATGTTATTTAAAACAGAAGGTGTATGCGAATAATTTTCATGATAATGTAGATATTCTAAAATAAAAAATTAGGGAAGCACTAGACGAAGTAAATGAAGAAACAATTGATTTGGTATATCGGGAGTTCAGAAGAAGATTGGAAAAATGTGTAGCTGTAGGAGGGGAACAAGGTGGGTAATGTTTTGTTAAATTACTATGTGAAAAATAAATCAAATATAAAACTTATAATACAACATTGAAGTTTGATATCTGGGAATAAATTTAAATATAAAACAATATTTACCTATAACATTTTTGTACTAATTCAAAAAAAAAGATAGTTTACTCTTCGGCCAATTTAACATTTTCGTGTTTTCTAACCATCCTGTATGTTAAATCAAAATATTAACAATGACTTTCGAGTTTTTAGGACACCCAAAACTCTTTATAAAGAATTACTTTTTCTCGAGAAATTAAAAATTACGGCCATTATAGGTATAGTTAGGTCCCTCGGAGGACACACTGTATAGTAAAATCAATAAGTAATAAAGCAGAACAAGTGACAAATAACACAAATGATAAGCCCAAATTATTCTCTATGGAAGGTGACGAAATGACTGAAGAACAAATTATCCAATTTACGTCAATAGAAAAATGTATAGAACTTGGGCTAGAAATGACAATGAACACCCAATAGTCTAAAGTAGCATTTACATAACAAGCTACGCTGTTGACGTAATGTAGCTCCAGAGTAGAGTACTCTGGAGATTGGCTCCAGTATGCAGAGTGGTCCAATCTCGTGCCAGAGTGGCTACTCTGACCGTAGAGTGTTCACTCTGCCCGACTCTAAGCCACAAGATTGAACCATTCTGCACGCTGAACCCAATCTCCAGAGTACTCTAGTCTGGAGATTGCTGTGCCTAGCTAGTTATGTAAATGTACCCTTAGAAGAACACTTGAATCAATCTTCACACCAAATGAATACTAAAGCTTGGAAGAAATAATTGACCAATATTACTAATAATTTACAAGACCATAGTCAAAGCAAATCGTATACCCAGCAGTTATTCCTAATGTGCTAATACATCAAATACAAAATATAAAAGGAATAAGTCGCCTGGCCTAAAAAGAAATAAAAACTGCGGAGGTACTGGTTCCCAAGCAAGCATAACCTCCAAATGAAGTAACCGCATCTCTATTGCCCACTTTATCAAAGCTGTTCGAACAACTAAAAAGAAAACTAGAAAAAATAGGAGAAAAGAAACCAATTTAAGATGAAATAAACAAAACAAACAAGACACTAGATAATAGAGCCCATAGACTGGAAAAGACGTATGCTGAAAGAGATGCAACAATTTGAGTATTGCCCACTTATAAAAACATACCTTTTTTGACAGATAAACTTCTTAATAAAGCAAGATAATAAATACTTTACTCAACGCCCACAAGTATTAAAACTGAAGTAGCGCAAGATATTGTACTTAACCCAACTTCGTTATTAACACGGTCTTCCTCAACCTGAAGCTATCACCGATAAAAAATAAGGGAGGCAAATAGGGCATGAAACCCAAACAGATCTATTGGTCTATTGGTAGGAAGTCGACATTGTAAGCTTATAATCAGACCAATTCTGAAAAGCTAACTAACCAGTTGGGGACGTTGTTAAATTTCATGTCAACAATATTATTTGCAATAATTGCTAATAGTTGCTAATAAATTAAACCACATAGCCAAGTAGTTAGTTAGCAATTACACTCCACACATATATTATAATTTTGGACTTTACAAACACTGCGGACCTTTAGCATCAATCTGTAGGGCTGCACTAACCCAACCAATATCAGCATCATTCAAGCTTCAAGCATAGCAATATCCACGGGGACTTTGAGATGGAGATGGTAACTAACGAACAAGTAAATTGGGAAAGAAACTTCAGAAGAGAGTGCTTCAGGACAGCAATGTTATTGCAATCGACACCTTGATAAAAATGACACAGTGTAGACTCAAAAAAAAATAAACCATTTCAGTTGATGGAGAGATGGAGTGACACAACCAGAGCTCAGAGTTATGTCGTGTTTAACACATTTAAGCAGAATGAATTTTTACAATAATCATTTTTAATTCGGGGAATGACCAGAATTTCCAGCATTTGCAGTGTTCACAAATACGGACGGTTTATGTAGACAGATGAAAACAGAAAACAGATGATACAAATAAAGCTAAACCCTCAAGGTCATGACAACGTAACTTAGATACAGATTCAGGCAGCTTTGTGGACTATTTTCATATTTTCAAATACTCTCCGAGATCACAATATAATTATGGTTACCATTGATGGTCCCCTGCATTCGAAGTAGTCATTATATTATATTAACTTTCTTTGCACCATTCTATGGACACTGGTTGTTAGTTCTACAAACCCTAGGTGTCCTGTGTGTTTAGGTTTTTGATTACAATTTTGCATGACATGGAACTCCAGCAGCCACAGAATACTGGTTCATATAATAATCTTACCAATCCACAACGTGCAAATTACTTGGATTTAAATGTGTTACCAAACATTCTCTACACTTTTTCAGTATTGAATGATGTTCCTGAACAAACAATCAATATCTGTAATATAAATGAATGCATTCTATAATCCGAAACGTGTACGTTATAATTTAGTATCGGCATAACATATAATGCCACGATCGCCATTTGCTCTGTATCTAATAATGAATCTATGTAAATATGTCAAAGTAATTGCTAAAATTATGATCCGACAGCGTAAATAAATTTGTTCAACAATTGCTAATCTATAATTTACTGGGTCATTAGTTCTCACTATACGGATAATTCACCGACATAAATGTGTTAACATTAATAATAGAGATAATTATTTCTGAGGGATACAACATAACTGAATCTGCTTATCGATATCATTAAAACACAACGGGGTTTTATTTCCGGTTTAGATGTTTGCTCCCACCTGATCGACGTCGTTGATAACACACGTATTCATGTGTTCAAAATAACAACTTTATATGGAAGAGAGGCAAAATATTAAGAATGGGTTCGGAATTATTAATTGAAATGATAAGCTAAAGTTTGGTATTGAAAGTAGTATCTGTAAACTTCGACGCAAAGTATGAATAAATAAACAAATAGTATTATTGTTGTCTATAATACGACCCAATATCACGTAGGTATGTAATACACACAAATAATAATTCATTACTTTAAGAACAACATTATAAATTTAAAGTGCGTTGATTATGAATGAATGTATTATAATAATTTAATGTGGACGGATGTAACCTAAAAATTCGTTTCGTATATAAACCTAATCCAAAAAGACTCGCGCCAAATTTATATAGGGCATTAAATCTTGGGATAGAGAGTGTTAAAAATTGGGCATTACGTTCAAAATTAATAGCTTTCTGTGCGCTGTTCCGCTAAGACGTCGGAGCCGTTCATCTTAGGGGGGCCCAGCTGTAAGAGCTTTAAACCTCGGCACCGGAGCACCGGCACCGCCGTCCTCCGGTAAACTCTCGGAGGTAAAGAAAAGCGGCGAATAACAACAAGAAAAGTAGTGGGGGAAGAGAACTCACCGTCCACGGTGAATACTTTCAGCGTGAGTACCGACGGTCTGTCAGACAGGTTGACTTTGGAAGGGGATGACCGGGAAATAGTTTCGCACTTAATGAACCCACCAGTCTCACTCCGGACAACCACAGTCACTCAGTCATCTCACGCAAATTGTCTCTTTTATGTGGACGTCAAAACGCGCGAAAGAATGTTCTCTTTTGGTTTAAGTTTATTTCTCTCGGATGGAGAGATCAAAGTGTGTCAGTATATGTATGTGTCTCTGGTATGTTTATATTTAGAGAGAGGGGAAACGGTAGCGTCCGTAACGTACGAATGTTCGCCGTAAACTGCCGTCGGCCGCGCTACATAGCGAGTGGTTGCGACGCCGGGTCGATCCGCGCATCCCTCGTCGACGCTGCGGGCGGCGCCCCTGGCGGTGAGCGCCCGCATTAAACGCGCCGCTATCCCGATTTTCGCGGCACCACGTTCGCGACGCCGAATTTTACGAATCGGCAGTTTTAGGGCCGTCTCGTTCAGATTTTTTTTGAGGGGCGGACACCGGATGGACATCTCTGTTGTTTATTGTCCGGGTGATAATAGGCATTTAGAAAGTTTGCTTTTGGAGAAATGTTTGTTTTAAACATCAACATGTATTGGCATAATGTATAAGTATAAAATAGACGGTAATAAAAGAAGCAAAATTAAACGTAAACATTACCATGAGTATTTTATTTCTTGTCCTGGTCTAATAGGAACTTCGTTGAGTTTTTCTTGGAATACAGGACGGGTAGAATTAGACAATTCCCCGCTTGTGCGGCAAACGTCATATGGAAGCTTACTTCTACCGCCATTGTCAAATACCATTGTATTGTGAAATGTTTATGAACTTACATTTAAGAAGTTTCGTTCTGCTTTTGTGACAATATTTAATTGCGGAATGCTGTTTGAGCAAGTTGTCCTGGTACTGGTTATATAAGGCAAACATTGGCGCACAAGTTGTTTTGGGCATGACGAGCGTAGCGAGGACGAACGAGTGCGCCAATATGTCTTATAAAACGAGTGTTATATAGTATATTTTATACATTGCGACATTCATTTTACATAAATTTAAAAATATGCGGTTGTCACCTTACAATCTAGAGTAGTTTTATCTTCGACAGTTGGTAGTTGTGGTAGAATTCACAAATACGATTGAGGTGACCCAATAGCAATTGAGATGACAGCCTTATTTGACTCTTGACGTCTATATCATCAATCTTGGAAAACTAAAAGTTACTAAAGGTTTGTGATCAAGTATTTTCATAAGACACCGAAGGCGTTTTATAACGAACGGAGAGTAGAAAAAAGGCTATTGTAGGTATGTCCATGGTTTTAACCGCAATGTTTTTCAATTTATTGTTTTTTTTTTTTTTTTTTTTTTTTTTTTTGACTTGTTTATTTTACGTCGGTCTAGTTCCGCAACTTAGGCCAATCACCGACGCTGAGGGCAGGCTACACACACCCAGGAATTTTGTCCTATTGAAGGAATTCCAACCTCCAGTAAGAGTTCTTTAACGTGCACGTCGCATAATGACAGCACTCGGGGCCACCGGCTTTACTTCCTCATCCGATGGAAGGCGGCATGCAAAGGTATTTGTTCCCTGCCTAAAATACCAGGACAGTCGATTTTAGCCCGAGCCGGGATTCGATCCCGGGCCTCCAGCGTAGATAGCAGCCGCTCTATCCTATACGCCATCGACCCCCCCAAAAATTTATTGTTAAGTGTGATATATTTATTGTTCTGTAATTTTTTTAGAGCCATCACTACATCGCCCGCGCGATGGGATATACCGGGTGATTGAATTTCGACGCTCACCATGGGGATCTCGCTTATTTGTGGAGATTGAGCCTATGTTTATATTTGTCAAAGTTTCGTATTTTTGTGTTGATCAATTATCTGAAAAGAAATTTAAGCTATCATTTTTCATTTTGAAGTAACCGCAAAAAAACTGAAATGTTGAGATATCGTTTCTAATTTTTTATTCAAAACCAAATGTAGCTAGACATATGAAACAAAAACATTCTACAGCTCCGTTTTAACAAAGAGTGCGGTGATATTTTTTATTGGAAATAACATCAAAGATGGCGGCGTAACCATGGCCAACTTTTGTTTTTCCTATGGACGCCATGTTGAATTTTGACATTTTCCGATAGTCGTGTTTTTTCTCATTTCCGTAATATATAACATGTTGGCATTATTTTTTTAAAACATATTCCATGCTGTAAAAATTAAAAAAAAAAATTGCCTTTTTCTCGTTGTTTGTCGTGCTTATCAGGTACCCAACTGGAGCTTGGTTACAGACCGCCGGATAGACCAACAGTTCTTTAGATGAACAACATTCAGATTGTACAAGAATAGGTCGCCATTTTCTTGTAGACATAAAGTCGCTTTTCTACATGTTGTAATGCTCTTCTAACTGTTCTTCCCGGAATAGCATTGACCGCAGTTTCTCGATATTTCAGCGAGTATCGTGATAAATTTCGTCGTTCACAGTTACCCATAGAAAATAGTCCAGATGACTTAAATGAGGGGAATCTAGCAGGACATTCCACCATTACCAATCCAGCGATTTGGAAATTGGTCCAACGCAACATCGTCAAGCTTTAAATATCGTTCTCCATTCAAGTTTTCCTGGAACATGAAAGGCCCAATTAAATGGTTCTGGTACATCCCCATCCAAACAAAAATAGTGTCGAAAGTTTGAAAGTTTGCCTAAAAATTAAAATCAATCGACTAGGAATTGGCTGGGAGAGATCCGACTCACCGCTTTTGATGATATTGAAACTACACTGAATACACTGAATTGAAATGCCGCACAGTGGGGTATTTAGCACGAAAACCTGGCCAAAATTATTGTTTCATCTAAAAGGGCACTAGATGTGTTGTTTAATTTATGTATAGCATTTTAACCTTCATACTAAGAACTTGAAGGTTAATAACGTAATAAACACAATAAAACAGTACAAAATAGGAAAAAGCAAACTGTATTAAAAATTGTTGTTAACTGCCGTACACCTATTGTAAATTAATTACTGATGCAACATTTGTCATCAATATTTGTTGTGATTTTATTTTTATCATGTCGACTGTGTTAGTTTTATAATATATGGCATATCCTGTTTAAATACGCAGCATAGACGGATTTAAAACTGAACAATACATGTTGTTTCTGCGATATAAGATATAATATTTTTGGGTCTAATATATTGTAAGAAAATCCTGAAAAAGTTTTATTTTCAAAACCAGTGGTAGAGGAAGAAAATGAAAGTTTACACCTGTCGATATTATGTATTGAAACGGTACATCGATATTCATGCTATTTTCCGTTCGATGCAGTCCTTTTAAGACGCGATAGTAGAGGCAATTAAGAACTTATTTTACCATATTTATCACCGTAACATCTATTATTTTTCAGTCATAGATGTAGGGCGAACTCTAATGCTCGAAAAATGGATTTGTATTTGAGATAAGTTGCTTTTCTTCGCATAAAAAGGAAATAATTCTGCATCTGTTAATTTTTCTTTTGTACAATTGCTTGGGTTCATAGTAACGATTTATCTTGAAATTTACATAATTATATCTCTGAGGTTTGTGGAACTTCTCTGCATTCCGTAATATTGTGCAAAGTAAGTTCGTTTTTCTACATTATATCATTGTGTGGATACTTGATAATATCTTTGGGCAGAGTTTAGTTGGTAGTAGGGATGGGCATTGTCGTTCAGTTTGGTGATCCGGCTCAGGTGATCCGGATCACTATAATGACCCGTTCGAACTGACCCGTTCAAAATGAACGACTGGCGCGCGCATTCATTGTATCGTTCAACCAGCGCTAGCGGATCAATCGAACGACTTGACCGACCGCGTTCATATTTACTATTTATCTCTCTACTCAAGCGATTTTTGTTACAGTCTCGATTAAGGATATTGCACAAACTTTCTCAAAATCGTAATATACAAATAGTGTACCTATATATTTTTTTAAGTGCGTATATCTAATGATAACCCGGTAGTAATATTAAAATTACATACCTACATGCGAATTTAATAATTAACCGAGACATAAAATGTAATGAAGAAGCAAATGTATCCGTACATAATACAGTACTTTTCAAAAGTATTTAAATCTACACAACTAGACTATTGAATCTGAGAATATATCTTATTAAATTTCAATTTCTGCTAATAACATAATGTAGATAATTAGATATACTGCTAAACCATTTTTAAAACGCAATGGAAGTCGTTCGAAAAATGCACAAAGTGTTGACAGATCTTGCGATCAAATCAGAAATGAGCAGGATAAGTAAATGAACGAACTAAAAGAATTACCCAGTCAGTCAGTCGGTCGCATTGCGCGCCGCTAGGTGTTTTGGATCGGTCGGTCGGCGCGCTTGCCACTCGTTCGTTCGCGACCCGTTCAAAATATGACCGAACTAGTCTGTCAGTCGGTCGCAGCGCGAGCCGCTGGGCCTCCTGGATCGGTCGGTCGTTCGCGACCCGTTCACTTTAATAGCGGTGATCCGGATCGACCCGTTCACATATTTGACCCGTTCATTGCGAACGAACGTCGTTCGCGAACGACACATCCCTAGTTGGTAGTTAAGTATCCCATGGCAATTGCAGTTTAAGTTATCACTTATCGTTCATCATTCAATTCAAAATGGAACACGCACTATTAGTGGTTGGAATTGACGCTATTCTTTGGTGAAACAACAGCTGAATATTTATAGGAAAGCAGTTGCGTACGACTTTATCCCAAAATAGTGCTGACAAAAAATGTCCGTATTTGCAACTCCAAATTTTCTCTGATGATCGGCAACATAACCATTAGACGAAACAATCCACAACACAACGATCTTCTGTGGGGTGACTCCCCATGAACGTACCGATACACAGTTCATGTACGTAATCACATGATATATATTGCTACAAATACGCCAGACATAAGCATTGTAAAAAATTTTTTTTTTCGTTGGGAGAAGATATATTTGATACATATCTGCATTATCTGAAATTGGAACCTGCCCTTCCTACTGGAAGGTTGTCGCCTTATCCACTCTGCCACTTTCGCTCATGGCTAATTTAAACTTATGCGGAATGAAGTTAACGCACAATACGTTTCCAGGACAACAACTGTAACATTTCGTGTTGATTGGCAAATTGGAAGTATCACAGAAATTTGTTTATCAAATCATAAACCAAATTAGCCAATAGTAACATTGAATTTCCCCAGTCTATACTAAAACCGCTGACCCACTGATAGAAAAACTGTCCGGATTCGTATTCTTCGCAAGAGCATCTACTAAAGACACTCCATTGTATTTAATTCTTAATTGTTTCATGTTGTATGCGAAAATTCCATGTGATCCCACATAAGTATATTAAGATTTGGCTTTAAACTTCCCACATAAAAGAGCCAACACGATTTCGTTCACTAATTAAATAACATATCATGATTAGTCCTTGTCTAGACCTTACACATTTGATGACAATAAAATGGACCGGTGCTATCTATAGCTTGTCACTTAAAGGTAGCTACGAATAGCTACGAATTTTGGTGTCAGCTCGATTTGTCTTTGTCGTTTTTATGGTCCGGATTGTTGACATGTGTTCGCGGGCTAGAGAGAGCCGATATAAGCCCTATGGACGGATTTATGGTACAGGTTATTAGTGTTTACTATGTTCACCGCGCCCAAAGACGGTAATTATAGAAAATTACCCGATGAAAACGCGCGGAAGCGGCTTCTGCTTGGTCTCGTTTAATTGCCAACAGCTCGCGGAAATGGACGTTTTGTTGCTTTTTAAATTTCTACATTATTATTATAATATAATTTTGTGTTTTATGATTTTATTTTATCTTAAATATGTATTTTGGTGGGAGTATTAAATAAATTACCAAAACACTTATTCGTGAAATTTGCTATAAAAAGAGTGACTCGTACCAACCGTTTCAAATATATTAACATCTGTCTATTCCGTAGTCGCCAAATAATTGCACCAACTTCGACATCATTAGAAACAACCTGAAAAAATTTTATCTCAAAAGCAGTGATGTTAAATACCCGGGTATTTATTACTAAGGGTAAATACCACGGGTAAATACCCGGTTACTTACCCAAAGTGGGAACTTATAGGGGTATTTATAAACATAATATTGTTATTTAAAATAGCAGTAAAAGTAAATATTTAATTACTAAATTTTTCTTTTATCATAAAATCAAAATGTATTCTCTTAACACGAAAGGTTATTCTTATAAGAATAACAACATTTAAAAAAAGAGAATAAAAATATCAATCTCATATGACGATATATCAACAGCAGACATTTTCTTGTCATCATCGTCCATTCAATCGTGTGAATCTTCCATATTTTCTGATTCTGTTATCGAAGAAAATTTAGTTAATCAACTTCTTATTGTGCTGTGAATCCAACTAAATGTAGTGAATGTTCTTATATAACTCAAATATTTTACATTATTTGTAATCAAGAGTACACATTTTCAGTGTCCCATTTTTTCCTGCAAAACTTTTTTCCAGATATTATGTATGTATGGTAGGGTGCGGTTTTTTTTCGCGCAGCTCCTAGGCCACAGTTGAGCTTTCCCCTCACTACTGTACAGTAATATCGACAACCAGAGATCTTCAACTGGTTGCCGGGCCCCACGGGCTTTCGTCTCTTCCGAAAGACGGCGGGCGAATTTTCGGCTGGTCCAGATAGTAATTCAGATAGTAGTCCAGATAGTAGTTCCAGATAGTAAATGCCACACTCCGTAAAAAGTTTCATATGGACCTATTTTTTTTCTTTATTCCTTAAAAAATTACAACCGTTAAAATAATTCTAAAATAATTGCAAAACTGTATTTTAAATGATTTAACTACTTTAGGAATTGATAAAACCAATCAGTCGGCATGAAAAAAACTTTATACTCTAAAAAGTTTCATATGTACCTATTTTGTTTTCGATCATTTGTTTATTTGTTTTGTTTTGCATTTTGAATTTTTTACTTAAATTTATTTACTTTTAATAATTAAGTTAAAGTATTGATTTTGCTTTTTCTTAGTTTTAGCATTGTTTGATATGTAGTTAATTGTTTATTTTTCATTATTTACTTAATATTTCAACCGACTGTAACTTGGAGTTGAGAGAAAAATTTAGTCCTTATGGAAAGTTATAATATATAATATAATATAACACTCAGAAAGACATTTACTATCTAAAAATAATTTTTGCGGGAAAAAGTGTTACACCCTAAATATCGCTATGTTCAATGGTGTTTTAAGAATAAAAAAGATAAATACCCAAAGTTTAGGTATTTACCCTACGTAGGGGTAAATACCCGGGAAGATACCCATTTTATAAGTTCCCACACGCCGGGTATTTACCAGGCCCACATCACTGCTCAAAAGTGACAAATAATATTACCTACACAACAAAATATACTAATATATACAGGGTCCTGCAACTAAGCTCCCGTCTTCTGTAGCTCACTTACTCATTAAGCTAAGAGTTTGACATTTTGCAAGGTTACCCTTTACTTCAAGGTACAATTCAAGAAATTATTTTTTATTATACAGGGTGTTCCAAAAATGTGCAACGCCATGGTAATATATTTTTTTAAATTGCATGCTATACATTTTGCTGCACATTTGGAAGCCTTTTATGGTTGCCTACATATCACCAAAATTTTATTGAAATCGTTTGAGTGACCGCAGCGGAAAAAAATAAAAACCAAAAAAAATTGATTTTGCATCGTAGGCTTTAAAAATCAATAAAAACCACAAAATGCACCTCATTAATAAAATTTTGCGACGTGCTTATTAAGTTAGATGTAATAGTCTCGTTAACCAAGTGACATTGATCCAAATTATACAAGGTGACCAAAATCGAGTGTCAAACTTGTCAAACTTCAAAGCGTGTTATTGTTCTTATTTTAAATTGGAACCCATATTTTTTTTTATGTGAAATGATGCAGAATTATAAAATAATAGTATATTATAATACAAGTTTTATAAGACAAAAATTGGCGCACGAGTAGTTTTGGGCACGACGAGCGTAGCGAGGAGTGCCCAAATGTAACGAGTGCGCCAATACGTCTTATAAAACGAGTGTTATATACTATTTTTTCTACTTTGCGACAATAAATTTATATACATTTCGAAAATTGCGGTTGTCATCTTACAATCTAGAGTAGTTTCATATTCAACAGTTGGTAGTTGTACTAACATTTACAAATACGATTGACGCGAGCCAATAGCGATTGAGATGTCAGCCAGATGTCAGCCTTATTTGACACTTGACGTCAATATCATCAGTCGTGGAAAACTAAAAGTTACCAAATGTTTGTGACCTAGTGTTTTCATAACGACACCGAAACCGGTTTCGTTATGAGTTCATAACGAACGCAAAGTAGAAAATAGTATATTGTAATACAAGTTTTATAAGACAAAAATTGGCGCACGAGAAGTTTTGGGCACGACGAGCGTAGCGAGGAGTGCCCAAATGGAACGAGTGCGCCAATACGTCTTATAAAACGAGTGTTATATACTATTTTTTCTACTTTGCGACATTAATTTTACATAAATTTCGAAAATTACGGTTGTCGTCTTAAATCTAGAGTATTTTTATGTTCAGCAGTTGGTAGCGTGATACCTGTCAAATAAATTCAAATACAAATATTCGAATTTACGAATGGTAGTTATTGTCTATGTTTGTATAGTAGTTGTCGAAAAAACGTGAAAAATGGACGAAATTGAAATTAGTTCCACGCCACCCGACGTAAGAAAGGCCGCCGAGGAAGTAATTAATAATTTGCTGCCAATTAAATCAAAAGCCGTATATGAAAAAGAATATGCTGCTTTTACTGCATGGTGCAGCAAGAATTCTGTCCAACACATTACAGAAAATGTTGTATTGGCGTATATTAACGAAAAAAGCAAAACAAAAAGACCTTCTACAATGTGGGTGTGTTATAGTATGTTGCGGGCTTGCTTAAATCTATACCAAAATATAGATATCTCAAAGTTTGCTCGGCTTCAAACATTTTTAAAAAGACTATCTAAAAATTATCAACCCAAAAAGTCGAAAGTTTTAGAAGCGGCCCATATAAATACTTTTATTAATCAAGCGGATGATATAAATTATCTTGCGGTCAAGGTACGTACAGTTGTTCAAGCTAAAATTCAACCACTATTCGAAATAGATTTATTAAAAAAAAATACAAATAATAAATAAATTGATTACAATACAATAATTAAAAATAAAATAAATTCCTTACGTAACCGATGATCATGATCTTTTTTAAATTATTTGGTTTTTAGATCATATTAATAATGGGTTACGCAGGTGCTTGCAGATGTGAGGAGTTAACAAAAATGTCAGTTAACGACATCAACTATAAGGATGCAACTATTATCATCTCCATTCCACAAACTAAAACAGGCATTCCAAGAACGTTTGCGATTGTTGATCAACTGTGGATTGCATTAGTTAAAAAGTATGTGAATCTTCGCCCTGCTGGGACAACTAGTAATCGGTTCTTCTTAACATACCGAAATGGACACTGCATAAACAGCCCAATTGGGATAAATAAGATGGGCCAAGTGCCAAAGATAATTGCAACTTATTTGAAGCTACCGCATCCAGAGCAGTATACTGGACACTGCTTCAGACGTTCAAGTGTGACTAATTTGGCAAATAGATGGGGCGATTTGCTTATGATTAAACGTCATGGAGGGTGGAAGTCCTCGGCTGTGGCGGAGGGATATATAGAAGACTCGACTAGTAAAAAGATTGAAGTAGCCGAAATGCTACGAACAGCACCGCCACTGCCGAGCTCTTCTACCCTTACCAGCAACGTTTCTAATAATACACATATCGACAATGATATAAATGTTAACAATGTTGAAGGCGATACTACATACACTCAAAATCTTATTACTCAAAGTTTGCCGGGTATATCAATCAACGCCAAGGACACCTGCCACATAAATATCAATGTTTACAATAACTGCACAATTACTACAGACAAACAATAAAGTTTATTTGTTTTATATCTTTAAGTGTACTTACGATTAGAATTAACCATTTCTATAATAAAAACTAAAGTTGAAGTGTTATTAATTTAATCTAGCTAAATTATATAAGCGAACACGGTTACAGTAGGTTTTTACACTGTTAACTATAAATAAAAGTAACATTACAAAATAAAATCAAAATGTATCCTATATAACAAAAATCAAATCAAAATTAATCCTACATAAAAAAAATAAAATAGTTCGTAATAAAATTAATCTTTGCTACGGCCTTGTTTAAACCTTTATCGAAACATATATATCTCAAACTTTTGCCGTCCATACAAACATTGCTGAGAAGACTAATCGACAAAGTATCTGTTTCAGTTTTGGTAACGGCACATTTAACACTTTCGTAAACCAGGTGATCTAAATTATCTATCGGTAGTGGTACATTATAAATTGTAATCTATAGATCGTTCCTGGTTCTTGTATACATATCTGAAAAAGAGAATTATCAGCTGAAACTTCGTAACTTTCGTGTTAAAGTATACTTCTTACCATGGTTGACAGAATACATGTGTTTAGGTTAACAAATGTGGTTATGTACTTCTATGTTCGGTTCCACAGAAACGAAGAAAAGTTGACTAAAGTTTGCTCTTATCTTGCATTTATTAAGTTTACCAGCACATATCACACTATTATTACTATTACCCATATGATTGACATGCGATTGAGGCAAGCGACTTATTTGACACTGGCAGGCATCAACAAATCTTGGAAAACTAAAAGTTACTAAAAGGTTGTGATCTAGTGTTTTCATAACGACACCGAAAGCGGTTTCGTTATGAGTTCATAACGAACGCAAAGTAGAAAAACATTGTTTCTAAATACAACCCCATAACAATTCCCAATATTTTAAAACTTATTCCCCAAAAACTCATTTTTCAACGTTTCCAACGGCAATTTTAGATAATAAATATCGTACGTGGCTTTGAAAAACAATTTATTTCATAAAAAATAATAGACGTATTTTAGATTTGAGTGTACTTAATTAAGTAGTTATTCAAATGCTAAATTTACTGCATAATTTACCTATAGCGGTAAGGACGGAAATGTGGCTATAGGTAAATTTTTCAGTAAATTTAGCAATTGAATAACTACTTAATTAAGTACAGTAAAATCTAAAATACCTCTCTGCGTTATATTTTATGTAATAAATTGTTTTTCAACGCCACGTACGATATTTATTACCTAACATTGCCGTTGGAAACGTTGAAAAATGAGTTTTTGGCGAATAACTTTTAAAATATTGGGAATTGTGATGGGGTTGTATTCAGAAACAATATTTATTCTTTAATTTCGCATCATTTCACCTAAAAAAAATTATGGGTTCCAATTTAAAATAAGAACAATAGCGCGCTTTGAAGTTTGACAAGTTTGACACTCGATTTTGGTCACCCTGTATAATTTGAATCAATGTCACTTGGTTAACGAGACTATTACATCTAACTTAATAAGCAAGTCGCAAAATTTTATTAACGAGCTGAATTTTGTGGTTTTTATTGATTTTTAAAGCCTACGATGCAAAATCAATTTTTTTTGGTTTTTATTTTTTTCCGCTGCGGTCACTCAACCGATTTCAATAAAATTTCGGTGATATGTAGGCAACCATAAAAGGCTTCCAAATGTGTAGAAAAATGAATAACATGCAATTTAAAAAAATATATTACCATGGCGTTGCACATTTTTGGAACATCCTGTATAATAAAAAATAATTTCGTGAATTGTACCTTGAAGTACAGGGTAAGCCTGCAAAATGTCAAACTCTTAGCTTAATGAGTAAGTGAGCTACAGAAGACGGGAGCTTAGTTGCAGGACCCTGTATATAAGGATATTTGCACTGTCAATAACATTGTCAATGTTGGTGCCAATATTGATGTCCTTATTACACCATTTAAATGCAATTGCATGACATCATTTCATTCCTGTTCCCTTGTCTTTTACTATTAATGAAATATTGATAGTATTTTTGACAGTGTAAGAACTTTTTAACAAATCATAGATATATATGTAATAACTTTTTTCTACTTTGCGTTCGTTATAAACTCATAACGAAACCGCTTTCGGTGTCGTTATGAAAACACTAGGTCACAAACATTTGGTAATTTTAGTTTTCCAAGATTGATGGTATTGACGTCAAGAGTCAAATTGAGGCTGAGATCTCAATCGCTATTGGCTCGCGTCAGTCGTATTTGTGAATTTTACTACAACTACCAATTGTTGAATATGAAACTACTCTAGATTGTAAAATGACAACCGCAATTTTTGAAATTTATGTAAATCTAATGTCGCAAAGTAGAAAAAATAGTATATACCACTCGTTTTATAAGACGTATTGGCACACTCGATCCAAAACTACTCGTCGTGCCCAAAACTACTCGTGCGCCAATTTTTGTCTTATAAAACTTGTATTATAATATACTATTTTTAATCATGGCCAATAATATTTACTACATTTTTTCTTTAGTTACCACCAATAAGTTTTCTTGAGGGTGCATAATTAATAGGCACTTTTAAGATATTGTTTATCTTTATGTTGATATTGATGTATACTCAAACATACTTCTTTGGTTCTATTTTTAGTGATCATTCTAGTTAGATAATATTTATTTCGCGTGATGACATACCGACATTTATAGCTTTGAAATTGTCAGCTGTACAAAAAAGAAGTTAAAAAATCCGTTTAATACCGGATTGTACTTTCTAACTGCTGGTATGACCCGAGTAAGTTTCAGAATTGGTATATCATATTTTTGCAACTTTACAGAAAAAGCACTTTAGTTTCACAGTAAAAGTGATTTTTATAAGCCGATATTTTTTACGCAGCATGATATTTACTTACTACAAAATGCGGGATAAAATTGTTGGGTTGTTATTTTAATTGGGGTTCCGTCAGGTTCCAACCCTACTTCAAGGATTCTGCTAGAGTAAAAATGTTGAGGTTCTAACCGGGACTTTGGGGTTAGAATTCTTCAATCATGGTGTGGATATAATTTATAATTATCCTATTTTGGCAGAACTTACAAACTTGTTGCTGCGATACGCAAACAGAGTATGCAGGCAGCCCAATTTGAAAATTGCTTCTTTTAAGATGATTGTATTAATTGACCCCTCGCTGTGTCCAATCGATTCGAGCAATTTGTTAGAATTCGAACTACCCTAATCCCAATCCTACAGCACATACTGTGTATACCACTCGTACCGTTGTTTACTCCTACTGCGTAACGGGTTAAAATCGTTCGTGATTAATTCCCAATAACTAGGTGAATTAGCGAAGATACTTTGCGCCATTTATCAATAAACACCAGCTGTTCAGCAGGTCGACAGTGGCGGCCGACCGGCCGGCCTGCTAGCAGTGATTCATGCGTTTAAATGATTGATGACAATAATCGATTCACAAATTAAATTAACGACAGTTTGTCGCCCGTTTCGACGCAATTATTCGCGCTTACGCT
Organism: Melinopterus prodromus; assembly: GCA_964023965.1. Taxonomy (NCBI): domain Eukaryota; kingdom Metazoa; phylum Arthropoda; class Insecta; order Coleoptera; family Scarabaeidae; genus Melinopterus; species Melinopterus prodromus. The sequence continues at coordinate 43,559,750 of OZ030394.1, forward strand.
CCAACGACAGTTCCCACAATTAATAACATAAATATCATCGCCCATCGCGTATCTCTGATAATGTAGGTAAACCACCAAGTAACCCAATACGCACTGCATTTCACTAATTAAATGCGATATTCGATCACCGTACTAATGACCATCGGGCTTAATCAGTCGCCGTTTACCCCGTCAATGAATTGTTAAACAGCGGATTTATAATATGTAAGGGTGGTGCGGTCTGGGGGAGAGAGTTGAAAGACACGGACCGGTCAACTTGCGCCCCGCACCGGACAGTAATGAATAGAGGCACATCCACGCGCCGGATCAGATCCGGTAGGCGACGGAAAATGGTCGACATTAATCAGTAGGGCTTTGGAAAAGTCCCCCTCTGCGAGAAACGGCCGTTTCTACGACTACTACCCTTATTACTAAAACATCGGTATTTTACTTTACAATCACTATGAATAATAAATAAACCATATACAGAGAGTTTTACGAGCGAACACCGGAATAATAAAAATGGAATAATAATCAAACATCGGTCACATGTACATATTTACTTCTGTTTGGTATTAACGACTTCTTTTTTTATACAAAAATAGGCATGTGCTTATGTCTTCATAAAAGAGATAAAGAGGGAGAACGTTAGTCGTCAGAAATAGCGGATTTGCAAACATTTTGCTTTTGGAAACTTATTGTAATCCCGATCCCCGGGTTTCATATATCGAAACCTGAGATGCGACTGGTGACCACGAAGATATTATTAGGAATAACCTCTCAAGTAATTGTCAAATTCAAAGACACGAAAAACATTCAAAAACTCAGTAAAAAACAAAGCATATGATTTTGTTTCAGTAGATTTATTTTATATTCAATATATGCATGACAATCTAGTCATAATTAACTACTGAGTAACTTAATTCTAACTTATTTTACTAGTATACCTTAGCCTAATAGGCACCCATCGATGTCTCTTAGTTAGTCCTGGTATACTGGGCACGTTTTTCTTGCGCACTACTAGCACTGTCTTTGCATTTATAACTAACACCTACAACTAGCACTTACTCTGCGTTCCCACTAACTCACATTCCCACTAACTCAAAAGACTTCTTTCTCTTGAGTCCTCGGATTAATTCGGTGTTGTCGAGGAGCTGGATGGCCTCAACGTTTACGTGATGGTGAAGCCTTTCCTCGTGACTTCTTGCTACTTTCTGGATTTCTTTGCAAACAGACTCCATTTTCAGGCCCTTGTGGAGATCATCATTCCTAATGTACCAAGGCGCGTTGACAATGCATCTGCAAACTTTATTTTGAAAGGTCTGGACAAATTTAAAAAAATTACTTTTTTGTGCAACCCCAGAGTTTGAGCACCATACGTCCACACGGGTTTTAGAATTTGCTGGTACAAGGGAAGCTTATTATGTACAGACAGCGTGGAGTTTCTTCCTAGCAGCCAGTACATCTCTCTGTAACGGATTCCTAGTTCCTCTCTTTTCTTTTTGAAACGGTTTTTTGCCTGGCGTCTAATGTCATGGCGAGATATTTGGCTGTGTTTGCGTACGAGACTATTTGGTTATTAATACTAACCGGGATGTGTTGTATTTTCTTGTTCGTGAAGTCAACATGTACTGTCTTGAGTTCGTTCAGTTTGATTCCTTTTTTCTTTGCCCAGACCTAAAAATGACCAAGAGCTGTTTGGAGTTTTCTCGTCGTTTCTTCATTACGGTTCCCAACAGCTAGGCTAGCCGTGTCGTGTGCAAAAGTTGCGACAGTATTATTATCTAGTGCTGGAAGGTCGCTGGTGTAGAGTAGGTAAAGCACCGGCCCTAAAACACTACCTTGCGGCACTCCTCCTTTTATTTCCTTAAGGACAGAGCATGTATCACCTTGTGCCCTAAAGCATCCTAAAGTATCTCTCAGGCAGGTAAGATTTCAATAGTTGTGCAAACTGATTTGGGAGAATACTTCCTAATTTATTGTTCAGTCCTTCATGCCAAACTTTATCACCTTTATCAAAAGCCTGTGCCACATCTAGGAAAACTGCAGAACAAACCTTCTTTTCCTCTAACGATTTTTCAATTATGTTGGTTTTCGGTGTATGGCCTTTCTTGGAAGTTCCTTAAGTACCTCTGCAGTTATTAAGTCATAGCCTGGGGATTTTTTCCGTTTAATGTCCTTTTGTATTAAGTTCTGAACTGATGGTATGGTAAACATGATTTGCGTGCCTTCTTGGTCATTCTCCTCCATATGGATTTCGTCATCTTCTCCATGATGAGGTTGAAATATGTTTTCTAAATGATCAGAAAACGTTTGGGCTTTTTGTTCATTATTCCTGTTCAGTAGAATTGACATCCGTCCCGATATATCTGGACCGTCATGGATATTGTCGTACTTGCCCCGATGCTCAATGGGTCAGAATAGGAAAGTGAATTGGCATTATGCTGAAACTCACTAAGCGAGAACTTTTTGTTTGCGGATTCGACGTCGAATACAAAAGTGAAAAAAATGGCGAATCTAGTATAGTGGGACATTTTTCTATAAATACTCTCAATTTATTTAAAAATCACTATTTGGGGCTTTTCGAGGTTGTTGATTACAAATCCGAAGTCAAAATTTCAAAAAAGAATCAGTCGGATTCGTTATATTTCAATTGGTTTCAGTTTTTTTATATTCACCGTTTAATTGACGATTAGTGGTATTGCGGAGATAGTCAGAGCAGAAATTAATAAAAGCACAAATTAAAAAAAAAAAAGTTTCAAGCGGTCGTAAAGCATAGGCAGTAATTTCTTGCCCACGAATTAAAAGTTTACGGACAGAAGTAGCCATGTTTTACCACGGGTATAAGTCAACGACGGCCTGCTATCTATAAACAATATTCTCTGAATTTATCACAATATATAAGATAACCCCTCGAAAAGATCTGTGGAATAACGTGAAACCGATGAACAGACTCGTCTCGCAAGCCATATCCCTACTGGCGCTCCGCGACCCGGCCTTGAGGCCCCATACCATATGACTCCCCATCAGCCCCAGATCACCCCCACCCTACCTCTCTCCCTCCACACCTCATCAAGCCCACCTTCCACCCACCCTCATCCCGCGCGGGGTACCTATTCGCACACGATGGGTTCTCATACGGTATAGGGGTCACGGGGCCACGATAACGCATTATTTAAGGATCCGTCCTAAAAACATCGGAACTCCGACAAGAAATATATCGTTTCGACGTTTTTTTTTTGCTGGGAGTGGTCAGCCTGTCCCCCACCAACGTCAATCGGTAGTCACCAGTTATAAGCGGAGTTTAGAGCTCCTGACCCCTGAGCTGTCTACACCGGGCAGCAGTAATAGAGGCAAATAAGTACAGTTCTGGCAATTAATCTTTATTATAGATGTATCATATTTGATAAAATCCAAAGATGTAGAAGTAAAATTAATTTTTATCTTCCAAAAAAATTATTTTGCATCCAGCCCAACTCGTTATTTATCTAAGAAGTTACACAGAAAATTTCATAAACTTTGAACAATAAATAACAGTTTTATTTAAAATCTCGTTTTAGGAGAGGTAGAACTGGGTCTTAAGAGTATGATAACTAATATATGCAACAGATATATGCAACTATTTTTTATTAAGTTTCATGTCTGTCGCGTGTCATAACTTTAAAATCTAGTTTCAAACAAACTATAAAACTGAGTAGATACTTACTTATCTTACTATCTTTCCATTTATTCACTATCCCTATCCTATCACTATCCATTTACTTCCTATCTTCACATATCTCTTAAGCCAAGGTGAGAAATATTTACCTAAAACCTTCAACATAAAACAGAAAATGAAAATAAGAATGTACGAACATACCGTAGTGACCTTGGACCTCTCTAGTACAATGCTCTAACCAACTAATAGGCCCCAGTCGCTCAGTTGTTTTGAGCATTATGCTAGAAATGAAAAGGTCCCTGCTTTAAATACAGGTTGTGTCCGTAATTTTTAATCATTTTCAAAGTTACATCCCGCCTCTATGTCACCATTCTTCCATACACTTAAATACAAGTTTCAAGAACTTAAACTCTCCTTTGATAATGTCAGGAAACAAACTTAATTCGTAAAAAAGACAAGAGCCGAAACAAATTACCACTCGGTCCAATATCAAAAATAGATTTACTGTAGAAATTGAAGAAAGAAAATATGAATCGACTCCATTTTTTAGAAAACCAAATTAGAAAAGTGCGTTGTTTTCATTTCTATACTGTTTTTCTTAAAAGCTGCACATAATTAAGAATTTTTGCGTTCATATTCAGAATCTCTCACCTTGTATTATGTATAGTTTTTATAATAATGCCTTTTTCAGCCTTTTCGGCAACTATTTTGATTGGACACAGTGTATATTCTCCGGTTAGTAATACCCCGACAGTGCCACAAAATGTGAAAATGTAACTTAAAGGCTCTATTAAAGATTCCAGGGCATCGGTTTAATCTGCTAGAAATCTGGAAAAAATATAAAAATTGCATATTTTTAACAGTACGGAATAGTTATTTATGTACCCAGGGCATTACACGGATGTTAATGCCCCAAGGCTGACCGTTTAAAAGGCTCGAGGGTCGAAAGGTCCGAGTGCGGAAACGGAAGTGATTTCTTGCTTCCAGAGTAAAGGTTTTTCTGTAGTTTCCCTTACTCCACGGCAAGAGCTGGCTGCCAAATAACTTAAACCGTGCCACAGACGCGGACCATAATAATGACAATTTGGGCCTGCCGATGCCCCCGCAGTGGCAAAAGCTGGGGGATGTTACGATGTGTTCTTTTATTATATCGTATAAGAAAAATAAATTTAAAAATGTTTGCAGTTGTTAATAGATCGCCGTTAAATTTCCATACATCCTTAAACCATTGGTAATGCTTTTGATTTGTAATCCATTTACGTTACGTAGTAATCGAAAATCGGAAAATTAAATCTAAATGAAAGGACAGTCCATCAAGATTTCATATCTTAATAAAATGGCCTCGAATGGTTGGCCTTCTTAGTCCGGAAATCGATTTTCGCATAATAGAATCCGAGGAAAGTCTGGAACGACCTAACTAACACGGGAATGGAGTGACCGTTGTTGCATTAACGTCCCGAAAATATCGGTCGACGGCCTCCAGGGAATCGAGCTCGACCCGGAATTACCTCTCTGAAGAATCGACACAATTTTCTTAGCAAATGCTCCATAAAAATTTATGCCTTTCCGATTTTAACGGTGCTCCGTCTGCCTCCTATACGAATATTCGTACGTGTTGAAGTTGAAAAGTTTTAAGTGAACGACTTGAATAGACTTTGAATATAAATATTATATCATTTGGTGGAAATTTAAAGAAACTGTTAGAGTTCAACTTTAATCTTAGATAAATTACATTGGAAACTAATTTACTTATGATTGCATTAAGAAGATGTATGTTAATTTTATAAGGTAATTAATTTTTGTTTTGTCAAAATGGATATAAACATTACTGTATGCACACTGAAAATGATAACATATACATGTACCTATTGTTGTTTTATTGTAACAAATTTGAAATTATATTGTTGTTTACTTATAATCTATAATGCCTTGTGATATTTACTACATAATTCAAGTTTTATTAACCTTTCCGGGTATTTATACCATGACCGGCAGAACGTTGGACACTAATGGGAAAAGTTTTTATTTTTATCTTTTCAGAATGTTTTTCTTCATTTGGATTGTCTTAAGCCTAAAATGCAAATATTAGAATGTAATTTATTAGCGGGCATTGAAGGTGAATATAAAGTTACGTTATTCTTAAGAGATTTTTATACTTTTAACACCCACCAGCAAGCAGCTAATTACATCCTAAAATTTGCTTTTTAGGTTTTAGACAACCCAGAAGCTTTTATGAAACATAGCATTTACAGAAAAGAATATTCTTTCCATTAGTCTCCAACTTTCTACCGAACATGGTAAACTAATGAAATGCATGTTTATTAATTACTCTTATTAATCTTGCTTATATATTGTTGGTAAAGTACCTATTATGTGTTTGTCTGCGCGCTGAAAGTTTTTTTTTAAATACGACCGTGTATTATAAGTGTAGATTAAGTTTTACACATTTTTAACAGTTTTACACTGTTATAATTGAAAATTTGTGAATATTGATTAGATGTCTCTTATGTTTTAAAGATATTATTCTGTAAACCATAGATGTTCAAAGATTGAATACTTAAGTGATTATAACACAAAAAACAACAATTTCTTGAACAACTTGATTTTAATACAAATTTATCTTCTTCAGTTGAACAGAAAATAAGTAACCAATCAAAATATGGAAACTATACAGCATACACAAAAAACATACACCAAATATGCCCTTTTAGATGACAACATTTAAGATATTAAGAAATGGCGGATATACAAAAGTGGGCCTCACACTGTTAAAAAGAAATATTAATTAGCCTTTCTTGAGCATGTATATTTTCACGCTCACATCTCTTGCGACGGTACCTGGGCAAGAGACAATAAACAGAAGGCTGAAATTAAAATTAAAAAAACATTCTACAGGTACTTTTTAACAAGGAATGCAGTGTCATTTTTTAATTTGAAATAACATCAAATATGGCGGCATAACCATGGCCGACTTTTGTTTTTCTTATGGGCGCCATGTTGAATTTTGGCATTTTCCGATAGTCGTGTTTTTCTCATTTCCGCAATGTATATATATATATATATATATATATATATATATATATATATATATATATATATATATATATATATATATATATATATATATATACATGATACCATACTTTTTTAAAATAATGGTGTAATAATCAAAAAACCTTCAGGTACCCAACTGGAGCTTGGTTATAGACCGCTGGAGTCGTTGCCAAGCAACGCCTACAAAATGCACTTGGATCAAGCGGCGCCCTCAGCGTTAGGTTTGCTATTTAACCAAATAAACCTTAATTGTGGTTGATTGTGGATGTAAAATGCCGTTTACCAATAACGAAAAGCGTGATATAACAAAGGTTTATTATTGTTCTTAGAAATGTCGCATCGTACAATATTCCTAACACTGTACGGAAATTTAGCGGACCATAGATCGTTTAGTAAACCCTGCAATTCTTATAATCCTCATGGAAATGTTGAAACTGATCGAAGAGGTATTTTAGAAATGGTAAACGTTAAATTACCATAATTTGCAATGCTTCAACTACAGGTTTTTAGATAAATGACGATCTGCAGATTTCTAAGTGGAAAGTAGCCCTTAATTTGGAATTGCCGCAAACACCTGTTTCCAGACCATTACGAACAAAGAAATTGAAACCAGACAAACCCCACGCAAGTCAAACTTTGCAATTGTACGAAATTATTTAAATCAACAATTTCCAAATCGCTGGATTGGTAATGTTATACAATGAGAAAAAACACGAGCATCGGAAAATGCCAAAATTCAATATGGCGCCCATAAGAAAAACAAAAGTTGGCCATGGTTACGCCGCCATCTTTGATGTTATTTCAAATAAAAAATGACACTTCATTCCTTGTTAAAAAGTACCTGTATTACCTGTAGTACCTGGTTTTGAATAAAAATAAAAAACGGTATCTTAACATTTCAGTTTTTTGTGGATATCTTCCAAATGAAAAATGATTGCTTAAATTTCTTTTCAGATAATTGATTAGCACAAAAATACGAGACTTTGCCAAATTTAAACATAGGGTGTATCTTCACTAATAGGTAAGCGAGATCCCCATGGTGAGGCTCGAAATTGAATCACCCGGTATATCTGATACGACTATTCCGAATAAAACAGATCGATGAATACTCGGAACTAAAGGAAGTAAAAGCTGAGGTACCCCATGTACTGTATTGGGACCAATTCTCAATCTACTGTATACAAGTGACCTACCACAGCTGGAAAATGTAACAGTCGCCACATTCGCAGATGACACGGCTCTAATGGCAGTGGGATCAACTATTGGAGAATCTACTAGGAATCTTCAACAAGCTAGTAATGAAAGATATATAACCCAAACCATCACGTCAACATAGAGGCCCTGCAGCTACTAGACAAGCAGAATCTAGTGAGAAGACAAAAAGAACTAAACCCTTCGAACTAGTGATTCAGCGAAATGTTTTAAAACCAGTGAAGTGTTAGTGGTTCTTGTATACGACAAAGTACGTATAGGACATCAGTGGATAGCCCATTAGAGACAAGTACCTAGTTTTAAGAATTCAGATTTAAATTGATGGTTAAACTTTTGGATTAGTTTCAAAATGAATTAAGCATCCTATGCTTAATAATAAAAAAATGTATATCTCTGGCAATTTTACGATTTTTTAGAGAACATTCTTGAAACAGTAACTTAATTACTGAAAAATATAAAAAGTAGTTAAACTATGTAAATGCATTTTATCCTTTAAAATATGCTGACTATCCATATATGCGGTCTATGGGTTTTTGCGCTTCACAGGTCTACCAATAGTATATTGTCGTAACATTCAATTCCTTCATTAAGAGACATTATTAGTTTTTTTTTAATCCGCAAAAGGAGTAAGATAAGTTGAGCATGATAACAGTACCAAACGCATGGTTATAAATAACACTCTTCCAACAATTCTACAAATTATTTCCCGGGTTTACAGTAATTAATTATTTTATTGGCCAGTAATTAATTGCTCAAACACAAAATTTGTGGTGGCCCTATTTAAAAATGCATGCGAGCATATCCGTGTCATATCCGTCCCGAAATCCACTAACAAAACTGAGTATTTTAGCGTTTGTTCTACACTCATAAAAAGCCTATTAAAACATTAGGTTAAATATAACCCTAATTACAGGCGAGTCGCGTTTTATGGAAGCAAAACATTTCACACATCGCGAGCACTGTGGTGGCCAATTAAAGCCAACAAAGCCAACGTGTTTTTTAGGTCGAAGCAATTGCAAGACCGCCGCGGCGCTGTGCGGACGCGCATATGAAAATTCCACGGTGGTCAGGAGCGGCACTAAAAGCCGGCTGGTACGATTGTTTTTATGCTTAGGGAAGAATTTCTTGATCACAACGCCCGAGGGATAAAATATTGATTCTATTCAGGCAAATTCCTCCGGTCCGGTATGCCGCGAACCGAGACAATATGAGCAGAGATAAATTAGATATTTCAATTAGGGAACTTTATGAAAGTTATACGAAACAAATATCGGGGAGGAAACTCTCCTCTACTTCAGAGAGAGGACTGCAATAAGAGCAGAACGCCGCGGAGGGTATAAATTCGGGGGCTTTCGCAGGAACTTAATAAAAATTTGTTAAAACTGTCTGCTGGAGGGAAAAACTCCGGGTATATATGTCTCAATTAGGGGAGGCATAATGACCCGACTTGTCGCTCTTATTCAACTATTTATGTGAACGATCCTTGGGTGAAATGACTCGTGGAACATTCGACTCGCCGAATTCGGCGACCCTCCGTATGCGTTTTCGCTCACTCGGACGGAAAACAAACGCGCTATTTTATTATTCACGATCATTGGGGCGAATTATATTTATTTATTTTCGGTGCATTATATGTCGTAATCGCTTTGCTTTTCGATTGGTGACATTGTAACGATTTGCACTTATTGTTTGTTAACAGAATAGACAGTAGGGTGGTCTATTCAGTATCCCAATTATTGTGTCCCTATCTTATTGTGCTGTCAGATTTATAGTTGAGTCGTCGTCGGTGATCTTTTTATTACTTTATCATACGCAGTATGATGGTGCAAAAGGGTCCAAAGGAACTGGATGTTTCCCGTAAGCATTTTTCAAGGATTTTCATGGATTTTGGATTTTGGTCTGCATTAAAACTTTGTTAGCGAAGATTTCACAATTATTTTCATTCTGACAGTAGGTAGTGTCAAAGGCTGTTTTTTTGACTATACCTACTGTCAATATTATCCATATACGTATTAGGGATTATACGGAGCTTGTGCTATAGCGCCAATTTGTAGTCTGTTCCAACAATGTGACGGAGATATAGATTTTGTCTATCGATGTGGTGCCCGGGATCAAACTGCGCATGCTTGGCCAGTAGTTATTAGGACCGTCGACGGATGGCGCTGTTATAGCTTAAAGTGCGCGGTCGGTATTACCGCGGCCGTTAGCCGATAATATTTGTTATCACTAGCGCTAAACCAGTGACAGCCCATAGATAACCTTATACATGTGGCAGCTGGTGGTAGCACTGTGGCAGCCTATGGATCCAATCCAGCCAATCAAATCCACGATCTTCATGCATGCGTAGTGTATCCAGTGGTACTACGTCGGATGAGATAGGGATATATCTCACAACGCTAGTGTTGGAACAGCCTGCTGTTACCAACATTCTTTATATCATTTCGCATTTATATGATATAATCAAAATATCTGTCAAATCCTGGCTAACATGTTTTATTTTAATGCAGACACGATCGATCTCGATCAAATAGAATCTCATGCACCTAAACTATTAATTTTATATATTGTATGATAAAGTCATGTGCCTGGCCACATCAGATTTTTTTTCTTCCCATTGTAGTCTTGACTATCATCCGGCTAGGCCCTAAACCTGGAGAGCTGCCCGCGACGACCCCGAATTGTTATTAAAATGTCATATATTTGCAATATGTGACCCGCAACGTAATAATCGTCCTAAATGCCATGTCTTGTTGCGATGGTATTGGTCGGTGCGTATGATTATGGACTAAAATTAATAGTTTAGTTGCATGAGATTCTAGTTGATCGAGATCGGTCGTGTCTGCACAGTGACCCGTGTATACTACGTATAACTGGAAAGGACCCCTAATGGTCAATAAGTGAGGTAAATGCATTTGCTATGCAACCCGCAGTGAAGTGGGCAAGCTATCTCCTTCTATCTCATACGGTACTATGATCATATGCGGTTTGAATTTAACTTATTTATTTGTAATATCTTTTTCAATTTATTTGGAACTAATTAATCAAACCTTAACTCTTGCAGAGACTTAAATACATGAGATAATAATCGCAGATTTAATAAAAGTTATATTTTATTCATGTATTCCGCCTAATTAAAATTTACAGACTAGGTACTATCGCCAGCATAAAATACGGGGACACTCAAATTTGCACTAATAAAACTGGGCTTCGTAAAGCCATGTCAGTACGCTTGTCATGTGACATTAATGTCATCTTGAATTTTGACGTAAGAACTAAAAATGTCACAATGGAATGAATTTCAGAAGGCAATAATTCAAACTCGAGTATATACATGATGAAATCAGCATTCGAGAAATTGCTACTGAATTAGGTGTCGGCAGGAAAAACGCGAAGAATAAAACTGATGAAACCGGAACAAATTTGTAGGTTGCCAAATACTATCAGAGTTTAGACGTTATAGGACATAGGTTAACAAATACTGTCAAAGTAAATGACAACTAAAATTGTTGAGCATATAACTGCCTAATTTTACTTTGCTGTCCAGGTTTTTTATGCTCACGATGGTACTCTCAAATTATATATTAGTAGTTATTCCTAAATGCTCTTTGTATTACTGAATTAAGGCAATGCATTCTGACATTAAAAGTAGTCCACATGATGCTGATTATATTCATTCGATAATATTAATTCTTATTTATAATATAATATACTATTTTTCACAATTTCTTAATTATTCGGAAGATGTATACATTGAGCGCGTAAAGTAAGGAAACATGACGCTATGTCCGAAACGGTTTGTTATTGAAAAATGTTGTCGATTTTTAACTATCAAAATATACATATTTACATAAAATTTAATTTCTGACACAATTGTTTTCGACTTATGACGTCATCGACACTTTCTAAATGACGGCCCCATATTTTTTGTACTGATATTGATAGATCTGTTAGCTGTCGTAAAGATAATTCACAAAACTTATCGACACATTAAAAAAATGAGAGAAAAAGACAGTTGAAACTTAGAGTTATATTGATAACTTTTGTTTGTTTATGGTAAGCGAATTTTATTGCGAATCTTATTGCGTTTTTTACCTTTTTTATGAAGTCGTCCGCATCCCTCTTAAAGAATCGCTGTAAATGCGTAAAGACAATTGGGAACAAATTTTTGGAATTTCAGATAAAAATAGTTTTAGGTTTACTATGAGACCATTTTGAGGTTTCTAGAACAATGGGTTCAGCTGGAATAGAATAAAAAAGCGAAACACTACTGGCTTCTGCTAGCTACTTACGGTAGTCAGACAGTGAC